>VWZE01007789.1:132120-155400 GCA_013396675.1 Eubucco bourcierii
GGGAGGTTGTCGAGCACAGAGGCACCCAATGTTATCTTTGATCTTTGATCACATTTGGTGCTTCTGTGCTCCGCACCCTCCCTGGAGGTGTTCAGGGCCAGGCTGCATGAGGTCTTGAGCTACCTGTACTAGTGGGAGGTGTCCCTGCCTGTGGCAGGTGGTTGGAACTGGCTGAGCTTTGAGGTCCCTTCCAACCTTACCATTCTATAATTCTTTCTTCAGAGCCACCCCGCCAGCAAAGAACAGCTGCACAGCCAGCAGAGGCCCTTGGGAGATGACAAAATCCAGGTTATTCCCTAGCCCCAGCTCCCATGTGGCTTGTGAAGAGCACAGAGCCAGCAGCCTTGATGTCAGTAAAGCAGTGAGCCATAGAATCAGAGTGTCAGGGGCTGGAAGGGACCTCAAAAGATCATCTGGTCCAGCCCCCCTGCCAGAGCAGCATCACCCACAGCAGATCACACAGGAACACATCCAGACAGATCCTGAATAGCTCCAGAAAGGAGACTCCACAGCCCCCCTGGGCAGCCTGTTCCAGGCGTCTGTCACCCTCACAGGGAAAAATTCTCCCTCAGGTTCACATGGAACCTCCTGTGGCTCAGCTTCCGCCCAGTGCCCCTTGTGCTGTCCTTGGGCATCACCCAGCAGAGCTGGCTCCAGCCTCCTGGCACTCACCCCTGACATATTTATAAGCATGAATGAGGTCAGTCCTTAGTTGTCTCCTCTGCCAGCAACACAGCCCCAGCTCCCTCAGGCTCTCCTCATAAGGAAGATGTTCAACTTCCTTCATCAATTTTGTAGTGGTGAGAGCTGTGCCCTCTGCACCTAGAGCCCATGACTGGGGAGCTGTGCAGCTTGCAGCCGTGGGTGGCCACACCACTTCCTGTAATCTCCTCCTTTCTTCTGTGTTTTTAGTTTTTACAGCCCCTCTGCAGTGCACTGCTACTCTCATCATAAATATATATACAAGTGTGGAGTCACTTTCCTGTACTTAAAGGTGGTCTGTAAGAAAGGTGGGGACAACCTTTTTGGCAGAGCCTGTTGTGATAGGGCAAAGGGTGATGGTTTTAAACCAAAAGGGAGAGATTTAGACTTGCTATAAAGAAGCCATTTTTTACACAGAGGGCAATGAAACCCTGGCTCGGGCTGCCCCCATCCCTGGAACCACTCCAGGTCAGCTTGTTTGAGGCTCTGAGCAATCTACTCTAGCTGCAGCTGTCCCTGCTGACTGCAGGGGGCTTGGGCTGGGTGACCTTTAAGGGTCCCTGGCAACCAGAGGCACTCTATGGTGCTCTGATCCTGTGCCCCTGGGCATGCCAGCAGTTTAGCAAATGCCAAGTTGAAATTGCAGGGAAGGGAGTTCTGCAGAGGAGGCTGAAGCCTGCTGTGGGTGGTGTGTTGCACAGCTGTGTTGTTTTTCAGCACAGTTCAGTCCAGGGTGTGTGCTCCCAGGTGCAGACACAGAGTGTGAATCCAAAAGCTTCTCCCTGTGCCTTGGAATTGTCGCTGCTGGCTGCCACTGCTGTCATGTAGTCAATTTATCTCCTTGTTAGGTTTCCCTGAGATTTCTCTGAACCTGATCAGTTCAAATTACTTCCTAATCTACAGCAATATCTTATTGTTCACCTCTGACTGCCTTTTCTAACAACCTTTTTAGGGAGGGTTTGAGAAAAGTGTGTCCAAGGCCTTAAGCTGAGCTTCAGTCGTGCTTGCTTCCTTCTCTGTTACACAAGAAGAGCAGCAGCAAAGAGCCTCTCTACAGGAGCAGCTTTTGGCTAGAGATACATACTTGCTTTACATCCCTTTCTGGTGTGAGCAGGTCTTTGCCTGGTGGTAGTGCCATTGCTGGCCAGTGAAAATGTGCACTGTTGGGTTTTGTTTGTCCTTCAAGGTGATTCTCTGCTCTGCTCTCCTCATCTGCAGTCCTGTGTGCAGTTCTGGAGCCCCCAGCACAGGAAGGACATGGAACTGTGTGAGCCAGTCCAGAGGAGGCCACCAAGATACTCAGAAGGCTGCAGCAGCTGTGCTGTGAGGACAGGCTGAGAGAGTTGGGGCTCTGCAGCCTGGAGAGGAGAAGGCTTCTAGGAGAGCTTGGAGTGGCCTTCCAGGATCTGAAGGGAGCTCCAGGAAGGCTGGGGAGGGACTATTGACAAGGTCTGGGAATGCCAGGACAAGGGCAATGGGTTTGAAGTGTCAGAGGGGAGATTGAAAGTGGATGTTAGGAGGAAGTTGTTTGCAGTGAGGGTGGTGAGACACTGGCACAGGTTGCCCAGGAAGGTTGTGGCTGCTCCCTCCCTGGAGGTGTTCAAGGCCAGGTTGGAGGAGGCCTTGAGTGAGCTGTGCTAGTGGGAGGTGTCCCTGCCTATGGCAGGGGGGTGGGGCTGGGTGGGCTTTGAGGGTCCTTCCAACCTTACCATTCTGTGATTCTGTCATTCCCCCCCCTCCAAGCACCTTACCTGTTGGCATCAAGTCAGGTTACAGCTGGCAGGAGAGAAGTTGTTTTGGATATTTTAACCAGTTTTCTGAGCAGTCCTACAAACCCCTGTCTCCCCAGGACCACTTTGGTGGCACCGTGGGGCCATGCAATGCCTCACTGCTTTGCCACCTGAAACCAGTTTGCCTTCAGATGCCAACCCACTGCTTGTGGGCACAGTGCAGGGTTGCCATCTGGTTTGACTTGGTTGCACATGCAGCCAGCAGGCTAAGTATTGTGGTTTCCAAGTCTCTAGCAGTCTGCAAATCAGGGTTTTAACATCTCTGGACACAAGCCAAGAGAGACTGTTTAAGGCAGCTCATTTTTAGGTGCAGGTCAGCGTTCAAGTTTATCTCTGGCTTTCTGTGCTGCTTTGAGGCTAATTGGAATATTTTAATGAGAAAGGTTAGATGCTAGGCTGTGAAAAGCAAACACTGGTGATGTCTGCTGCACTCATAGGCTTGCTGAGATGGATAAAAAGAAGAACATAAATATAGATAAGAGAGTCTCTCTGTCTGGGAGCTGCTGTGTCTGGTGGCCTCTCTGCTAACCTAACTAACCACTCTGCTTATAACCCCCCTTGCCCAGCCTCCAAACTCACCTTGCATGTAAGGCAGACCCTGGGGTAAGGCAGAGGGGTGGGGAGAAGGTGGAAGGGTGGTTGGGAGCCGCTCCTGGGGTCTCTGATTTCTGGGAGGGGGATTGTGTTTCTGTGTTACCTTTAACTTGTCTGTGTCTGTAACTATTCCTTTGTGTCTATCTCTGCTTGTACATTGTGCTGTGAATAGAGCTTCAGTCCTTAACTTCCAGTCTAGTCTGGGTGGGGCAGGGAACTCCCAAACCATCTCACTTTCTGATGCTGCTGAGAGGGACACTCAGTGCAGGTAGAAGCTTATTTCCTTGGAGGCAGAGTGGGGAGCCCACGACCAGCTTTCAGAGCAGCCTGCGTGCTGGAGCTGTCTGTACTCAAGGTTTACCTTTTCTGGCTGTCAGCAGCACTACTCCACCTGCCCTGTGCAGCTTGTAGTGCTCAAGCCCATTTGGAGAACCCTGTGAATAGGGATTTGCATCATTACAATTTCCTTTCCATTTAGGAAGCATCTGCTATATCTTTAAGAGTAACAGGTTTGAAGAGGCCACAGGCTGTGAAACAGACTAAACCATTATTAAAATGAAACAAAAACTTAAAAAAAAGAGAAAAGCTAGCAGGACCTAATTCAACAGCACTTGCACCATTTCTCCCCCCACTCTGCTCTGTGGTTTGGGTTTTGTTTTTTTTTTTTACCTTGAAAAGGTTAAAAGCATTTGAGTCCTTGTGGAAAATGTAATTGCATTTCAGCCCTTGTTTATGTGTGAATCTAAAGAATACTGCTAATCTGCCCCGTGAAGAAGTTCTGCTCTGCTGCTGACAGGCACTCCTCCTGCCTCCCGACAGGTCTTTCTGTTAAGTAAGCGGTTAAAGCCTAATTGGAGCTTTTATCTGCACCCTGCCACACTAACTGATCAGCCATTGCTAGCAGGCAGATAAATGTCACTTGAAGTACTTTGCACGGCCCCCAGTACTGCAAGGGACAAGGGCGAGCCTCAGCTGCACTTCTTCACAACAAACCAAAAGCGAAGCTCTGTGAAGATGCGCTGGGGCAGGTCGTTGGCAGCACTGCCCCTGCTAACCTCCCTGCGGATCCTTCCCGTGGGCAGCTGCGGCTTTTGTCAGGGCAATCGACTCATCGCAGCACATCTCTCTCCCTAATCAGGTTTCCTGTGCTTTTGAAGCTGGACAGCACCATCGCAGTGTGTTGCTGCGTTTACTGTTTGTCGAGTGGGAAAGCTCTAGCATTGAATATTTCTGCCTGCTCATTTCTGCCAGGCTTGGTCCATTGCTCTGCCTCCATGAGAGTCCTGCACACCAAAAGCTTCCTCTGATTTCCCCGGAGTGGGATCTGCACTCTGCTCCCTAGCTTCTCCCACCCTCTGGGTTTCTCTGCCCAAGCACCAGCTCTGCAGGGAAGCAAACCCAGCCCTGGAACTCTTTCAGGCAAGGAGGATATTTCCTTTGTTTATGTGTTTGTTTGCTTCGCTTTCTAGTCATGGCCTGAAAGCCTGGCTTAGGCTTCTCCTGAGTACCATTGCACACATCCCAAATGTAAAGGAAAAATATAGCTCTGCTTTCCAGAAACACTCAGCTCTGGCTTGCTCTTGCTTGCAGTGGGAGCAAGGCTTAGCCAGGGCACGGCGAGTCCCATCTCAATCCAGGCTGGAAAAGAAGGTCTAGAGAGCACTTGATCTCTTTTGAAGGCTGACAGCCTGACTTTCCAGGCACAGCTCCTCTGATTAGCTTTACTTCTCCCCTGATCCAGTAACAGAAGCTTCCTCTTCTTTTTTCCTTCTGGCAGCACTGCAGTTCTGTACTGGTTGGTAGGCACCACAGGGCTGCTCTCAGCAGGATTGTCACTGAACTCATTAAACACCTGTGCCAGTGTCTCCCTGCTTCACACCTGACTGAGCCCTGATGTTCTGAGCACTGGACCTGGGAGCAGTCAACTCTCAGGACTTGGCTTTGGAACAACGATAGCAATTCTGTCTTTGACCATCAAGCCTTGTGAAATTATCTCCCACCTGGCACTGCCAAATCCATGGGGCACTGGAAAATAGGTCACTGAGCTCCAGCTTGAACCGAGGCTGGACTGGATGTGTCTAAGCCGTTTTCTAAGAAAGATGAATAAAGTCTTCCAAGGGTCCAGCTAGCCCAGCAGTGCCAGCAGAGCAGCCCAGTTCTGAGCAGGGCCTGCTGTGACAGGAAAAGGGGTGAAGGTTTTAAACTAAAGAGGGAGATTTAGACTGGATAAAAGGGGAAAAAAAACCGCTTTACAGTGGGGATGGTGAGATACTGGCACAGGTTGTCCAGAGGTGGTAAAAGCCCCATCCCTGGAAACATGCCAGCTTAGGTTGGAGAGGGCTCTGAGCAACTTGATCGTGTTGAAGATGTCCTTGCTCATTGCAGGGGGTTGGAGTAGATGACCTTTGAAGGTCCCTTCCAACCTAAAGCATTCTATGGTTCTATGATTTTATGATTGCTCCCTGCAGTGAGGATCCTGTGAACAACCTTCCCAGCAAAGAAGAAATTAGCGAGACATGGCAGAGGGATGAGCAGAGAGGAAGAGCTGGAGTGGTTGATCTCTTGCAGTAGCAAAGCCACCAGAAGGTTTGGCTGGCCTGGGACAAGCTCTGCTTTGCACAGTCCAAACAGGGAACAGAAGTGCTGCCTGCGCCGCGGCGATGCCGAGATGCCTGCAGAACTCTATCCAGGCTCTTTCTTACTCATCCTTTCTTTTCCAAGGCTACTCTGGTAAGGAGATTTCTTTGTGTCCCCCGAGCTCTGGCAAGGTTTGGGGGTGACCACCCTCGGGAGGCTGTGTAGGGCTCCCCCGCAGCAGCCTGCTCCATTGTTGGCTGGGGCAGGAGGGAGCCTTTGGGCTGCTGGCTGAGCTCCTGCCCTCCGGCCCTGGCCGCGTCGTTCTTCCTGCAATTAGCATTCACGGTTAGCTGAGCAGAACTTCTACAACACAGCCTCCCTGCTTTGAAGGTTATGTTACACGGTTTCAAAGTGGCCAAGAGAAAAGATTCCTATATGAAGAAGGTATCTGGGAATATCCATTGTCTCCTTGTGTCTGTAATGCTTGCATTTGGGTAGGATTTCCTTGCTCCCAGCTGTTACCCCCAGTAAGATGGGAGAGCCAGCAAGAACACTGCTCTGAAATGTGTTTAAAATTTCCTGTTGAATTTTGTCCCAGTTTCCAACCTCCTCCTTGGGTCTGGGAGAAGAGGAGGCATTGGTATTGCTCCACAGAATGTGCTGTCTTGTTCTTAAGGGGTTTGCTTTTTTTTTTTTTTAATTTGGCAAGCATAACAAATGTATTTTTTTCTAACACTGACCAGATCCAAAGTGCTGTGAATGGCCCCTGGTAAAACCTCCTGCTGCTCAGCACGGTAACCGAGGCAGGAACAGTCTGAAGGGCAGGGTGGGAGGTGAGAGTGTCAGAGCCCCAGAGCAGGCTGCCCAGAGAGCTTGTGGGGTCACCTTCTCTGACCTGCCTGGACTTTGTGACCCTGGGCAGCCTGCTCTGGGTGACCCTGCTTTGGCAGGGGGCTGGACTCAGTGGTCTCCAGAGGCCACTTCCAACCTCCACCACTCTATGATGGATTGACTGCTTTTACCCCTGTTCTGGGCAGCTGCTTCTCAAGAACATCACAGAATCACAGTCACAGAGTGTCAGGGGCTGGAAGGGACCTCCAAAGCTCATCTGGCCCAGCCCCCTTGCCAGAGCAGATCACACAGGAACACATCCAAGCAGGTTTTGAATATCTCCAGAGAGGAAGACTCCACGATCCCCCTGGGCAGTCTGTTCCAGGGCTCTGTCACCCTCACAGGGGAAAAACGCCTCCTCACGTTTAAATGAAACTTCCTGTGCCTCAGCTTCCACCCAGTGCCCCTTGGCCTGTCATCAGGTATCACCCAGCAGAGCCTGGCTCCAGCCTCCTGCCACTCACCCTGCACATCTTTAGAACCATTGCTGAGGTCACCTCTCAGGCTCCTCCTCTGCCAGCAGCACAGCTCCAGCTCCCTCAGGCTCTCCTCCTAACAGAGCTCTTCCATTCCCTTCAGCAGCTTTGTGGCTCTGGGCTGGACTCTCTCCAGCAGTTCTGTGTCCCTCTGGAACTGGGGGCCCAAGAACTGGATGGACTTGATAGAGCTTCTGATGCTGGACTTCTTCAGGCAAAACTTGAAATTGATTCATGTGTATTTGCTCTAAAAAAGTTTGGATGCTTTGGGTGTTCTTTGGGCTGAAGAGGAGTAACTGTTGCTAGCAACACAGATTCAAGAGGAGTGACCTCATTGCTGTCTACAACTACCTGAAGGGAGATTGTAGCCAGCTGGGGTTGGGCTCTTCTGCCAGGCAACCAGCAACAGAAGGAGGGAACACAACCTCAAGCTGTGCCAGGGCAGGTTCAGGCTGGATGTTAGGCAGAGATTGTTGCCAGAGAGAGTGATTGGCATTGGAATGGGCTGCCCAGGGAGGTGGTGGAGTGCCCATGCCTGGAGGTGATGAAGCAAAGCCTGGCTGGGGCACTTAGTGCCGTGGTCTGGTTGATTGGCTGGGGCTGGGTGCTAGGTTGGGCTGGGTGAGCTTGGAGCTCTCTTCCAGCCTGGGTGATTCTGTGATTCATCATTGCAGTCTCCGGGTTTGGGAATCGCAGAATGGCTTTGGCTGGAGATGACCTTTCGGATCATCCACCCAACCCTTCTCTAACTCCATCAAGGCTGGTGCTAAACCATCTCCCTCAGCACCACATCTCTGCCTCTTTTAAACACCTCCAGGGATGGGGATTCAGCCACCTCCTGGGGAGCCTGTGCCAGTGTTTGAGAACCCTTTCAGTGAAAAGGTTTCTTCAAACGTCCAGCCCAAACCTCCCCTGGTGCAACTTGAGGCTATTTCCTGTCACTTGTTACCAGTGAGGAGAGACCAACCCCCCCCTCACCCCAGCCTCCTCTCAGGTAGCTGTAGAGAGTGAGGAGATCTTATTGCTTTTTTCTTATGTTTACAGCTGTAGCAAAGATGAGAAACTGAATCACAGGATCCTAGACTGGCCCACCTTGGAAGGGACCTCAGAGCTCATCTGCTCCAACCATCCCACCACGGGCAGTGGGGAGGGTTTACACCTCTCAGCTAGACTCAGCTGCTCGAGGGCTCATCCAGCCTGGCCTCAAAAAGGAAGCTGGCACCAAATAAATAAATAACTCCCCTCATGCATGCTCACATGCAACTCTACTTCAAAGTATTTCTCCTGCTTGTAGGATGCTTGCACTTCCCAAATTAAGGGGGAAAAAAAAATATCAAGGTATGAGATTAGTTCTGCTGCAGCAAATAGGAATTAGTTAACTCTCCACCATTTAAACCAGCTCCTCTCTGCTCCTTCCCCTGCAACCCTGCAGCTTTGTAGCAACATCAGCAATTGAAAGAAATTGCATCTTCTCCCCTAAAATGCCAGGCACAAGGACTGCTTTTCATATAGCTCCGCTCTGCTAAGTAGGTTTCCATAGTATCAAAGACTAAAAAAAGCTAAGGGGCTTCAGAGGAATTAATTTTACTATGATGTCTTCTTGAAATCTCCAAACTGTGCCTCAGAGAGGGCATTTTGCTCAGATGGTGCTGCCCACCCTGGAGCTAGGGAAGGGAGAACTGCATTACTCTTGTGCTGTGTGAGCAGAGGAGAGGCAGACCCTGCAAGAGTGAGTCTCCTTTTCTCCAGGGTAAGCAACCCCAAGTCCCTCAGCTGCTCCTCACCAGCCCTCTTCTTCTCCAGATCCTTCTCTGCACCTGCCCCAGTGTCTTGAAAGGGTCTCTGACTGCAGCACATTTTTTGTTGGCATGTCTGAAATGCTCTGTGGCAGCAACTGTTTCCATGGATCCAGTTATGGGGATGTGTGCTGGTTTGAGGCTAATTGCAATATTTTAATGAAAAAAAAATTGTAGGCTGTGAAAAGGAAACACTGATGATGTCTGCTTCACTCATAGGCTTGCTGAGATGGATAAGAACAAGAACACAAACATAGATAACACTCAGAGAGTCTCATTCTCTAGCTGCTGGCTTGGTCTGGACCTCTCTGCTAACCTGACCAACCACTCTGCTTCTAACCCTCCTTATCCATCCTCCAAACTCACCTTGCATGTAAGGCAGACCCTGGGGTAAGGTAGAGGGGTGAGGAGAAGGTGGAAGGGTGGTTGGGAGCCCCTCCTGGGGACTCTGATTGCTGGGAGGGGAATTGTGTTTCTGTATTACTTTTAACTTGTCTATGTCTGTAACTATTCCTGTCTGTTGTGTCTATCTCTGCTTGTACATTGTGCTGAGCTGTGAATAGAGCTTCAGACCTTCCAGCCGGCTGAGTCTGGGGGATTTTATAAAGAGTGGTGGGGCAGGGAACTCCCAAACTATGACAGGATGTTCAAACTTGGCTGTGGCCTGCCCAGTGTGCCAGCGGCCCCTGAGGAAACTTTTTTTTTCCCTTGAAGAGATGAGCTTGGAACAAGGGAGAGCTCTGCCAGCCCCTGTGGCACAGGCAGGGCTTACCTGGCAGGTTTTAAGTAGATGGCTGTGACCAAAATATCAGTGGAAGTGTATCACAGGTGCTCACTTTTTCTAATGGAAATCATTTAACATGGGTAATTTCCCTCTGCTGCCAATGCCATTAGTTATTTCAGAGGGGGAAAAAAAAAAAAAAAGGGAATGTTTTACTGACTTTGTTTTTGATTTTAGTAGGTACCCATAGCTTAACTTAATGATTTGTATAAGTGATAGTAATTGCTGAAACTACAGCTGAGTATTATTAGCTATAAAATGAACACGGTTATATGTCCAACACAACTAGCAAGGAACAGAAATGCAGTTGTATCCAAGAGAAAATAATTACAGCAATAATCAGTGTAATTCATGATAATGGCTGAATTGAATTTCACACCATAGCTCCAAGCACTTACATTTAATGAATGTAGTTTGTGCTTGTTTACTAAAAAGGTTTTTAGCAGAAAATCGATAATGTAACTTCAGTGTTTCTAATTGCAAATGCAATTTTTTTCTTTTTTTCTTTTTTTTTTTTTCTTTCCTTCTTTCTTTTTTTTTTTTTTAAAGTAGTAGTTCAATAAGGATTTGGTAGGGAAAATGAAAGTGTGTAAGTGCTGCAAATGCTGTTACTTTAATTGGGCTACCTGTACATTAAGGGTGTAGTTTCTTAATATTTATTTATGAGTACATATTGATTAAAATTGGTTTGCATCCCATGTTTAAGGCTGGCTAATGTAATGAGCATTAGGAGTTGCCAGCCAGCAGTGGCTGTGGCTCAGCAGATCACTTTATAATGGGACTGTCCACACAAAGAGGGTTTTTACCTTAAAAGCATTATCAAGAGAGCCAGGAAATACAGGCTGGTCCACAGAGGTGCTGTCTGCCTGATGAATGCAAAAGAGTTGCTGGGCCTCTGCCTAGAATAACAAAACAAATAAAGTGACTGGCACTTGGTGTTGTAATTATGATTGCTTAATTGGGCCCAGTGTGTTCTTCGCCTCCTTTGGGGCGAGAGAAGCTGTTAATTGTGAACATGAGAAGGGTGCTGAGGAATGCCATGCCAGGTGGAGTTTTGGGTTCCTTAGCTTGGTGGTGCCCACTGTGATCTGCTGGGTGCAGGGTGAGCTGTGGCAGGCAGGGGTTATTGAGCTGGGGAGCTCCAACAAGGACAGCCGTGGCTGGTCCCTCAGGATGGTTCGCAGGGGTAAACCTCAGGGTCCTGCTGTAGTAAAGTCAGCAGCAAACCTCCACACTCAACTATTGGTGGAACATGGTGGCTCCTGTTGGGGAGTGAAAGAAAGGTGAGAGGAGAGGCAGAGCACTTAGAGAACAGTAGAGGGGGAGCTCTCAGGGGCAGGTTGTCTGCAGCTTAGCTGCTTGCACACTGGAGTTGCTTTTACCTGTGGGTTGGTTTTGCTCTCAGTGACACAGATCTGAGTGCTGCATGGCTGGGGAGGGGAGCAGCACTGTGGACTCCTGAACTTTCTTGCACAAGTGGCTGAACCATCTTTGGAGTCTGCAGTGGGAGTCCTTCATTTTCCTGTGGAGGGCTCAGGGGCGTTGATGTATGACAAAGCTGATGTGACCCAGCAATGTGCACTTGCAGCCCAGCAGGCTGATCGTGTCCTGGGCTGCACTGAGAGGAAGTGTGACCAGCAGGGTGAGGAAGCTGATTCTGCCCCTCTGCTTCACTTTGGTGAGGTCCCAGCTGTGCCCAGCTCTGGAGTCCCCAGTGTGAGAGAGATATGGATCCATTGGAGCAAGTCCAGAGGAGGCCACAAGAAGAAGGGTGCAGGAGCAGCTCTCCTTTGAAGACAGACTGAGACCCTGCAGAGAAGAAGGTTCTGAGGAGACCTCACAGTGGCCTTTCAGTGTGTAAAGGGAATCTATAAGAGGTGGGGAAGGGCTCTGCCATGGAGTGTAGTAACAGGATGAGGGGTAAGGGTTTTACACCAAAAGAGAACAGATTCAGGTTAGAAGAAATTCTTTACAGTGAGAATGATGAGGCACTGGCGTGGGATGCTGTGGTGGTTCTGGGAGTCACCAGCCCCCACACACAAAGAATTCACCCAGACTAGACTCAGCCAGCTGGAAGTTAGGGAATGAAGCTTTGTATTTACAGCTTAGCACAAGATATCAGCAGATATTTACAATCTATTGCAGATATTTACAATAAATAGCAGATATTTACAATCTATTGAAAATATTTACAATCCATTGCAGATATTTACAATAAATAGCAGATATTTACAATCTATTGCAGATATTTACAATCCATTGCAGATATTTACAATAAATAGCAGATATTTACAATAAATAGCAGATATTTACAATCTATTGCAGATATTTACAATCCATTGCAGATATTTACAATAAATAGCAGATATTTACAATCTATTGCAGATATTTACAATCCATTGCAGATATTTACAATAAATAGCAGATATTTACAATCTATTGCAGATTTTTACAATAAATAGCAGATATTTACAATATATTGCAATTATTTACAATATACTGCAGATATTTATGATAAATATCAGATGTTTACAATAAATTGCATATATTTACAATAAATTGCAGATATTTATAATATATTACAGACCTTTACAATCTATTGCAGATATTTACAGTTACATACTGAAATATACAAGTCAAAAGGAATACAGAAACACAATTCCCCTCCCAGAAGTCAGAGTGCCCAGGAGGGGCTCCCAACCACCCTTCCACCTTCTTTCCACCCCTCTGCCTTACCCCAGGACCTGTCTTACATGCAAGGTGAGTTGGGAGGCTGGGCAAGGGGGACTAAAAGAAGAGTGATGAACCTCCCTGGGCAACCTGTGCCAGTGTCTCACCACCCTCACTGCAAACAACTTCCTCCTAACATCCACTTTCAATCTCCCCTCTGCCACTTCAAACCCATTCCCCTTGTCCTGTCATTCCAAGCCCTTGTCAATAGTCCCTCCCCAGCCTTCCTGTAGCCCCTTTCAGATCCTGGAAGGCCACTCCAAGCTCTTCTGGAAGCCTCCCTGGGGATGTCTTTGCCCAACCACCACTGGCTACGTGGTAGCCAGACTTAAGCCTTGGCAGCCAATTAAGTGCAATCCGCTGGGGGAATAAAAGAAAGGAGTATGAAAAGGGTTTAAAAACTAAAGATCTGAAGCTCTGTGCTCTGATTGTGTTCCGTGGCTACCTGCCCTCCCGGCTGGCCGCGGCGCTGCCCGCTCTGGGTTCAGCAAGGCATTTTGCTCCACAAAAACAAGCAGCTCCTTTCCAGCCAATGATTACTTGTAATTATGCTTTCCCCTGCTATTATTCTAATAGACTGCACAGAGGAGGCGTTTGGAGGCTGCTTTTATGGATGGACTGTTGGAACACTTAATATAGCTCTATTTTTGAATTATCAGGTTCTATCCTTTTGAAGTCTGTGTTAGTGGAACTCCTATTTATGAAATGTGCTGTGCTTAAAGGTTTGCTATTGATGAAGAGGTCCAACAGAGGCCTTTATCGTAAGTACTGTAGCATTCTCCCCGAGAAATAAATAGCCTTGCTAAAAGGTATGTTGTGTACTGAGGTTGCAAATTATCAGCCAAGCACCTTATAACTGTATACTTCAAAAATACCTTTCTGCTTTCTGTTTGTTCTCCTCTTCCATGACACGAGGGCTGTTTGTGAAAGCACACGAGGGAGAAAACCACCCCTGTGGCTGGTGTGCAGCTCTGCCAGCCTGCAGCCTGCTCTGGGTGCAGCTCTCCAGCGCACACATCTCAGCAGAAGGCTCTGGCTGCAGTCACCTCCTTCTCTGCTTTAATGCCAGGAGTTGTGGGGCAGGTTTCAGCTTCTGCTCAGTGACTGAGAAGGAACAAGACCTGGGGGTCTGGGGTGATGAAAAGCTCAACCTGAGCCTGCAGTGTGAGTGCAGCCCAGACAGCAACTGTGTGCTGGGCTGCAGCAAGAGCAGTGTGGGCAGCAGGGCAAGGGAGGGGATTGTGCCCCTTGGCTCTGCTCTCCTCAGACCCCAGCTGCAGTCCTGTGTGCAGTTCTGGAGCCCCCAGCACAGGAAGGCCATGGAAGTGTTGGAGCCAGAGCAGAGGAGGCTACCAAGATGCTGAGAGGGCTGCAGCAGCTGTGCTGTGAGGACAGGCTGAGAGAGTTGGGGCTCTGCAGCCTGGAGAGGAGAAGGCTTCCAGGAGAGCCTGGAGTGGCCTTCCAGTACCTGAAGGGGGCTCCAGGAAGACTGGGGAAGGACTATTGACAAGGTCTTCCAATGCCAGGACAAGGGGCAATGGGTCTGAAGTGGCAGAGGTGAGATTGAAAGTGGATGTTAGGAGGAAGTTGTTTGGAGTGAGGGTGGTGAGACACTGGCACAGGTTGCCCAGGGAGGTTGTGGAGCACAGAAGCTTCTGTGCTCCACAACATCGCTTCAGGTGTTCAGGATGAGGCTGGATGAGACCTTGAGTGACCTGTGCTAGTGGGAGATGTCCCTGCCTATGGCAGGGGGTTGGAACTGGATAATCTTTGAGGTCATAATCTTTGAGGTCCCTTCCAACCTTACCATTCTATGATTCTGTGATTGATTCCAATCACTGACTTATGGCAGAACTCCACCACTGGGGCAGCCACACCAATGCCTCCAAAGACCTGAGGGTTACCACCCAGTAACTCAGGGCACTGTAATGAGAACAACGTTGTGAGAACACAGGGAAGAAGGGAAGGAATCTTCTCTTTTCAGGCACTGGATGTTTACAGTCAAAGGCTGAGTAGGAGGGATCTTTGTAGTTTCATTTTCCTGTTGTGTTGATCTCACTAGGATCTCAGGGGTGCCAGGTACTGCCTGCCCTTCTCTGCCTTTGGAAAGCAGCTCCCAAACCCACTCTTTAATTCTACTATTTGCCACTGCTGTGTACCTTGGCTCTTTGGATCTAAAGCCAAAGTGAAGAAAGGCTGAGAAACTCAGGCTTGTTCAGCCTGGAGGAGAGAAGGCTCCAGGGACACCATGTAGTGGCCTTCCAGCACCTGAGGAGGACCCAAGGGAAAACTGGAAAGGGACTCTCACAGACTCACAGAATGTTAGGGGCTGGAAGGGACCTTGAAAACTCATCCAGTCCAGTTCCCCTGCCAGAGGAGGATCACACAGGGCAGATCACACAGGAACATACCCATGTGGGTCTTGAGTATCTCCAGAGAGGGAGACTCCACGATCCCCCTTGGCTGCCTCTTCCAGCCTTCTGCCACTCTCACAGGGAAAAATGTTTCCTCCTGTTCCCATGGAATGTCCTATGCCTCAGTTTCCACCCAGTACCCCTTGTCCTGTCACTGGGCATCACCCAGCAGAGCCTGGCTCCAGCCTCCTGGCACTCACCCTGCGCATATTGATGAACATGAATGAGATCCTCCCTCAGTCTCCTCCTCTCCAAGCTAAAGAGCCTCAGCTCCCTCAGGCTCTCCTTGTAAGGAGGATGTTCCACTGCCTTCAGCATCTTTGTGGCTCTGTGTTGGACTCCTTCTCTTTAGAGAGACCTGCAGGGGCAATGGTTTTAAAGTTGTGAAGGGCAGATTTAGGTGGGGCATTAGGAAGAAGTTCTTCACTCTGATAGCGGTTGGACACTGGAATAGGTTGCCCAGGCAGGATGTCTCCCCAGCCCTGGAGACATTCAAGGTCAGGCTTGAGGGGGCCCTGAGCAACCTAATTGGGAATGTGCCTGCTGACTGTGGGGGGTTGGACTGGATGACCTCTAGAGATCCCTTCCAACCCAGTGCATTCTGTGATTCTATAATGTGATCCATGTTGATTTCTCTGGCTGCTGCTGACCTGTACCCTGCTTTAAGATCAGAATAAATCAGAAGAATGCTATGTCAGCAGAATACACTTTAAAAATTAGAAGGAAATATTAATTTTTTGTTATTTACATTTCGATTATCCCAAGCAGCTGACTTTGGTGGAAACTCCTACACCCAGCCACCCCCTTCCTCTACATGGAGGTTCTCCTTAGGCTGCCTTTGCAGAACTGGGAGGGCTGTGCTGGTACTGGGTACCAGAGCTCCCTAAATGCTTCAGGACCTGAGGGCGGCAGGACAGCCCCAAGGAAAGGAGTGGGGAGGTGGCATCGAAATGCAGAGTAGCAGCTGCAGCCTCGTGGAGGGGGTTTGCATTTAATGCCCCAAGTAAGGCAGGCAGGCTCCAAAGTGTGTGTTTGGAGTTTTTTTTGTTTGGACCAGTAACGTGTCAGAAGCCTGAGTTTGTGCTGCCTAATTCATCTTCGCTTCTGCACGTTCCTGTTCCCGATAGCTCTCCCCTTAAGCCTGTCTATTTGCCAGTGGGTTTGACAGCTGACAGCTCCTCTCTGGGATGTTGGATGGCGTTTGTAGGGCTGCGATGCCAGGAGCGTTCTGAGCGCTGGTGTTGCATATTTATTGATCTCCATATTCCCAATAATCTGATGCACGTCACATTTGACAACATTATGTGGAGAGGTCAGCGGCATGGGGCTAATGAAACTGTTTCAAAGATGGATGTTGTTTTCCACAACATTAACCTTGCAAATAGCTGTCACTAGTGCATTTCACTATGGGGCTCAGCGTTTGAGAACCTCCCTTTTTTTTATTGTTGATGTTAACATTAAACAAAACCTGGAGCCATTAAATCTCCCTGTTCGTACCCGCCAGGCGGCGCGGGCGGCGCCGCTCCAAATGAAAATCTTATTAACGGCGCGCGGCGCTCGTGGCGAAGTCCTCAGCAATCTGGAAATTGGTTTGGCTGTCCGAAATGTTTGACAGATTGGCTAAGGATGATGTAAAAGCACCGAGCAGGGAACGGCTGAATCCCGGGGATTAAAGTGCCAAATAGAAAACCCTGATGTAATCAGAAGGCGCATTGCACTTTCATATTTTACTGCAGTGCTGCCGCGCGCACCGCGAGCTGATTACATCCAGGGCAAGAGGAGATTTAGATTACCTTTTGATCTTAAAAATCATTTTGCTGGCATCTGTAGTGCGATGAGGAAGCACTCGATTCCCAAAGAGCTCTCTGGAAGGTCCTTTGCCTTAACAAATGTCCTGCTGCGGCGATTTAAATATTTAATTGGAGGTTCTCCGCTGTTGTGTTGAGGCATTTCAAACCACAAGTCCTGAGGGGGATAAAAATAACCCTCGGAGGCCTCTTTTCTGTGCTACAGTGTTTTAGCTGAGTTGTGGTAACTCTTTTTTTGGATGTCAGACTGCATCTTTTGCAATGTAAATGTTGCACAGGCTTACAGAGCACAGCTCCAAATAGGATTTTGATAGGCGAGCAGTTTAGGTGATGCCTACGCTCCCATCTAGACGGGGAAGTGCCACATTTTCACACTGTCTTCTGGGACTTTGGTGCTTTTTAAGTAAGGAGGAAAAAGAAGCCAACTCTGGTCCTGGCCTGGAAAGCCATGTTTACATTTTAATATTTTAAAGTGCAGCCAGAACGTGTTAATACAGAAGGCTGTCACAAAGGGTGAGATTCTGACCCACAAACAGGCATCATCAGGGCTAAAGGTCAGATGGGGACTACCATGGGGACAGCTGATTGTGCACTTGCAAGGTCCACAAGGTGCTGGGAACTGGAGCTGATGTGTCTCTGAGGAGCAGTAGGTGCTAAGGCTGCTCAGCACATGCTCTGCTCATTGCAGTTGGTGCAGCCCACAAACATTTAAAGGAATTATTTTTAAATGATTTACTAAAGCCCTGAGCATTCACTGAGCCATGTCACCAGCCCTGGGCATTCACCGAGCCATGTCACCAGCCCTGAGCATTCACTGAGCCATGTCACCAGCCCTGGGCATTCATTGAGCCATGTCACCAGCCCTGGACATTCACTGAACCATGTCACCAGCCCTGGGCATTCATTGAGCCATGTCACCAGCCCTGGGCATTCACTGAGCCATGTCACCAGCCCTGGGCATTCATTGAGCCATGTCGCCAGCCCTGGGCATTCACTGAGCCATGTCGCCAGCCCTGGGCATTCACTGAGCCATGTCGCCAGCCCTGGGCATTCACTGAGCCATGTCACCAGCCCTGGGCATTCACTGAGCCATGTCACCAGCACTGTTTGTAGATGAGAGGTGCACTTGTGAGAGGCAGGGTGGGTGTTGGATCAGAAGCTGATAAAGGCACCAGAAGGTCATCTCCCTTGAGACAGGCTTTAGGCCCTGGTCTCAAAAGAGCACCACAAAGGGTAAAAGGTCATCTGAGAAAGGAGAGACCCAAGGCACAGGACCCATAGCCTGGAATGACCTTGTAGCAGGCTGTGATTCACTTAACTTACTGCAAACTACCCAAAAGTGAAGGACTCTCATCTGGGCACCTGGGCTCTTGGGCACTTGGAGGGCAGCAAGTGATCTCTGGGCTCAGTAGGTGAGTGTAGTGGTTTTGGAGTTTCCTCCTCCTGCTAGATTAAGCAGAGTAACTCAGCAGGGTGGAAGTTAAGGAAGGAAGCTTTGTATTTACAGCTGGCACAATTTACAAGCAGATGCATACAATATATTACAGATATTTGCAGCTGTATACAGTAATAGGCAAGTTAAAAGGAATACAGAAATACAAGACCCCTCCCAGCAGCCAGAGCACCCAAGAGGGGCTCCCAAACACCCTTCTACCTTCTTTGCACCCTTTCCACCCTCTTCCTTATCTCAGGATCTCTTACATGCAGGATGAGCTGGAAAGGTCAGCGAGAGGTGTTAGGAGCAGAATGATTAGTTGGGAACATGCAGGTTCAGGCAGAAGAGTTAATAAGAGTTACTAAGACAGGCAGAGACTGACTGATCTTTGTTTGTGTCCTTGTTTTCATCTCTCCCAACAAAATGGATGGGTGACACAGCCATCACCTTATTTTCTTTTCACAGTCAGTGATCCAATTCCTCTCATTAAAATATTCCAATTAGCCTCCAACCAGCACAGTGGGTCGGGATGGGAGGAGCTGCTCCTTGGAGGCACTGCCTGGCTGTAGACCCAGAATGGCAAAGACAGGTCAATTATAGACAACCAAACCCAGGAGGCAGCAGCCACCACAGTCAGCTGCAAGAACATTTGTTTCTATAGAAACTTCCAGATGCCATCGTTGCTCAGCTCTGCTGGAGCACTTCCCGGGGCCGTGGCTAGGCAGGGAGAGCAGAGTGCTGTGCGTTTTGTGTTGACTTTCCAGCACACATGAATGCACTTTCTGCTTGATGCTGATTTTACATTCCAATATACCATTTGTTTCCTGAAAGTTTCTTGAGGATGCAAATATTCACAAGCCATTAAAAAGAGAAAGTTTCTTCCCTCAGTTTCTGGCAGCTTCTTTGGTGCCTGCGTTATTTATTTGGTGTTTTCGTGTAGGGCCGTGGAGAGCTTCTCCAGCAGTAGAATCTAATGCCAGGTGAGAGTTGTAAGGGGAGTTAAAACAGATGATTTACATTTATGACAACATTTACTAACGCTGAGCATTGCTAATTGCAAAAACATCCTCCTGCAGCAACTCTCCAGTTGCAGAGCGTTGTTACCATGTGCAAGAGCCTCGTGCACTTCTGCAGCCTGGGCTCTGGTCCTGCTGAGCTCACATGAGATAAAACAGTAAGTGCTCACCAACAAAGAATCCATGGAAATGGGTTGGAAGCCTCCAGGCCTCATTTCAGCCTCATTTCTGAACCCAGGAGAGTTTATTTTCTAAAGCAGACAGAGAGCAGTCAGCAGAGCCTCTCCCAAACGCCAGGCTGCAGGACCCCAGGTTCTAAGGTTTCAAGCGACTCTGACACCAACAGCTGAAGCATTGTCAGCAGTGCTGCAGAGTTCTGGGTTTTCATATATAGTCCCTTTAAAAATGTTAAGGTAACAGGCAGGTCTTCTTGCTCTAGGAGTCTGCCTCTCTGTACCTGCAGACATGCTGCTGCTTCAGTGATGGATCCGTTGCCTGTCTAATGCTCCACATCTCTCCTGGTATTTGGCCCATATATTTTTTTCCCCTTGGCTTTGCCATTGTGACTTGGGATATATTTTCCCTCTCTTATTTTCCATCAAGTAGAAAGTCCACGGCCTGCAGATGGAGGCTGGATGTCCCCCTGGGTAGGCATGATTTGGGCAGGATGGCCATGTTGCTGATGACACATAAAGGCTGGAATTTGCCGGTGGGATGCCTGATGTGAAGGATCAGGTATCTGGTTTCAGCCGGGTCATTTGGCCTTGGCCGCCACCTGGAGCAAGGCTCAGAGTTGTATCTCTGTGCTTGCGGTAAGGTGCTGCAATGCTCTGCCACTGCCACTTAAGGATTGAGAAATGTCTGGCCTTAATACCACTAATGCCTTCAAAATAATGCTTAAGTGGGACTTCAGGGGTGGAATAAGTCTAGGTCTAGACCACTGGACGGAATCAAATTTAATCCTTAGGGGATCTCATCTGTGCCTCAGAACTGCAAAGTGCTGTGCACTCTACCCTGATTGTTCAGTAACTTGCAGAAATGAGCCCATAGAAAGCATTAAAGAACTTCAGAGCCCTGCGTGTGATTGTGTGGAGCCAGAGAGAGAGGAGAGATGTGAGCTGCAGCCACTGCAGCCACAGGACTTGGGCTGCAGAGCTGACCCGAGGGAAATTTCTAAGCAGAAGCTCCTACCTGCTGGGAGAAGTGGGAGTGCTGCTGGGGTGAGGATGGCAGAGTCCTTCAGACCCAGAAGAACTAATTATCAGCTGCTTGTCTCAAAAGCAATGCCTGAGCTCCTGCTCACACCTGAGCCCAGCTGTGTGCATCCTGCACTTCTCAGCACCTCCTTGGCATCGTTTCAGGGATGCTGGTCTGGTGTCTGCTCATGGGTGCTTAGATTTGTTGGGTGCTTTGGCCCTGGCTCAGGGATCAGGACCTGGAAGTCAAGAGAGAGCAAGGCTGACTCCATCTCTGATGGAGATGCCTGTTCTCAGTTTATACCTGTGTCAGGGTTGCCTTTCACCTGAGGAAGAGGATGGGAGGAGGTGGTGTGTGTATGTGCTTGTATGACAGCAACAAAAATTCCCAATGAATTGTGGATGAACAACACTGAGGGTTTTTAAAACTTCCAAAAAGTGAATTAAATTATTTTTTGGGGAGCTGTGTGTGGGTTGTATATTTTCAGCCTAGTTCCCTGTGAAGCCAGACTTGTTATCCACTGGTACTGTGGGACAGGGAGTCGAGGAGATGGAGATGTGCTGGGGTGGATGTTGGGAGAGCTTCCACTAGCAGCACTTTGGGGATGTGAGGACGCAAGGCATAGCCTCAGTTTTTCTTGGTGGGGACAATTTGTTGTGATGTGTAGATGTGACACTCTGGGACGTGGTTTGGTGGGCATGGTGGCCCTCAGCTGCTGGTTAGACCTGACAATCTCAGAGGTCTTTTCCAGTCTTAATGACTCCATGATTACTCTCACAGCATTTTATCAGTAGTAGCAGTCAAGATGCTGTGCTGCAGGACCACTTCGTGTTACAGCTACAACAAAGCCGTAGTTTATTCCAGTAATTAATTCCAGTAATTTATGTCCCTCTCTATTTAAATCCTCAAAGGCTGCCCAGGACTGCTTGAGACATTACTGTTTTTGCAAATGCAAGTGTCTCCTGTTGGAGTGAAATGTCCTGTGCTCTCTTTTCCTTCAGAACAATGGTTTGGGGAGAAAATTCCTGGTGTGAGCTGATTCCGAGGAAGGTATGAAGAGCCCATGGGCAGGGTGGGAAATGATCTGCCTAGGAGAGGGTCCTCTCCTACAGGACCTACAGATCAGCTGAAATCTTCTGAATCAGGAGATCACTTCAGAAGTGCTTACTGCTGATCAGTGAGGGCAGTGAGCTTTAACAGTCCTTTAGAAGTTAGCTAAGATGTAGCATATAGGAAGACAGCACTTGTGCTACACTTGTGCTTCACTCGTGCTGCACATCTGGGAGCAAAACCTTGGAAACTGGCTTCTGTCAGCTCCATGTCACCAGGGAGTGAAGGTAAAGCCCCAGCATGGCCTTCCGTGGGTTCTTCAGCAGAGCGAGCAGTGAGTGGCACAGGAGGAAGCAGACTGATGATGATGAGGCAGCTAATGCTGATGTCCAGCTCAGGGAGCTTCTTCTGAGACTAGAGAGTACAATAGAAGACCTCTTGTGGGCACTGGCATGTCTGCATGCTGACAGAGTCAAGGGCAGGTCACCATCCAGTTGTAAAAGCAGAGGAGGAGGAAGAAAAGAGGGAAGAAGGAGTCTGTGGGAGATCCTTGATGTATCCTTTTCCAAGGTAGGTTGGTTTGAGAAACTGAGCCTCTGTAACAGGGACTATATAGAGTCATGGAATCAGGGATTGCTTTGGGTTGGAAGGGACCTTAAAACTCATCCAGCTCCAGGTCCCTGCCATAGGCAGCAGCCCGGGGTGCTCAAGGCCTCATCCAGCCTGGTGCTGAACACCTCGAGGGAGGTTGTGGAGCACAGAACCACAGAATGTAATCTTCAATCTTCAATTGCACACAAGGGGCAATGGGTTTGAAATGGCAGAGGGGAGACTGAAACTGGATGTCAGGAGGAAGTTGTTTGCAGTGAGGGTGGTGAGACACTGGCACAGGTTGCCCAGGGAGGTTGTGGAGCATAGAAGCACTGAACGTGATCAAAGATCACATTCTGTGCTTCCATGCTCCACAACTTCCCTGGAGGTGTTCAAGGCCAGGCTGGATGTGCCCCAGCATGACCTGTACTAGTGGGAGGTGTCCCTATGGCAGGGGGTTGGAACTGGCTGAGCTTTGAGGTCCCTTCCAACCTTACCATTCTATGGTTCTATGAGTCTATGATTCTAAGATGGGACCTGTAAGTGCAGAGTTGAGCAGGATGGAGCCGTGGCTGACTGTGGCTCTGATGCCCTGGGGACAGGCTCAAGCCGAAACCCTTTGGAGACAGCTTAGGGCTGCACAAGCACCCATCTCCTGCCATGGAAATGCAGAAGGCTGCGCAATATTGGGGTCGGTGGTTTCATACCGCAGCCTGTTTATAGTTAGCAATTGCATCTAACTGGCTCTTAAATGCAGGTTAAAGGCCTTGGTGAAATACAGAATACCTCCAAAATACAACCTAAATTTTTGCCATTTTAAACTTTGCAGGGCTGGCCTGCCGGAGCAGCCACCCAGGTTAACGAGCCGCCGGCTTCAACGGGCGCTGAAGAAGTCGGTGATAAATAGGGAGCGGTTTGCTTTTTGCCTTCCTGTTGCTTTCCCGGGCTGCCGAAGGCCTTCCACTGATGGAGAGCTTTTAATTTCACATTTTGGCCCCCACCACAGGTGATAAACAAAGGTTTCCCATCGCCGCGACTCGGGTCAGCGCCGCAGCCCCAGCGCCAATCCCGCTGCCTGTAATTACACACAGAAGGTTACCGGCAGCCGCGGCTAATTTGCAGCCTCTGTTTAGCAGAATTTAATAGCAGGTATTACTGGTGCAGCAGTAATTAAGGACCTTTGTCAATAAGACGGAATAGATGGCCACACTTTGTTGTAATCAGTGGACTCTTGAGAACCCAGAGGAGTGAAAAGCAGTGAGAGGAGCAATCCATTTTGCGAATAACATGGCTGTCCTTTCACCCCCCCAAAGCTCCCTCCCCGCTCCTGCAACCAGCAATGGAATAATAATTCCCCAGGCAATGAAAGTACAGGAATAAAAGTACTTACCCTCCAGCCTGTGATTTTTTTTTTCCCTTTTTTCTTTTTTTT
>VWZE01007789.1:162592-186056 GCA_013396675.1 Eubucco bourcierii
TGCTAGTGGGAGGTGTCCCTGCCTATGGCAGGGGTTTGGAACTGGATGATCTTTGAGGTCCCTTCCAACCTTGCCATTCTATGATTCTATCTTTCTAAAAGGAGACTTAGGTAACAAAGATGCTTAGAGTCCCTTGACTGTAAAGCTCTGTGGGCTGTGCCATAAAACAGGTGCAGCACTGCACCTGAAGCTTTGGATTCTTTCAAAGGGGACCAAAATGTTAGGCAATATTTGTAATAAAAGTTGTAAATATGTAACCAGGATCTAAAGAGACTATTTTGTATTCCTGGTCCCTTCCCCAGATGCTCATGTTTCCATCAGCTCACAGAGTTTATTGCCGTGTTCGTAGTGGAAATCTCTAATTTGATATTTCTCTAGTGAGTTTAATGAGCCTGAAAAGTGACATTTAGAGCTAGTTTTCTCTTTGTGCTTTGAAAAATGAAATCCAAGTAGTTATCTGTTAAATGAGATAATTGCATTGCTGCTTTGCTAAAGGCACATATTAGTGATTTTTAGCTTGTTTCACTTAATTAAAGCTTTACAAAACGCAGAGTGCCAAACCTTTAATAGACCTGTTGGAACAGCTACTGAGCCTGTGAAACAAACCCAGGGGTTCTAAACAAGTCACAGAGAGGAGCTGAGGATGGCTGCCAGCTCAGACAGCAATCCAAACCTTGGCTGCATTAGAGCAAATGTAATAATAGCAGCAAGCAACCAATATTTTTAATTTTACTGATCTTTCTGCAATAATTTTAAGGAACTTTTAATGTCTGTAATTAGAACATTAGAGATAGGCTGACTTAGACCAGTGCTGCACTGTGAAAAATTGGATGCTTACCATAATTGAGAATTAATCACTTTTCATTAGCAGGAAGGGATGCAGTTATTATTTTGAATGGGCTGAGACACATCACATTAATTATGGGCAAACAAATTCAGGGATGTGAAGTTGGTGACTTTGGGGACAGCCTGTGCAGCTGTGCCTCTGCTGATGCAGTGTGTTGGGTGATGAGAGCTGGGATACCTTTGTTGGGCTGCAAATCACAGCCCAGAAGTTTGCTTTGCTGGAAGTTCTGACCAGAGGAGCACTGAGTTTTGCGTCACCTCTCCAGAGGACAAGCTTTGGGCATCATTGCTTCAAGCACTGAAGGGGCAGAAGAGCTACAAAGCCACATGCAATTGGACAGGAGTGTGTGCAGCTCTCCCAGACTCACTCAGCAGATCTGAGCCACGAGGTTCTTTATGTGGGCAGAGGGTGGTGGGAGTGCTTTGCTGGCTGGGAAATTACTACCTGTTACCCAGATGGTGGTTGTGCAGAAGGAGGTAATTGAGTGACTTGGGTTGATGAAAAGCTCCAGATGAGGCTGCAGTGTGAGTGCAGCCCAGACAGCAACTGTGTGCTGGGCTGCAGCAAGAGCAGTGTGGGCAGCAGGGCAAGGGAGGGGATTCACCCCCAGTACCCCACAATGCCTTTGTGTTGAAGAGGTGTCCTCTGATGCACAAAAGGTGATGTGAATATGTCACCACCTTGCTCAGCAATTCTCCTTTTGCATCTGGCACCAGCTCCAGCTGCCACATGCAAAGGCAGTAGGCACAGAGACCCTGCTCCAAACAGCGTTCTCTAAGTCAGAAGAGTCTCTCCTGCACTGTGATCAACTGCCTGATTTTAGGAGCAGCAAATGGGAGTAAGTGTGAGAGATGCTTCCCTCTGCTTGGTTCCAAAGCCTTTGTCCTGGCTGCAGCAGCAGCACAGACCAGACAGAAACATTGCCAGTGCCTGTGTGCCACATGCCCAGCTCTGCTGTCCAGGCTCTCCTCTGCTGTTCAGCTGAACAAGGATCTGGCTGCTCATGACTAGGGGATGGATGGTAAATGGAGTAGCAACGTTAAGAGTGGTCTGAAGTGGACAAAGAAAAGCATTGTTCACCGTGAAAATCTTGTCTGGAGTTCACATCTAGGTGGTGCTGTCCTTAAATTACACTCACATGAATTTTAAGGTGTTTTTTCACCTTTCCTGGCCCATGGTTGTTCCCAAGGTCACACTCCCAGAAAACTGGGGGCTTGTTAAACCTGCTGGGGTGGGGGGGAAATGTGCCTGCAATACATCTTCATGTTTGCAATTCCATTTTATTGCTGTCCATGTCCTGTGAGAAAAACCCAATGTTCTTAAAAGACAAGCACTGCTTCTTGGAGAGACACTTATTAATGTTTATTAGGAACTCATCTCACTAACATCCATGGCTTTATTGGAAGTTCCTTAAGTAGCAAATCCAATTTCCTTTCTTATGCTTGCGCTTACTTAATTAACATCAAAAATTGAATGAGGCAAAACAAAGTTTGATATTCATTTTAATAAGTTCTATAAAGTTAGCCTAATCTCATTGAGGACATTCCTCATAGCTCCAACAGCATACACAAAGTGCCTCTGCAGCCATTTATAGCTTGGATAGCCTAGCAACTAATGAGACAGCTAGGGGAAGAAAGGAATTAATTTCCCAAGAAACCCTTTATAGGCCACGTTGTGGGGACACAGGCTCTGGGCTGCCTGCTGGCCAGTGCTTGACAGGTAGCTGGGGATGCTTTGGCGCAGAAAAGGGCCAAGACCTAGTCCTGGGAGGGATGTTTTGCAGACAACACTACAGGAAGCCATCAAGGGAGCAGAGGGCAGAACGGTGCTAAGGACAGACACTGTCGGACTCAGACACTGTGTGCACAGCACCCTGATGGCAGTGAGCTGGGCTCCAGGCAGCACCTGCTGCAGCAGCCTCTGCTCCAGATATTCCCCTGGTCATGTGCTGTCTGTTGACCTTAGAATAAGTGTTATCATATTGGAAAGTAATGATTAAAAAATACTGTACTACAGTCAAGCTATTATAAGCTGTAGTGTTCCAGCCATTACTGGGGAATATGGTATTGATTTTTTCATAAATTATGCCCTAACCTACATTTTTGCCTTAGGTTAACATTTAACACCATAAGCAGAAGAAAGGTACAATATCATGGTGAGAGCAGGACAAGATTTACCCAACCAAAGGTTTCAGCACATGCCTCAAATCAAGAGCAGTGGGGTCTTGGTCACCTTCATTTGCGGTGGTCTCCTCTCCTGGGGCTGCTGGGCGGTGGCGAAGGACACAGAGGAGCACTCAGGTAACCCTAACTAGGTTTGATTACTCTGCTGCCTCATTTCTCTTCCAGATGGAGGGTTCAAAATGAAATGGCAACCCTTTCTTAGCCACCAGATAACCTTGCTGGATATCAACAAGAAACCCCTCAGAAGTTTTATGGAAGCAAAAGAAAAGAAATGCAGCCTGAAAAGCTCAACCTGAGGCTGCAGTGTGAGTGCAGCCCAGACAGCAACTGAGTTCTGGGCTGCAGCAAGAGCAGTGTGGGCAGCAGGGCAAGGGAGGGGATTGTGCCCCTTGGCTCTGCTCTCCTCAGACCCCACCTGCAGTCCTGGGTGCAGTTCTGGAGCCCCCAGCACAGGAAGGACATGGAACTGTGTGAGCCAGTCCAGAGGAGGCCACCAAGATGCTGAGAGGGCTGCAGCAGCTCTGCTGTGAGGACAGGCTGAGAGAGTTGGGGCTGTGCAGCCTGGAGAGGAGAAGGCTTCCAGGAGACCTTGGAGTGGCCTTGCAGGATCTGAAGGAGGCTCCAGGAAGGCTGGGGAGGGACTATTGATAAGGGCTTGGAATGCCAGGACAAGGGGCAATGGGTGTTAACTGGCAGAGGGGAGATTGGAACTGGGTATTAGGAGGAAGTTGCTTGCAGGGAGAGCGGTGAGACACTGGCACAGGTTGCCCAGGGAGGTTGCAGAGCACAGAAGCACTCAATGGGATCTTTGATCACATTTGGTGCTTCTGTGCTCTGTAACCTCCCTGGAGGTGTTCAAGGCCAGGTTGGAGGAGGCCTTGAGTGACCTGTGCTAGTGGGAGGTGTCCCTGCCTATGGCAGGGGGTTGGAACTGGCTGAGCTTTGAGGTCCCTTCCAACCTTACCATTCTATGATTCTATGATTCTAACACTGGTGAGTGGATGTTTTTATCGGAAAGTGAAGGGTTTTTATTGTGAGAATGTTTAGATGAGGCTTTTCTTCATATTTTTTTCTTTTTCAAATATTGATATATATACTTTTTTTTCTTTTTTTTTTTTTTTTTTCCCCAAGGAGTAAGAGAGTTATTAANTTTTTTTTTTTTCCCCAAGGAAAAGGAATCAGTCATCAGCTTGTTTTCCCAAGGAAGGGGAATAAAATCTCTCAGAAAGAGGAGGGATGTTCTGCACCATTCTGCTGGTGCCCACATAAACCTCTCACTGCATCACCAATATCCTGCTGGTGAGTGGGAATGAAACCCACGAGTCCCTGCTAGAAGGGTTTCCAGTGCGGGCTAAAACCCATCTCTATCTGTGTCTATCAATATTCAGCTCAGAGAGAGGGGGTGGGGAGGGATATCCTGCTTCAGAGACTTGCTACTACAGCACTGCAACCTTTATCTTCAAGAGAAATATTTCAGAAGCTATTTTTGGCTCCCATTTCCCATCCATTTAGCATCAAGCAGCTGCTCTTTCCTTCGTTGTTCACAGGCAGTGTGATGCTTCCTAGGAGGTTCTGAGAGTATTGCTCCTTTATACATAAATGTCATCATCCAGGACAAAGATGCTGCAGGTAGAAGCAGGAATGAAATCATTGCTTCAAGACTCTGGGCAAAGCTCTGGGTGCAAGCACTCATGCACAGGCTTTCACTGTTTGTTCAGCAGGGCAAGTACATGTGTGCAAGTGGCAGCAGTGTGAATCACAGAATCAGAGAATGAATTAGGTTGGAAGTGACCTCAAAAATCATCCAGTTCCAAGCCCCTGCCATAGGCAGAGACACCTCCCACTGGAACAGGTTGCTCAAGGCCTCATCCAGCCTCATCCTGAACACCTCCAGGGAGGTTGTGGAGCACAGAAGCACCCAATGTGGTCAAAGATCCCATTCTGTGCTTCTGTGCTCCACAACCTCCCTGGGCAACCTGTGCCAGTGTCTCACCACCCTCACTGTAAAGAACTTCCTCCTAACACCCAGTTTCAATCTGCCCTCTGCCAGTTAACACCCGTTGCCTCTTGTCCTCTCATTACCAGATCTCGTCAATAGTCCCTCCCCAGCCTTCCTGGAGTCCCCTTCAGATCCTGCAAGGCCACTCCAAGCTCTCCTGGAAGCCTTCTCCTCTCCAAGCTGCAGAGCCCCAACTCTCTCAGCCTGTCCTCACGGCACAGCTGCTGCAGCCCTCTGAACATCTTGGTGGCCTCCTCTGGACTGGCTCCAACACTTCCATATCCTTCCTATGCTGGAGGCTCCAGAACTGCACCCAGGACTGCAGGTGGGGTCTGAGGAGAGCAGAGCAAAGGGGTAGAATCCCCTCCCAATCACAGAATGAATTAGGTTGGAATGGACCTTAGAGGTCATCTAGTTCCAACCTCCCTGCCATGGGCAGGGACACCTCTCAACTTGACTTGGCTGCTCAAGGCCTCATCCAACCTGGCCCTGAACACCTTCAGGGAGGGGCCATCCACAGCCTCCCTGGGTCACTGCTCCCTGACCTCTGCAGCTATCCAGTCTGCAGCAGACAGCTCACCAATGCCAGCAGGAAGCTGATAAATGCTCAAATCCCTGAGCTTGTCTCCACTGCCTGAGCAGGTTACAAGAACTTAGTGTCTGAATTGAAGTTGCAAGTTAGTGAGGGACACATCCAAAGCTATCCCAGGTACCCACGCCAGGAGAATATGCAGCAGGGTAGCTGTTGAGAAAGCAGCTGAGCCAAGGAAGGGAATGAGTGATTCAGGTGGTCACGTTTCCAGAAGAGGAGCTAATGGGCAGAGCGGAGATGGGCTCTCAGCACCGCCCCTGAGAGCATATTTCCTGTGGCAGAGGTAGCTTATTAATGCTGTGTGACAGGGAATGAACTCTGCAGGGTAACACTTTGGGCTCCAGGATCAAAATCTGCAGCTGCATTTGCCTGTCTAAAACGTGCCTTTGTGTACCGACTCAGTGTATGCTTAGAGACTCCCATCTGAATTTTGCTCCCTCAGTGTAGGAATAAACTCAGACAATTTTTAGATACTTACCAAAATATCTTCTAAGTAAAAAATTTAAAAGTCCCCATTAGTATTAAACATTTCCTCTTCATGCTGTCAGTGCTGCCACAGAAAGAGAAATGTACCTCAGCTTGGCTCAAGCTTAAATTCTCCTTCTCCTTGTGCTCTTTAAATAGCAGATTGTCAGCTTAAGAAACTTGTTGCTGCTGATGTCTGTGATTCATGATCCGGCTAAGAGAACTGGGAGCTTAATGGCTGTTTTTCATATCCTGATAGCTGCATTGTGCTCTAATCCCCTGGCTTCTAGTTTTAAATTCATTTAGATGTATTGCAGTGGCAGTTGCAGCTCTCAAGCCCCATGGGGCCTGGTTTTATCTCCCTGCCAGGGCTAAGCCTGGCTTCAGCAGGGCAGCTCTTGGCTCACTGGCGTGGAAGGGTGGTGGTGGGAGTGCTGGCTTGAAGGAAGTCAAAGAACTGCAACTCAGATCAGGATTTTTCTCCTTAGGTTAAGGGTCTGGAGTGATGAAAAGCTCAACATGAGCCTGCTTATGGGTGCAGCCCAGACAGCAACTGAGTCCTGGGCTGCAGCAAGAGCAGTGTGGGCAGCAGGGCAAGGGAGGGGATTGTGCCCCTTGGCTCTGCTCTCCTCACACCCCAGCTGCAGTCCTGGGTGCAGTTCTGGAGCCCCCAGCACAGGAAGGCCATGGAAGTGTTGGAGCCAGTCCAGAGGAGGCCACCAAGATGCTCAGAGGACTGCAGCAGCTGTGCTGTGAGGACAGGCTGAGAGAGTTGGGGCTCTGCAGCCTGGAGAAGAGAAGGCTTCCAGGAGANATTGGAACTGGATGTTAGGAGGAAGTTGTTTGGAGTGAGGGTGGTGAGACACTGGCACAGGTTGCCCAGGGAGGTTGTGGTTGCTCCCCCCCTGGAAGTGTTCAAGGCCAGGTTTGATGAGGCCTCCAGTGCCCTGTGCTAGTGGGAGGTGTCCCTGCCTATGGCAGGGGGTGGGAACTGGATGATTGTTGAGGTCCCTTCCAACCTTCCCATTCTATGATTCTACACTTGTGGAGCTGAGTTTGAAACACCTGGCTGAATATATGAGACATAAAAACCTAAAATAAAAAATCATATTTGCAAGTGTATATTAATTAAAAACGGACATCTGAAGGCAAACAATCCCCCCTCCCAAAATCAATGCACCAACTGCTCCTTCCTCAGCTAAGTAACAAAATTTGTTCAATTTGTTTTATGTCTCCAAGTGAAGAACCTTTTCCTCCCTGTGATTCATGGATGGAGGTTAGAAAATGGAACAGCAGAAAGGAAATTAACATTTAACCTGCCCACCTGCATATCTGAGCTGATGGCTCAACTGGCTCTGACTGTGAGTAAAATCCCTCAATAAAACAGGTAGAGGAGCTGCAATATTCATGTGGCTGCTTGTGTCTTGAGGACAGCTTGGGCTGCTTTGTAGCTGCTACAGGCCAAGGTAAGAAGAATAATCTGAGCAGGATGCATTACTGCTGGCATGCACCTGGCATTTCCTGGCATTTCCAGCTAAAACTAAAGACAGCCAAGGTACTCACTGCAGCTTGCAGGCACAGCCAAGGTGCATCACTGCGGCTCACAGGCACAGCCAAGGTGCATCACTGCGGCTCACAGGCACAGCCAAGGTGCATCACTGCGGCTCACAGGCACAGCCAAGGTGCATCACTGCGGCTCACAGGCACAGCCAAGGTGCATCACTGCGGCTCACAGGCACAGCCAAGGTGCATCACTGCGGCTCACAGGCACAGCCAAGGTGCATCACTGCGGCTCACAGGCACAGCCAAGGTGCATCACTGCGGCTCACAGGCACAGCCAAGGTGCATCACTGCGGCTCACAGGCACAGCCAAGGTGCATCACTGCGGCTCACAGGCACAGCCAAGGTGCATCACTGCGGCTCACAGGCACAGCCAAGGTGCATCACTGCGGCTCACAGGCACAGCCAAGGTGCATCACTGCGGCTCACAGGCACAGCCAAGGTGCATCACTGCGGCTCACAGGCACAGCCAAGGTGCATCACTGCGGCTCACAGGCACAGCCAAGGTGCATCACTGCGGCTCACAGGCACAGCCAAGGTGCATCACTGCGGCTCACAGGCACAGCCAAGGTGCATCACTGCGGCTCACAGGCACAGCCAAGGTGCATCACTGCGGCTCACAGGCACAGCCAAGGTGCATCACTGCGGCTCACAGGCACAGCCAAGGTGCATCACTGCGGCTCACAGGCACAGCCAAGGTGCATCACTGCGGCTCACAGGCACAGCCAAGGTGCATCACTGCGGCTCACAGGCACAGCCAAGGTGCATCACTGCGGCTCACAGGCACAGCCAAGGTGCATCACTGCGGCTCACAGGCACAGCCAAGGTGCATCACTGCGGCTCACAGGCACAGCCAAGGTGCATCACTGCAGCTCACAGGCACAGCCAAGGTGCATCACTGCAGCTCACAGGCATGAACATGGGCAGTGTCTGAGCAAACTCAACCTGACAACCTGACAGCCTGGAGACTGCAAACTGCCTTTTCTGGATGTAGGTTTCCCCTGCAACCTGCCGACTGAGCAATTTGGTTGCCCCTTTCCTGGAGGTGTTCAAGGCCAGGTTGGATGAGGCCTTGAGTAACCTGTACTAGTGGGAGGTGTCCCTGCCCATGGCAGGGGGTTGGAACTAGATGATCCTTGAGGTCCCTTCCAACCTTACCATGCTATGATTCTATGATTCTATGACACCTTGCAGCTCTATAGGGGGGTGGTTGTGCCAAGTAGGGCTGTAAACAGAGACCATTGTCTCTTAACCTGCTAGCTGGAGCCTGGAAGGATGCAATTGGTGATGTGAGGATATCTCAACTCCGTGCTGATGGCTGTAGGAAATGAAGACTACCAAAGAGGCTTAAGATTCTCTTGTCTCCACTTTCCCGAGTGGAGAGAGAGGTTTTGTATCTCTTTGTATGCTTATAGGGTAGTGCTTGATACAGAGGGGGCAGAGCCTTAGCTGTATTTGTGGACACAGTTCCTACCGAAGCACTTTGAGGTTGAGGAATGCAGAGAGCAAACCCAAGGTGAGGCCAAGAGACAAGGCAGCGGCAGCACCTTGTGCTGTACCAGCACAGCTCCCTTTCAAACGGGTGTTGGGTTTGTGCCTTTGTAACTATCATTACTACTAATTCCAAGACAATAGCTTCCCAGGTCTTTTTCGGAGAGGTGGAGTAAAGTGCCTGTCTGCACACACTGCGGAGACGGAGAGGGAAAAAAGGAACTACAGAATGGGCCATAATGGTGTCTGAACCAGGAGGAAAACCCCTCAGATTCAGCTCTCAGATCCAGCTCTGGGCTTGCACTTCTCTGGATTAGCAGTGTTTGCAACCACCTCAGGCACTGAGACTGCCCTGCGGGGAGGGGCAGGGTTCATAGCCTCTGCAAAGCAGCACTAATGAATGCCTTTAACTTAATAAAATGATCATTTGCCAACTACTTACCATCATGTGAACTGGATGCTTTCAGACCAGAGATTAAAAGGAGTTTTCTTTGTAAATCACTCCTGCAGCCATTACTCCCTAAGTCCTGGGCAGATATAGGGGATGGTCTTTGGTTACTGTTTCTGAAACCCCAGGCTCTCCTGAAGCAGGCTGTGAGGAGTCGTTGGAGTCTGTATTGTTTCAATAATATATGGATTATCACTCTCTAAATACGCAATGACATAAAAGGCAATAATGCCTTTTATGGATCCCATGTGGCCTATTACACTAATGATCCATGAATAATGGGGTCAGGGGATGAGTTTTGAACAGTGCCTTTCTTTGTTGCTTCTTTCTCTCATTTATTTACCCAGGAAAATTCGGTTTTAAGTATCTGCTTTTCAGCAAGGTCCTACCGCAGGTTGAGTATTTGCCCCTTTAATGGGTGCCAGGGGGGGTCAGCTGGCTTCCCAAAGGTTGGGCAATGCCTCACTGGATTTGTTGGGGTTAAAACACAAGAGCCTCCCAGTTTTCTGCCTTTTGGCCCGACCGATGCTGAAGCAGAGAGATTTCCAGTCACACCAGCTGTGCTCAGTCCCTGCGCTGAGCAGGCAGCAACGCTTGGTGTTGGCTGCAGAAATCCGAAGCTCCTGAAGCAGCGTTCCCCACACTGCTCACCCAGCCAAGCAGGGGTGCTGCAGTGCAGACAGACTGCCGCAATCCTCACAGTGTAGATCCTCTCCTAAGCGACCCCAATCCCAAACCAGAGTGAAATCAGCACCTGGAAGCCCACAAACAGTTAATGTAATGCCAGTCCGACACAACAGGAGTGTTTGTTTGGTGCTAATCACGCGTCCTATCCGCTGGCCTTAGTGTCCCTCTCACCTCAGCCGGAAAGCCTCTGTGTTGTTCCTCTTGATTAACGAGGATCGTAGAATCGTAGAGCGTTTTGAGTTGGGAGTGACCTTTAAAGGTCATCTTGTCCAACCCCCCTGCATTGAGCGAGGACATTTGCAACCAGTGCAGGTTGCTCACAGCCCCAAATAACCTGAACTGGAATGTTTCCAGGGACAGGGCATGTCCCTCCACCCTGGGCAGCCTGGGCCAGTGTTTCACCAACCTCGCTGTAAGACATTTCTTCCGTGTATCTAGCCAAAATCTTCCCTCTTTTAGGTTAAAACCATCACCTCTTTGTCCTGTTGCAACTGGCCCTTCTAAAAAGTCTGTCCTCATCTTTCTCTAGGTCCCTTTATATACTTAAAGTCTTCCTGGAGCCTCCTCCAGGCTGAACAATTCCAAGTATCTCAGCCTGTCATCACAGCAGAGGGGCTCTAACCCTCTGATAATTTTTGTGACCTTCTCTGATCCTGCTCCAATGGGTCTGTGACTCCAGTGCTGGACACAGAACTGCAGATGAGGTCACACCACAGCAGTGGCAGAAGGATTGTGTGCCTCCTTCCAAAAGGAACATTGGCACTGCTCCTCCAAGCCCCAAGCCCTTAGATATGTTAGCTCTGCTGCAGAAGGCAGCTCAGCTCTGCTCTGGAAAGTAGGTGAGTCCTGAAGAGCGTGGCTCCAGCTCTGGATGCACCAGTGGAGATGCCAGGCACAACACATGGTACCACCGCAGTGCTCTGGCTGCCGACCTCCATCTCAAGGAAGAGAAGGGCTCCTGTTCTGAGCGGAGCTTGGGCACTGCAGCTTCGTGCCCCTGGACTTGCATCTTGTCTGGTTGTGCCCATGTCTGCTTGGCTGCAAAAGTGAGGTAGCTCTTGCTGTTTGCCTGTCTCTCCTGGTTTGGTGTGTACGCAGAGCTCTGCAGCCCCAAAGCATTTGTCTCTGTTATTGCCTACTGAATACTATTTGGTGCATTTAGTATAGCATAAAGCAATTACAGAAGGCATGGCCAGGCGGAAATACGGAAAGGTCTGCCTGGAATCATCATCTGATTTTCAAACTTCGTTGCTAAAAGACTTCAGGGTGAGACTGTAGCCCAACAGATGAACTTTTAATGAAATGACTCCCATCATTTCTGGTATAAATGGACAAAACCTACCTAACATGTGGAGAATTCTCATTTAATTAGCAAATAATTTGTATTGGAATGCAGTCATCGCATTTGAATTCGTCAAACGGCAATCAACAACCAACTGGGAATGTTTCTAGCAGGCATGAGCCACGTTTGTACACCTCGATGCTGTAAAACACATTGGTTATTTAGCTGGGAATGTATCAGGTAAATGCTTGTAGGCACAGAACTGTTACAGAGCAGCGCTGAGAAATGAGAAGAGACCTCTGTGAGCAGAGTGTATTCGGCGCTGCTGTAGATGTGGTGCACGGCGGGCGGCTGGGCCACGTCCAGGCACAGGGGCTGCGGCCACAGAGCTTCTTTCGGCTGTCCGAGCCGGGCAGGCGGCGGCGGCTCCTCAGCGAGCGCTGCTGCTGCCTGAGCCGCGCACAGGCTGCGTGCACGATCCGCAGGAGCCGACGCTGCTGCTGCCGCGGAAGCTGAGCGCCCACAAGCATCTTCTGGCACACAGGCTGCAGAAGTCAGGCAGCGCTTGTCGCCAGCCGCCGCGCACGCCGGGCCGGGCTCTGCCTTTAAAAAGTACTTTGCCTTATAATTATATCTTTACAGCCAACTGGGCTAGCCAAATGATTTTCTCTTCTCCCCCTCCCCAAGTCCACTGACCTGTGGTTAATGAGATTTGTGTTTCGATTAGTTGTAGAACATAAATTAAGTAATCAATGAGAATGGATTCCCATCCTTTCTTGTAAAAGAGCTCTGCCGCAGTGATCTGTATTTAATATTCAAATCAATTTCAAATTCTCGGGATGGTTCTGCTAATATGGCAGGCTGGGACTCACAGCATCTGTATCCCTGCCACAGACTGTAAATATGGGATGTTTATGGAATCGCTCACTGACCTCCAAAGCCTTCTCTGGTCTCATTGATTTACTATTTCACTTAATAGTGGTGATGAGGAGCGCGGGGGCTGGCAACACCATGCGAGAGAGCATTTTCTTTTCATTTACAGGACTGTTAAGACTAAGCAGAAATTACAGGACTTTGGAAAAAAAAAAAAAAGAGGCTGTTTGGGTTTGCTATGAAAATTCAAGGTCAATTTTGTGTTCCAACTCGAATTTCCTCTCTTCTAGTGACTGGAGTAAAACACAACTGGTACCAAAAAGCGCTTTGCTGAGGGACAGGTTCTTTCATTTGCTTTCAAGGTAGAGAGAACTTTATTTTTTGCCCTGCTGTAATTGTCTCTTCCCTGCAATTAACCAGCATCTTGGCATAAAATGTGAAAATTTGTACAGTGTTTGAAGCATCTGTGGCCTTTATGGTGCAAGTTCTGTTAGTACTGAAGCCACAGAAAATTAAATGTTCCCCAAAGAACTTCCAGATGTGTTTTATTCTAATAGGGTCATTATACAGTAAATTAAAAAGCAGGGTAAATGGAACTGTAAAATTTAAATTACTCTAAAACCACATCTCTTTGCTTTGAACATTCATTTGTGGGGTTGCATTTGCAATAAATGTGAATTAGGCAGCTGCAATAACTGTTAATCATATATTTATAAAATAGTAATGAGGAAATGAATAGCAGAGTAAGACAGCTGCACATTTCTCTAATAGTGTGTCAACTGCGAACATAATAAGATGTGGAAAATTGTTTGGTGCTATGCTGATAATGCAGCTGAATGTAAGAGATCACTTCAACCTCTTAACTTTACAGGAAATTATATATAAAATCCATAAAAAGCCATAATAATACATTAGGCCTCTGAATTGTAGTCAATGTTTTCCTTCGCTTTGATTTTTTCCTGAAATGGGCCATACTTTTCCCCAAGTAATCTGCCAAAGATCACTGAGGCTTTTGTTTCAGGCTGCACTTTATTCACCATCTTGCAATTTCATTTAAGAGATGATGCTCCTAAAAGCCCGAAGTGAGCTAACTTCCCTGCTCCAGGAGAACAGGAGAGCTGTAGGAGCTCCTACCTTCCTCTCCTCAGAGTTTTGCCGCGTCTTGAGCACCCCAACTCTGAGTCCCGCTGGTGTTTGTCATCACTGTTGAAAGCAGAGCTCAGTTCAGAACTCCACACATGGCACAGCAAAAAGTGGAACTGAAGTTTTACATATCCATCTTCTTTCCTCCCTCCCTCCCTTCTTTCCTCCCTCCCTCCCTCCCTTCTTTCCTCCCTCCCTCCCTCCCTTCCTTCCTGAATTCCTGAATTCCTTCCCTTCTGAATTCCTGCCATTCTTCCCAAGTTCCCTCCTTCCNCCCTTCCTCCCTTCCTCCCTCCCTCTATATCCACATCTATTTTATATATATATTCATGTAAAATACATGGAGTTTAAATTATATATATGTAAAAAACAGTAATATTTACATATAATTAGAAAAGTGAGTGGCTGTTGAGGCGGCCTGAGGGCATCTGCTGGCTTTTGCAGCCAGGCTAACATTTAAGAAAGCTCAAGGTAATTGCACAGAAGAAGACAAGCAAGCTCGACCAAGAAGTAAATGGAAATATTTGAACAGCCCTTTAGAGAACTGCTTGTGCCCTGCTGCCAGGTACTGCTCCCTTGCACTTGCAGTTTTTAACCAGCCTTAAGTGAGTTTTGCAGCTGACTCGGGGTGAAGAGGAGAATTAGAAAGCTAACGGGTGAAAAACGAGGCAAGTGCTGGGCTGCAAACAGCTCCTGGGCCAAGCAGGCACTGGCTGCTAACGTGTCACAGGAAGGCTGCCACGGGAAATGTCCCTTCCCAGAGTGGCAGCACTCAGCACGGAAAAGCGAGTAGGGAAGGAGGGAGCCGATCCCGGCGCTCGCTGCCGCCGCGGGTTAACGAGCCCTGCCCTGGGGTCGGAAGCTGCGTTAAACCCCTCTGGTGTCGAGGAGAGCTCAGCAGGGAGCGCACGGGTGAGGTGGGCATGGGGAGCCTGACCCCCAGAAAGCACAAGGGGGTAGCAGGCATCCCAGCTTTGCTACGGAATAAACGAAGTGGTTGAGGATTCTCTCTTCACGCCGGAACACATCTGCCCGAGTGACTTTACTGCCTCTCTCTACCACACTGTGATGCATTTTAGAAGTTCAGTGGTTTGTTATTTTATTTCATGATTTTAAAATGAATTCACTGCCTTTGCATTCAGAATGACACAACCAGCTCACTGCTTTTTTGTTTTGTTTGTTTGGTTTGGTTTTGGGTTTGGTTTTATTTTGGGGGTTTTGGGTGTGTGGGTTTTTTTGTTGTTGTTGTTGTTGTTGTTTAAAATACAGAGAGAAGGGAAGACTGAAAATCTTCTAATCGTCACTTTCACAGATTGAAAGCTTTTTCAGGCCACAAGATACAAGATACCCTCCAAAGGCCAGACCATGAAGAAGAAATGAATCCTCTCTGGGCAGCAGGGAGACCTTTTCAGTCAGTGCTGCGTTTCAGGGCCAGGTGGGAGGCCGCAGAGGTCTGGGTGGACTGGTGGAGGTCAGGAGCTCTGCAGCACCCTCAGCTCTCAACCTCATGTAAAATCTTTACGGTCACTCCCTGGACATAACCTTTAGCCTTCACCAAGCTGTTGCTTTTAATGGATGTGGCCTTTTTTTTTACAAATCTTCTCCTGCCTTAAGAACTACAAAACTATTTCACAGCAGCCAGGTGGGAAGGAAAAGTTCTCTTGCTGTAGCCCTGTCAAAGGAAATACTGTTCACACAGCACCACCACCTCACCCTGAGCTCTCGTGGGCAAAAGAGAGAGATACAGGCAGATGGATGTGGGCAGAGACACGGATATGAGGATGCAGCCAGGCTGGAGGTGTCCTAGGAAATGTTGGCCTTCTGCTGGCTGAGACAAAGCAAAAAATTGTTGGTGTTATTAAATGTAAGTTAAAGGCTAAGCAATGGAAAATGGGCTGTTTTCAAATCCTTTTTCTTTGAAACAGAGGCTTCAATTCTCCGGGAGAAGCAAAGTTCAAGCTCTCATTTCCCATTGTACATTTCTGTGTTAGTGCCTCACCAAATAGCAGTTCATTTCTGGAAATCCTATTACTGTCCACACTCAAGCAGCAACTTTAACAGATACATCTGTTACCCGGCAGCTTCTTCCTACACAGCTCCCACCTCTGAGAGTTAACGCTTGCAGTTTTAAAGGGAAAATTGAAATAGCCCAAATCTGAACAACCCATGTGGAGGGGGAGGTCAGAAAAAGAACACAGGCCACTGTCAGCTCCCAGAGCCCCTTCTCCTCTCACCTCCTGATCAGCACAGAGAGAGAAAGCAGACCGGTGCATGATCATTATCTTGGAGATGTTTATTTGGTGTGTGGACACCAAAGAGCTAATGCAATGGGAAAGGTAAAATATATGGGCTGGAAATTCAAATTCATTAGGCACACACCAAGCCCATGCTGCAGTGGAGCTGTCATCTAAATTAGATAGAGACAGTTCCATGGGTAGTCTGGCTGAGATGATCTACAGCATGCTCACTATGGCATGATTTCATTGCTGCTTAAGGTCTGCAGGGTTAGGGCCCTGTCATTCTCTCATGGACCTAGGCTGGAGTGGAGCTGCCTCTTGCATACACTGCACCAGGGAAGGCTCAGGCTGGATATCAGCAAATATTTATTCACTGAAAGGGTTCTCAAACATTGGAACAGGCTGCCCAGGGCAGTGCTGGAGTCCCTGGGGGTGTTAAAGCAGTGCGTGGACCTGGTACTTGGTTTAGTCGTGACCCTTCTGTGCTGGGTTGAGGGTTGGGCTGGATGAGCTTGGAGGTCTCTTCCAGCCAGATGCATTCTGTGGTTCTGTGGTTAGCTGCTTGAAGGGTTTCTATGCATATATGTGCAGGTATATTCTTTTTTTCAGATGAGATGAGTCTAAGTTTGCTCCCACTGGAATTGAGGCAGATCTTTCCACTGAGCTCAGCAGGGAAAGCTCTTTCCTCACTCTTTCCCTGTGCATTGCATTCCAGCCCTGTGAGACACTCCTTGCACGAAGACTGCACGCTTCGCTGTTCAGGATCCAAAGCAGGCAGCAAAGAGCCAGGTCTCCTCCAGGCAGCTCCTAAGGAAGCCCAGATGCTCTGTATCCATACAAACATCCTTCACTTTCCCCATCCTGGGCAAGGAGAAGGGAAGCATCTGGTCTCCACCCCTTCTACTCAGGAAGGCATTGGCTTGATGTGCTGGTGGTGAGCTCAGATGGACCATTTCAGACTTCAGGAAACATCTCCCTCCCCACCATCATCAGAGGTGTATGAGAGAAGTCAGCAGCAGCGCACTGCCGGGAGCTGGTGTGTGACATGGAAGTGTGGCCAACCCCATGCTGAGGGCTCTGGGTGCTGCTGTGTCTCCTGCAGGGAGCACAGAATTGTTTTGCTTGGAAGAGGCCTTTAGGTCACCGAGTCCAACACACTGCTCAGGTGCTAAAGGCTGCTGGTCCCAAGTGCATTTGGTACCTGCTCTGCCTGACATCTATCTGCAGTAGTTATTCATACTGTAAACGGGGGCATGTGCATGAAGAATGCAGCACCAGGCACCACCGTTTAGGCAGACAAATGCTGGTGACATCTCTTCCCTGAGCACTGAGTGAGTATGAAAAGCTTCCCCCCAACTGCTAAAGGGGGAACACGATTTGATAGTCCTTATGCAGGCCGCAGACGCTGCTCCTTGCAAACCAACGCCGGCAATCGGTTCCATTTCTCAAACAAAATGATTCAATTGCTCTTATTGTGGAATCATTATTTTGTTGCTAAAACCTTTTAAAATGTTAATTATTGTGCCCCTTGAAAAGCTTTCATCTTGCCTGACTTTGCTCTTCTACCAACAAAAAAAGAAAATAATTATAATCTCTCCTGGTTGTGGCTTGTGAATTGAGCCAGAATTCGGCCTTTACCTTTCTGCTATTTGTCTCCTCTTTTCTTAATGCTTGGAACTGTTTTCCTTAGCTGTAATATTTATATGAATTTAACTTTAATTTTTCTTTGCTTTCATCTTCTGAGGTGGTCAGCACAAAGCGCAGCTCACTCCTCCTCTGCCGCTTCCCTGTTTGTTTGCTTTAACAATAGATTCATTAACTGGGTTTTGGTGCTCGAGCCACGCGGACACATCCATTTCAAAGGAGGCTTTAATGGCATTTCATATTTTTCTACATTAAGGAAGATTAAAGTATATTACAATACCCTTTACTGCTCTATTTTCTTCATTTTAGAAGTGGTCAGTTTTAAGGAAAAAAAAAAAAAGAAAGAAGAAAAAAATTTCCCCCCTTTCTTTCATCTGCAGTGCTCAATAAATTGTCCAGGCCTTTCAGATGATAGTTCCAGCAAATTGAGTTCTATATTACAACTCTGAACCATTGTTTAGCCCATCATCAGTCAGATAAAGCACTCCTATTCACACAGGACATCAAAAGAACAAATATATGTTCAAAGTGGCTAAAAAGATTACTGTGACTCGGATGTATCATTTTGTTAATTGTTAGTGATTATTCCGCTAGTTTAGAGGTGCTAAATTTGCTGACTCTGAGCTCATGCTTGTGATGTAATCAGAGAGTAATATAGAGATATCCATGGCTGGAAATTACACCATTCAAAAAGGGTCAGGTCTATCATCTTCTAATAGCTGAAGGTGGGCTAATAGCAACGTTTTAATGAGAAGAAAGATGCAGACTGATGCCTTCATTTCTCATGTACAGCACAGCACAAAGTGCCGGCGCCTGCAGTCGGTCAGGTGTCCTCTGTGGTGGGTGCTGAGCCAAATTCAGCCTTGGTGCAACTCTGGATGGGTTGGGTTGCACCTAGGAGGGTTCTGCAACGGTGTAAATGAGCTGGTTTGCTTGGTGAGACTTGGGGGAGTCGATGCATACAGGGGCTGCTGCTGCCCAGGCTGCTTCGCAGGTGCTTACTGCTCTGCACTCCGGGCGAGCAGTCTCTCGGAAGCTGCCGGCAGCACTTTGGGTGTTTTAGTGGTTCCCAATGGTTTGTCCTCGCAGCTCCAGGTGCAGTGGGGAGGCACTTTCAGGAGTGGGAGGCAGAGACACAGAACCTGAGACCCTCCAACCTACCAGCAGCTGGAAAAGACCGGGTGGCTGCCACTGAGGTAAGGCTGCAGAGAAGGTAGCACAGCCAAGAGAGGAGCTGCTCTTGCCTGCCCGCTCCTGGGCACTGAGGCTTCCTCCGCAAGCGCTGCCACGCGAGTACCTCCATACAAGCAGAGGTGTTTGCAGCCTACCAAGTGGGCACAAGGAGGTCTTGGCAGGCTCCCGCTCTTCAGAGGCAATTTCAGCACTCTCACAAATGCACACATTTTGAATAGCTGCTGCCCACAATTACAGGCTGCATTTCTTTCCTGCGCTATTTTCCCCTGTGCTGGGCGAGATGGAAAGGCAGTGCCGAGGATGCCTGCTCTCGTGTGAGGCTGGAAGAAAGATTTTGCAGCAGAGCTGTGGCAGGGTGCAGGTTTTAGGCAATAAGCAGGTAGCCTCACTCCCTCCAAAGGAAAAAAAGAAAATAATGGGAAACTGTAACATTCATTTGGAGGCCTCAAAGGCATAAAAAACCCAATTCCAACTGTTATAGGTCCCTGCAGGAGTCTACAAAAGAACTAAGCTTTTTAAGTAAGAAAACTAGATTTTGGCCCAGAGGGCCCTGTCATTGCTGCTTAATAGATGAAACTCTTTTGATACAAATATGCTGTTTACTTCTCAGCTTCAGCTTTCATAAAATATAACCTTTTTTATGATTTACGACCCTAGAAAAAGTGCAGGATGGATTTTTAGCTCTGAATTGGTTGAATGTCAACAAGAAAAATATAGATAACATATAGAAGTAGCAGGGTGTTAATGCCACACAAAATGATGAAATTATTTTTGTGGGGGAAAGTTAAGTTTGCTCTTGAAGTTCTTTGTGAGTGAAACTGAGGAAAATGTTTTGCTGGCAGAGCCACGGGGAGCTTGGCAGAAGGCTCCCTTCTCCCTCTGAGATCAAGGAGGTCTGCCTAGAAGCTATCCAAGTGGTGCCAGGGAGGGATGGGTGGTGCCATGTGGCTTGTTGGTTTTCTGCTGGTGCCCAACACTTTGCCATGCTTCACCCAAGAAATGCTTCAGAATGATGGAGGTGTCCCTGCCTATGGCAGGGGGGTGGAACTAGATGAGGTCACTTCCAACCTTACCATTCTATGATTCTATGATTTAAAGTAGATTGAAACTGGATGTTAGGAAGAAGCTCTTTGCAGTGAGGGTGGTGAGACACTGGCACAGGTTGCCCAGGGAGGTGGTGGAGCACAGAAGCACAGAATGTGATCAAAGATCTTCAATCACATTTGGTGCTTCTGTGCTCCACCACCTCCCTGGAGGTGTTCAGGACCAGGCTGGATGAGGTCTTGAGCAACCTGTTCTAAGTGGGATGTGTCCCTGCCTATGGTGGGGGGTTGGAACCACTCTATGGTTCTATGAATTGCCAGCAGCACCTCTTCAGGGGATGGAGTTATTGCTAAGCATTGAGAAGTTCCCAAACATACTCTTGCAAGAGTGGTCTGGGGGTGACAGTTGGCTGCAAGACTCCTTCCACCTTGCAGAACCTTTCAGCTGTCTGACTCAGATGCTGCAGCCCTGGCAGAAGATCAGAGTCTTTGACCACTGATACACAGTCACATTTTGAACATGCTTCACCACCTCTCCTCCTTGCCCATCTTGCTGCTTCCTCTTCCTCTGCTTCTCACATTGCTGCAGTTATCAGCCAGGGACAGATCTCCAGCTTTGGTCCCTTGCATCTCTCCATCCATATCCAAAGAAATTCCCTGACAGGATTATCAGTGACTGTTGTAAGAAAGAAGAATCTGCCAGAGGGTTGGAAGGGCACAATTAGCTTCCAGTCTTGCCTGCCTCGAATGCTCTTGGGTAGGCAGTACAGGAAGGCTCTACTGATCCCCAGGGAGGAAAGCAAGGCTGGAGGCCATGAAGATGCTCAAAGGGCTGCAGCAGCTCTGCTATGAAAGCAAGCTACAGAAGCTGGGGCTCTGCAGCCTGGAGAAGAGAGGAGAGCTTGGAGTGGCCTTGCAGGGTCTGAAGGGGGCTATAGGAGGGCTGAGGAGTGACTATTGACAAGGTCTTGTAATGACAGGACAAGGAGTGGATTTGAACTGGTAGAGGGGAGATTGAAACTGGATGTTAGGAAGAAGCTCTCTGCAGACTCTTGTGATTAACAAAGAACAATTAAGAGAGGTGGGAAGCCAGCAGCTTCCTTTAGGTCCCAGGGTGCTGCTTTTTCCCCTCCCAACAGCCATACTGCTGCCTGGAGACAAGCTGAACAGACAAGAGCTGTTTGGATGTGTGGGTCAGTGATTAAAAAGAGACACAGGGAAAATGTTGGTGACGAAATGAAGCTGGATGCATCCTTGCTCCGAAGACTAAAGGCAGGAGTGTTAAGGTGCAGGCAGTGCTGGTGCCAGGAGGTTTGCACAGATTCCCTCCTTCATGGGTGTCAGCTTTGGGTTGTCTGGTTTGGAGCTTCTCTGCTTAGCATTAGTGAGGTGTTGGTTTTTCAGGTGGTTTCCCATCTCATTTGAGAACCTGGTGAACAACAAAAACAACACCAAGCAGCAGCTGATTTTTCTGGCTGCCTGGGGGAAATAGCCTGATCCTAGACAAATTGCCCAGGAAAGTCTCTTGAAATGACTTAGCCTGCCACAGAGGCAAGGTTCTAGAAATTGAAAAGGTTTTCACTTTTGGCTCTTCCAACTGCTGCAGAAAGAGACATTTGCCAGTGCATGGTCTCTGAAAACTGTTGCTAGACAAATTAACAGAAATATTCATCTGCAGAGCCCCACACATTCAGCTGCTCTGCCCTGCATTGGTACAGGGGCTTAGGCACCCAGGGTATACTCAGACTCACAGGCTCACAGGGTCTCAGGGATTGGAAGGGACCCAAAGAGCCTCCTGTGTTGCAGCTTCCATCCATTGCTCCTTGTCCTATCCCAGGCAGCAGTGAGCAGAGCCTGTCCCCCCACTCCTGACCCCCAGCCCTCAGATAGTTATAAACATTGATTAAATCCCCTCTCAGTCTTCTCTTCTGCAGACTAAGCAGCCCCAGGTCCCTCAGCCTCTGCTCACCAGGCAGTGCTCAGTCCCCTCAGCATCCTCACAGCCCTCCCTTGGACTCTCTCCAGCAGATCCCTGTCCCTCTGAAACTGGGGAGCCCAAACCTGGCTGCCAGGAGGGTCAGCTGAAACCCAGCAGCTTCAGGGCTTCTGCAGACAATACACAGGAGTTTGACTGGTGGAAAACACCACCACACACTTGTCTGGATGCTTTCCCCTTGTGTGTTACAGCAAACAGAAAAGGAAGCTGCGGTGAAGAGAAAGGCATGGTAGAAGCTTGTGGAAAGTCAATGGGAAGAGCCATGGTGCTGGAATGTTACCTGCCCAGGGCCTCTTCATGGGGCCTGAGGAGAGAAAAGCAACTTGGAGCACTGGCCCCTGACCCTTGTGCACACATGGACTGAGGACCAAGGCAGGCAGAGCCACATCAAGGCTACCAAGCACACAGTTTTGTGCTGTCCATGGGATGTGGGATTGTGTCCCAGAGCAAGGAGCCAGGCAAAAGCCCTGTGAGCCCAAACTCTCAGTTCTCAGGGCTTGGCTTCCCTGTGCTGTGTTGACACAGTAGGAAGAACTGGCTCCTGCCCTAAGAGACTTGGTCTCTGCTGGGTGGCACTCAGCTATGCCCAGACCAGCCAGCCCTTTGCAAAGGTGAAAACAATGCCCTTGGACCAAGCTTCGAGCTGCAAGAACTAAAAATCAGCAGCTTGCATTGCCCTTGGACAAGGTGCTTGGACAGGCTTTCAAACAGCAACAGCCAGGCAGGCTCCAGCAGCTAAGAGCGGCGCAACACAGGCTGCTTTTCCTTGCAGGGTCCTGGAGGTATCTCACACAAAGGAAGGAGAAGCTGTCACAGCTCGCCTGTAACTCCCAGCTGGAAGCAGCACCCACAGTAACTCCCAGCTGGAAGCAGCACCCACAGTAACTCCCAGCTGGAAGCAGCACCCACAGTAACTCCCAGCTGGAAGCAGCACCCACAGTAACTCCCAGCTGGAAGCAGCACCCACAGTAACTCCCAGCTGGAAGCAGCACCCACAGTAACTCCCAGCTGGAAGCAGCACCCACAGTAACTCCCAGCTGGAAGCAGCACCCACAGTAACTCCCAGCTGGAAGCAGCACCCACAGTAACTCCCAGCTGGAAGCAGCACCCACAGTAACTCCCAGCTGGAAGCAGCACCCACAGTAACTCCCAGCTGGAAGCAGCACCCACAGTAACTCCCAGCTGGAAGCAGCACCCACAGTAACTCCCAGCTGGAAGCAGCACCCACAGTAACTCCCAGCTGGAAGCAGCACCCACAGTAACTCCCAGCTGGAAGCAGCACCCACAGTAACTCCCAGCTGGAAGCAGCACCCACAGTAACTCCCAGCTGGAAGCAGCACCCACAGTAACTCCCAGCTGGAAGCAGCACCCACAGTAACTCCCAGCTGGAAGCAGCACCCACAGTAACTCCCAGCTGGAAGCAGCACCCACAGTAACTCCCAGCTGGAAGCAGCACCCACAGTAACTCCCAGCTGGAAGCAGCACCCACAGTAACTCCCAGCTGGAAGCAGCATCGCAGTAGTCGTGCAGCAGGCAGCAGCAACGCGGCAATGATTTTGCTTAGCTGCAAATTTGCCTCCTGGTTTACAGCTTTGGTGAAGCCATGCCAGAAATCTAAAACCCACTTATTTTTGCAAGTGGCCCCAGGGCAACTCCAGGAGCGTTGGTGGAGAGAAGTCCTCCTCAGAACCCTTCTGTCTACAGTCCCATCTGGCAAACGTCCCTGAAAAGAGGAAGGCAGGTAAGGAGGCCTGCATGGATGGATAGAGAGCTCCTGGAT
>VWZE01007792.1:2442-14210 GCA_013396675.1 Eubucco bourcierii
GAGTACTGTGTCCAGTTCTGGGCCCCTCAATTTAGGAAGGACATTGAGGTGCTTGAACGTGTCCAGAGAAGGGCAACGAGGCTGGTGAGAGGCCTGGAGCACAAGCCCTATGAGGAGAGGCTGAGGGAGCTGGGATTGGTTAGCCTGGAGAAGAGGAGGCTCAGGGGAGACCTTCTTGCTGTCTACAACTACCTGAAGGGTGGTTGTGGCCAGGAGGAGGTTACTTTCTTCTCTCAGGCAACCAGTGACAGAACAAGAGGACACAGTCTCAGGCTGCGCCAGGGCAAGTTTAGACTGGAGGTGAGGAGGAAGTTCTTCACTGAGAGAGTAATTTGTCACTGGAATGGGCTGCCCAGGGAGGTGGTGGAGTCACCGTCCCTGGAGGTGTTCAAGGCACGTTTGGACATGGCACTTGGTGCCATGGTCTGGTCTTGAGGGCTGTGGTGATGGGTTGGACTTGATGATCTCTGAAGTCTCTTCCAACCCTTGCGATACTGTGATACTGTGAAATGAAAGTGCTCTTCTAAATTGTGGTGGTAGTCCCAGGTGCTCTGCAGGTTACTGTAGGAAATTTGTCAAAACCAGTGAAGGACAAACAAGACTGATCACAGGGGTTGGAACTGGATGATCCCTGTGGTCCCGTCCAACCTTACCATTCTGTGATTCTGACACTTTTCACAAAGATCTCAAAAGAACCCAGGGATTTGCTCTTCTTTTTTAGATATTCACACATCAGATCAAGTCCACTTGCTGGAGGGCACCACTTCATCCTTCCTAATCAGAGGTAGCAGGAGAAGGCGGCAGCAATCCAGCAACACCTGAGAACTGAGTCAAGGCTTTCAGGCATCATGGCGATAGGCACAGGAAGGGCACAAGGATACAAATCTAAGCCTTATTGAATTTCCCACAGCAAAGGGATGTGACTGAAGAACCTGAGAGTGTAGAACAAACACAGCTTGAAACCTTGCTACGCTATGATCAGAATCATAGCTGCAGCTCTGTGGCAACCTTGCCTTTCTCAAAATTATCTTAAGAGCAGTGTTTGCTTCCCTACATGCATTCCATAATGGAGTGATTCCCTACGCTGCTTCAGCAAGATTTTGGGTCTCAAACTGATCATGAGGAGATTTTATTCCATAGATATTTCTGGTTGTGTTTTTGTTTGTTTGTTTGTTTGTGGTTTTTTTTTTGGTGTGGGGTTTTTTTTTAATTGTTTTGGTTTGGTTTTATTTGGGTTTTTGGATTTTGTTTGTTTATTTGTGGTTTTTGGTTTGGTTTGGTTGTGGTTTGTTGTTTGTTTTTTTTTTTAATTGGTGGTGAATCAGAAAAAAAGTAAAGTTGTAATTATTCTTAGTTTTCAGCTGTGAATATGGTGTTATAGAATCATAGAATGGCAGGGGCTGGAAGGGACCTCAAAAGCTCATCCAGCCCAACCCTCCTGTCAGAGCAGGATCTCCTATACCAGATCACACAGGAAACCCTCCAGGCAAGTTTTGAACATCTCCAGAGAGGGAGACTCCACAGCTCCCCTGGGCAGCCTGTGCCAGTGCTCTGTCACCCTCACAGTGAAAAAAAAATTCCTCCTCCCTACCCAATAATGAGATGTACTAAAAACTAAGCTCAAAATACACTCTTAGCAAAATTGCAGAAAGGCAACAGAAAATACTGTAACAGATTGCGCAACGACGCAGGAGAGGTGTGCCTAGGTCAATCTCATGAGATTCAGCAAGGCCACGTGTAAGGTCCTGCACCTGGGTAGGCACAATCCCAAGCACAACTCCAGGCTGGGTGGTGAATGGCTGGAGAGCAGCCCTGAGGAAAAGGACCTTGGAGTCTGGGTTGATGAAAAGCTCAACATGAGCCTGCAGTGTGCACATGCAGCCCAGACAGCAACCGAGTCCTAGGCTGCATCAAGAGCAGCGTGGCCAGCAGGGCAAGGGAGGGGATTCTGCCACTTTACTCTGCTCTCGTCAGACCCCACCTGGAGTACTGTGTGCAGTTCTGGAACCCTCAGCACAGGAAGGACATGGAAGTGTTGGAGCGGGTCCAGAAGAGGCCACAAAGATGATCAGGGGGCTGCTGCAGCTCTCCTATGAGGACAGGCTGAGAGAGTTGGGTCTCTGCAGCCTGGAGAAGAGGAGGCTTTGAGGGGACCTGATAGTAGCCTTCCAGTATCTGAAGGGGGCCTACAGGAAGGCTGGGGAAGGATTATTTACAAGGTCCTGCAACGACAGGACAAGGGGCAATGGGTTTGAACTGGCAGAGGGGAGATTTAGACTGGATGTTAGGAGGAAGTTCTTTACAGTGAGGGGGTGAGGCACTGGCACAAATTGCCCAGGGAGGCTGTGGCTGCTCCCTCCCTGGAGGTGTTCAAGGCCTTGAGTGAGCTGTACTAGTGGGAGGTGTCCCTGCCTATGGCAGGGGGTTGGAACTAGATGATCCTTGAGTTCCCTTCCACCCTTACCATTCTATGATTCTATGAAATCATGTGAGGCTTATGCAGGACTGGGAGCATGTCTTAAACATGCTAAAACACAAGTGGGTTAAATTTACCACCTTCCATTTTAATTTAAAAGATGTAGGAGAACGTGGAGCTGAGGATTTTCTAAAAGAAGTGCTGTTTTGAGCATGTTGGGGGTGGTGGTGGAGTTGCTTGTAGTTTTATTCATTTAGGCATATCTTATCACTCCTCCTTTTCTTCCTTCTTGGAGGGCAATGAGAGAACCCAGATGCCAAGCTGTGGAACATGTTCTTCTGACACTAGCATCTGGCTCCTTGGCAGAATTCTCCAACTGTCACGCTGACAGCTTTCCTGTTGTGTCCTCATATATTTTTATATAAGAAAATTGCAGATGGGTTCTCTTCTCAAACTAATAACGCTGCTCTGTTGACCCTTATCATGCAGAAATGTGTTGGTTTTATCTGTTTGTGAATGAGACCTTGGCCAAATATACTTCAAAAAGGATACTTCTCTCTTCGTCTTTGAATTTGTCTGCAAGCTGTCTGGGAAGATGCCAGAATCCTATTACACACCCTTTTTGTGCCTTTAAGCAGTAAGTCCTTCATTCTCTCTGCTGTACAAATAGATTGCACTTTTTGCAGCAAGCACACTTGCAAAACGCAGGCAGATTTAATAGTTTGAGTGGGAAAAAAAAAGGAAAAAAAAAAAAAAGACTAAAAAAATCTCCCTTGAAATAAATGATGAGAAATGTAGTTTGGTTTGCTGTGGTGTTTGTTTGGTTTGGGTTTTATTTTGCTTTTTTTTTTTTTTTTTGGTTTTGGGTTTGTGATTTTGGGTTTGTATTTTTATAGGTTTGTTTTTGTGTTTTTCTGTTTGTGTGTTGGTGGTTTTGCGCTTTTGTGGTTTTGTGTTTTTGGTTTTGTGTTTGAGTTTTTCTGTTCATGTTTTTGGTTTTGTGTTTTTGTTATTGTGTTTCTGTTTTTCTCTTTGTTTTTCTGGGGTTTTGTGTGTGTGTGTGTGTTTTTTGCTTGGTTTTCTGATTTTATTTTAGTGTTTGTGTTTTGTTTTGTGGTTTTCTTTTTGGGTTTGTTTTTGTGTTGTATTTTTGTGGTTTTGTTTGTCGTGGTTTTGGTTTTTGTGTGTGTTTATGTTTTTGTTTGTTTTTTTGATTTTATTTTTCTGGGGTTTTTTTGTGTTTTGTTTTGTGTTTGTGTTTTTGTGGGTTTGTATTTTTGTGGTTTTGTGGTTTTGGGTTTTTTGTGTGTGTTTTTATTTGTGTTTTTGATTTTGTTTTCACATTTGTGTTTTTGTGTTTGTTGTTTTTGTTCGTGTTTTTGTTTGCATTTTGGTTTGTGTTTTTTATTTTGTTTCTGGTTTTGTGTTTCTGTTTTTGTGATTCTGTTTTTGTGTTTGTGTTTTTGGTTTTGTTTTGTGTTTTTGGTTTTGTGTTTGTGTGGTTTTGTTTATGGTTTTGGGTTTTGTGGGTTTTTGTGGTTTTGTGTTTTTTATTTAAGTTTTGAGTTTGTGTTTTTGGTTTTGTGTTTGTGTTTCTGATTTTGGTTTTGTGTTGGTGTTTTTTGTGTGTGTTTGTGTTTTCATTATTGTGTTTCTGGTTTTGGTTTTTGTGTTTTTCGGTTTTGTGGGTTTGGTTTTGTTTTTTGTGTGTGTGTTTTTGATTTTGTTTTTGTGTTTGTGGTTTTGGGTTTTGTATTTGTGTTTTTTTGTGCCCGTGTGTTTTAGTTATTGTGTTTGTGGGTTTGTTCATGTTTTTCTTTTTTCTGTTTTTGTGCTTCTGTTTTTGGTGTTTGTGTTTGTGCATTTGGTCATTGTGTTTTTGGTGTTGGTGTTTGTGCTTCTGGTCTTTGTGTTTGTGTTTCTGGTGTTTGTGTTTGTGGTTTTGGTGTCTGTGCATTTGGTGTTTGTGTTTTTGGTGTTTGTGTTTTTGGTGTTTGTGGTTTTGGTGTTTGTGTTTTTGGTGTTTGTGTTTTTGGTGTTTGTGGTTTTGGTGTTTGTGGTTTTGGTGTTTGTGTTTGTGTTTTTGGTGTTTGCACTTGTGGTCTTTGTGTTTGTGCATTTGGTGTTTGTGTTTTTGGTCTTTGTGCATTTAGTCTTTGTGGTTTTGGTCTTTGTGTATGTTTTTGGTGTTTGTGTTTGTGGTTTTGGTGTTGGTGTTTGTGTTTTTGGTGTTTGTGGTTTTGGTGTTTGCGGTTTTGGGGTTTGTGTTTTTGGTGTTTGTGGTTTTGGTCTTTGTGTTTGTGGTCTTTGTGTGTGTTTTTGGTGTTTGTGTTTGTGGTTTTGGTGTTTGTGTTTGTGCTTTTGGTCGTTGTGTTTGTGCTTTTGGTGTTGGTGTTTGTGGTTTTGGGGTTTGTGGTTTTGGGGTTTGTGTTTTTGGTCTTTGTGTTTGTGTTTTTGGTCTTTGTGTTTGTGTTTTTGGTCTCTGTGTTTGTGTTTTTGGTGGTTGTGTTTTTGGTCTTTGTGGTTTTGGTGTTTGTGGTTTTGGTGTTTGTGTTTGTGGTTTTGGTCTTTGTGTTTTTGGGTTTTGTGTATGTTTTTGGTGTTTGTGTTTGTGGTTTTGGTGTTTGTGTTTGTGGTTTCGGTGTTTGTGGTCTTTGTGATTTTGGTCTTTGTGTTTGTGGTTTTGGTGTTTGTGTTTGCGTTTTTGGTGTTTGTGTTTGCGTTTTTGGTGTTTGTGTTTTTGGTGTTTGTGTTTGTGTTTTTTGTGTTTTTTGTTTTGGTGTTTGTGTTTCTNTTTGTGTTTTTGGTGTTTTTGGTTTTGGTGTTTGTGTTTCTCTTTTTGGTTTTTGTGTTTTTGGTGTTTGTGTTTGCGTTTTTGGTGTTTGTGTTTGTGTTTTTGGTGTTTGTGTTTGCGTTTTTGGTGTTTTTTGTTTTGGTGTTTGTGTTTCTGCTTTTGGTTTTTGTGTTTTTGGTGTTTGTGTTTGCGTTTTTGGTGTTTGTGCTTTTGGTCTTTTTGTGTTTTTGGTGTTTGTCTTTTTGGTGTTTATGTTTGTGTTTGTGGTGTTTGTGTTTTTGGTGTTTGTGATTCTGGTTTTTGTGTGTGTTTGTGGGTTTTTTTGGTGGGTTTTGGTGGTTTTTTTTGTTGTTGTTGTTTTGTTGTTGTTTTACTGGAGGTTTTTGGTTATTATTAACTTGGCATTACCTAGTATGCTGCTGCCATGAAGGATTTTTTTTCTTTTTTTCCTCCCAGACTTTAACCAGAGACCTCCAGAAGGCTTCGTAATGTTACTAAAGGAGCACAATGACATCATGTAAAAAACCCCAAAACCCAACAACACCAAAAAAAACCCAACCTGGAAGATTTCACTTCTTAACACCCTCCCAAACCTCCTGGTGTTTTCTAAGTGTAATTTTCATAGTCTCACATCCCATTTAGACACATGTGTAATTTATGTGGATTAGCACAAGTAGTCCCAGTGACTTTACAGTCAAGCACAATTGTGGGTCAATTTAAGGCTGTGCTCAGAGGGAGAGTGATGAGTTCTTGACCTCAGGCTTGACAAAGGCACCATCAAGATGGTAACAGAGGATATTAAAGGTTCCCATGTTAATTCCTCTCGCTCTCTTCCCCCCAACCAGACCTCTTCCTATGGATGTAAAATACCACACAGTATCACAGTATCACCAAGGTTGGAAGAGACCTCAAAGATCATCAAGTCCAACCCATCACCACAGACCTCAAGACCAGACCATGGCACCAAGTGCCACGTCCAAACCTGCCTTGAACACCTCCAGGGACGCTGACTCCACCACCTCCCTGGGCAGCCCATTCCAGCAGTCAATGACTCTCTCAGGCAACAACTTTCTCCTCACCTCCACCCTAAACTTCCCCTGGCACAGCTTGAGACTGTGTCCTCTTGTTCTACTGCTGCTTGCCTGACAGAAGAAGGTAACCTCCTCCTGACTACAACCACCCTTCAGGTAGTTATAGACATCAAGAAGGTCTCCCCTGAGCCTCCTCTTCTCCAGGCTAACCAACCCCAGCTCCCTCAGCCTCTCTCCATAGGGCTGAGCTCCAGGCCTCTCCCCAGCCTTGTTGCCCTTCTCTGGACACACTCAAGCACCTCAATGTCCTTCTTCAATTGAGGGGCCCAGAACTGGACACAGGACTCAAGGTGTGGCCTAAGCAGTGCAGAGTTCCAGGGGGAGAATGAGCTCCCTGCTCCTGCTGGCCACACTCTTGCTGATGCAGGCCAGGATGCCATTGGCCTTCTTGGCCACCTGGGCACACTGCTGGCTCATGTTCAGGCAGGTGTCAATCAGCACCCCCAGATCCCTTTCTGTTTGGCTGCTCTCCAGCAGAGAGTAGAGCTCCCCAGCCTGTAGCTCTGCATGGGGTTGTCACTTCCAAAAAAATTCAGACACACCTCCCTCTCACCTCTAAATCTCAGGTCTCCTTTAAATATGCCAGCATGAATAAGATCAAATACAGATAAGAAAAATATTGCAAACAGACAACCCAAAAATTCTCTGGGGCCCTGCTTGGTGAAGACTTTAGCCTTGTGGGTGCTGTGGAGGCTCTTATGGGAACCTGTTGATAATATTTATCCATTATTCCTCAGCTCACTCAGACACTGACCTTCCACCCATCTCCACCCCCTGCTCAGTTCAGGTAGCAGAAACATGGAGCCAGATGACTCTCTGATGGTGATATGGAAGATTGCCAGCTCTGATGAAGCCAGGTGGATTCAACCGGGCATGCTCTCTGGGTCCACACCAGGGGAACATCCTCAGAGTCTGAATGTTGCAAGCTTCTCCTAATTTACTCTCCTAGCAACAGATATTAAGACTTGATTGACACTGGCTTCTTCTTTGGTGCTTTTGCAAAAAATAAAACCGCAGTGAGTAATTTTATTGCTCTCCTACCTCCCTTGTTCAGTTTGTGTAACTATTCCAAGACAAAAAAGAAAACAAAACAACCTCGAGTCAGCACTAAAGGAAGAGATAAGTTTCTGCAGGCTTCTTATTCCTATTATCACAATAAAGATTCTTTGTAGATTTCCAACACATGGAAGTACACCAAAGCAAACAGGTATGGGTATGAATGTTATGCTAACATATTATCCCATATCATTTTCTCACCTCAGACATAACTGAAACAAGTGGCATTGGAACTATTCATTACTGTACTAGTGAGAGGTGTCTCTGCCTATGGCAGGGGGTTGGAACTAGATGATCCTTGAGGTCCCTTCCAACTTTACCAATCTATGATTCTATGATTAACATTAGAACTATTCATTTCAGCATTAAAGGTAAGTTTCTGCAAACTTCTTATTCCTGTTATCACAATAAAGATTCTTTATAGATTTCCAACACATAGAATCATAGAATGGTAAGGTTGGAAGGGAACTCAAGGATCATCTAGTTCCAATCCCCTGCCATAGGCAGGGACACCTCGCACTAGTACAGCTCACTCAAGGCCTCCTCCAACCTGGCCTTGAACACCTCCAGGCAGGGAGCACCCACAACCTCCCTGGGCAACCTGTGCCAGTGTCTCACCACCCTCACTGCAAACAGCTTCCTCCTGACATCCAGTCTAAATCTCCCCTCTGCCAGTTCAAACCCATTGCCCCTTGTCCTGGTATTGCAAGACCTTGTCAATAGTCCCTCCCCAGCACATGCAACACATGCAAGTACACAAAAGCAAACAGCTACATGTGTGACTGTTATGTCAACTAATATACTGCCCCACACCATTTTCTCGTCTCAGACATCCTGAATGAAACAAGTGGCATTAGATCTATTAATTTCTGCATTGACTTTACAAGCGCTGGGATTTCACACCCCTTTCCCAGCCATATACTGCAGGTTATTTCCTGCTGTTTTCTTGTTTCTGTTTCAAGTATTCTGATTCACCATTGGGTTAATCATCTACTAAATACTGTCTCCAGGTGGTTTGGGTTTGCTGTTGTTATCTCCATGGCCCTAAGGGACTACAGCTTCCAAAGAACCCAGGGGAGCCCAAGCACTGACATGATGCAAGAAACAGAGACAGAAACAAAATACATCAGCAACAGTATCAGCATGCTTTCATGTATACCACATTCCAGTGTGAAGATCCCTGCTTTTTGAAACACTTAGCACACAGCCTGAAGTCTCAAGTCGCTCTAGGTTGCGTAAGGAGGTAAAAATGCTCCTTGTTAAAGAGGCACAGAGAACCAAATGAAAAATATGTACCTTGGACTAATGGGTGGGGTACAATTAAGAGGAACTTAGTAGGTCAAGGTTTGTATTTTGTATTTAGGTGACTGCTGTTGTGCCCAGACTGTACCTTTATCCCATATTCCCATCAGATTTGAGTGAGAATGATTACATGTGTGGTGCTTTTAGGAAAGGGGTCCAGTTCCAACTTCAACTATGGATCTTGTAGGCAAGCCACTTGCTTTACCTGATATAAAATGATGACAGGATTTTCATCTGGAGTCCTGCGTACACTTCTGGAGCCCCCAGCACAGGAAGGACATGGAAGTGTTGGAGCCAGTCCAGAGGAAGCCACGAAGATGCTCAGAGGGCTGCAGCAGCTCTGCTGTGAGGACAGGCTGAGAGTGTTGGGACTCTCCAGCCTGGAGAAGAGAAGGCTTCCAGGAAACCTTAGAGTAGCCTTCCAGTATCTGAAGGGGGCTACAGGAAGGCTGGGGAGGGACTATTGACAAGGTCTTGCAATGGCAGGGTGAAGGGCAATGGGTTTGAACTGGCAGAGGGGAGATTTAGACTGGATGTTAGGAGGAAGTTGTTTGCAGTGAGGGTGGTGAGACACTGGCACAGGTTGCCCAGGGAGGTTGTGGCTGCTCCCTGCCTGGAGGTGTTCAAGGCCAGGTTGGAGGAGGCCTTGAGTGAGCTGTACTAGTGGGAGGTGTCCCTGCCTATGGCAAGGGGTTGGAACTGGATGATCCTTGAGGTCCCTTCCAACCTTACCATTCTATGGTTCCATGATTCTATGTTATGAAGGAATCAGAAAGATCCATTTGTGAGATGCTTACTGACTGCAGTAATAAAGGCTGTAATCAAAGTTGGGGATATAGAAAGGCAAGTTTGGGATACATAGGAAGGTTTGTTAACAGCTTGAGCTGCTGGCTTCAGGGCTTGAAATTTTGAATGCTGAGGATCATTATCAGACATAGAACTGTTTTAATTCAAAGGAAGAATCACAGAATGGTAAGGTTGGAAGGGACCTCAAAGATCATCTAGTTCCAACCCTCTGCCATAGGCATGATGTTACTAAAGATAAGTGGGAGACCTGGAGAATCCCCAGAATTCCTGAGATGAACAAGGTGTTTACTGTTTGTAAACACTTTGCACTGTAAGATGCTTTTTCATCTTCAAAGTATCAACCTCTATAGAACTCAAATCAAATACTTCTCAAGCTTTCTGAATCAGTGCAGGAAATCAATGACTGGAGTTTGTTAATCACCTAAGGAAAAAACCTCAGCGAAATTGGTTCTTCTATACCCTGACGATCAGATGTCAAGGAAGGAGGTGAGGCAATGAGTACTGAATTAATATTTTGTATAACTTTTCAGTGGAAGGGGTGATAAAAGAGGATAATTGTAGGACACTTCCCCATGCCTCTCTGCCATACCTTTTCTCCCTTTCCAGATTTAGTCACAGGTTCAAGCTGTTGTCCTGCCTCGATGTTTGTCATTTGACAGTTCCTGTAAGACTATGCACATCAGGAAGTGCTTTGTCATTTGAAAGTTTTTCACCTTTTGAAGTCTCTCTATTACAACAGACTCAGTTTTAGAGCTTAATTTTCTTTTCTTGCCTTCTTAACTGATAGATCTAAGGCTTTCAGGTTTCCAAATCTCTCCTTCAATAGTGTGGCCAGCAGGACCAGAGAGGTTATTCTGCCCCTGTGCTCAGCACTGCTCAGGACACACCTTGAGTGCTGTGTCCAGTTCTGGGCCCCTCAATTCGAGAGAGATGTTGAAGTGCTGGAAGGGGTTCAGAGAAGGGCAGCAAGGCTGGTGAGGGGCCTGGAGCACAGCCCTGTGAGGAGAGGTTGAGGGAGCTGGAGGTGTGCAGCCTGCAGAAGAGGAGGCTCAGGGTAGACCTCATTGCTCTCTACAGTTACCTGAAGGCAGGTTGTAGCCAGCTGGGGTTGGTCTCTTTAGCCAGGCAGCCAGTGACAGAACAAGAGGACAGAGTCTTAAGCTGTGCCAGGGCAGGTTTATGTTGGATGTTAGGAAGAAGTTCTTTATAACAAGAGAGATTGATGTTGGAATGGGCTGCCCAGGGAGGTGTTGGACTCCCCATCCCTGGGGATGTTTAAGAGGAGGCTGCATGAGGCACTTAGGGCCATGGGTTAGTTAATTAGAAGAGTTAGGTGATATGTTTGACTTGATTCTAGAGGTCTTTTCCAACCTGGCTAATTCTGTGATTCTTCATGCAAAAGCAGCACAGTGATATGAAGTCTTTTCTTTACTCTGTTAAATACAACAAACTCAATGATGCATTTCAAAAGCCACCTGAATTTCCAGAGCTGCATGATTGTTTTGAACGATTTCAACCTACAACAAAAGCTACCTAATGAAAATGAGAACAGAGCAATATTGACAAATCCAAAGATTTGGTTTGTGTACCTCAGAACCAGAGAATTTGGACGACATTCAGACTAGTACCAGTCCTGTGCAAAGGCTGAGAAGAGGCAATATAATTTCTATGCCTAAGAAAATTAAGGAAAAAGGTGATCCATGCAACTACAGACTTGCAAAGAGGATTTCAGCAGCATAATCTTATAATAGCTTTTAAAGTAAAGAACATGAAGAAAAATTAAATAGAGGTTAATTACAAAATTGGTTTCACAAATGTAGATCATCTTAAATAAACCAGTATCTATTTGAATTAAGCAGTAGATTTCTTAGATAATGACAATAAGTTGGACTTTATTCTGGAAGATAATGATTATTTTTACATGACAACTTTCAGAAGGATAAAGACCTGCCAGAAAGAGAGTAAAACACATTCTCAGGGTTGCTCACAGGAATGGTCCCATCTAAACATGTTGATTAGTAATGTAGGGCATAGAGGAATAAGAAGTACATAGGTATTTGTGAGAGCTGCAGATACAAAATGGGGCAGCATCACCTTGCCAAGGGTTGGGTCATCAAGCAGGGATAACCAGTTAATTTTGGTCATGGATGTGCTGAGATGAGCTGAGATGAAATACAGTAGCAAGTAGCATCGATTGCAAAGCCAGGGATTTATGGCCCAATGCTTTAAAAAAGATACAACATGATATAATGTAATATGATGTAATGTAATATAATATAATGCAATATAATGTAGAATCATA
>VWZE01007792.1:24408-39616 GCA_013396675.1 Eubucco bourcierii
CCCCTCCCCTTATGAAAATCCCCCAGACTAGACTCAGCCAGCTGGAAGTTAAGGACTGAAGCTCGATTTACAGCTCAGCACAATGTACGAGCAGAGAGAGACACATATAGACAGGAATAGTTACAGACATAGACAATTTAAAGGGAATACAGAAACACAACTCCCCTCCCAGAAATCAGAGTCCCCAGGAGGGGCTCCCAACCACCCTTCCACCTTCTTTCCACCCCTGTACCTTACCCCAGGGTTTGCCTTATGTGCAAGGTGAGCTTGGAGGATCGACCAGGGGATTAAAAGTAGGTTGGTCAGTTAGGTTATTCAGCAGAGAGGAGAAGACACACCGGCTCCCAGAGACTCTCTGTTATCTGTGTTTGTGTTCTTAGTCTTATCCATCTCAGCAAGCCTCTGAGTGCAGCAGACATCACCAGTGTTTGCTTTTCACAGTCTATAATGTAATTCTTTTTATAAAAATACTCCAATTAGCCTCAAACCAACACAATCCACCCCTGTCGAGTTCACTCAGAGCTTTGCTGGGAACTATCTGTCTAATCTAAACCAATATTTAGCCTTAAACTAGCACACCAATACAGATCCCTGAGGAACATCACCAGTGCCCAGCCACCAACTGGATTTAACTCCATTGGCCACTACTCTCTGGGCCCTCCTGTCCAGCAGTGCTTTACTCAGCAAACAGTGTGCACAGCCAAGGCAGGACAATTTGTCTACAAGAATTGTGTGGGGAACAGTATCAAAAGCTTTTTCCAAAGTTTAGGAATACATCTGAATGAAGAGTTGACAGGTTGTGTCTAATCATAGAATCATAGAATGGGAAGGTTGGAAGGGACCTCAAGGATCATCCAGTTCCAACCCTCTGCCATAGGCAGGGACACCTCCCCCTAGTACAGCTCACTCAAGGCCTCATCCAAACGGACCTTGAACACCTCCAGGCAGGGAGCAGCCACAACCTCCCTGGGCAACCTGTGCCAGTGTCTCACCACCCTCACTGTAAAGAACTTCCTCCTGTCATATAAGGTCCATTAGAAGATCTGGGCTTCAGAGCTGATGATGCTCATTGATCATTTCAGACAAAACAGAACCAAAAACTTATCAAAAATTGCCATGAATCTATGAGAGAAAACACTTTCAGACTCACAACACAGTGATGTTACTGAAACATGAATGTAACATAATGTAAAAAGTTTCATTGGCTCCATAATTGTAATGAAATTCAATCAGGACCATTCAGGTTTTTTACAGGTGGAGGATTAGTTCCTGCCTTTTTACAACTGTAATTGAAATTCAGCTTTTATCACACATTTCGTCCAACTGATTTGGGATTGTGGCTAAAGAACATTAGAGCTCAGAAAGTATCACTGCCAGAAGTATCTTGTTTCATCAAGGCTCAAATAAAAGAAAGCTTCCAGTTCTTCCTTTTTTTGAGATGAAACAGTACTTGTATTGGGGAGGTATATGCAGGAAAATATCTTTGGCTCCAACAAAACCCCTGTGCAGCAGTATGCAGTGCAGTACTGTGCAGTACTGCTGCAGTAGCTGTGAGCTCACACAGCCACACTGAGATCATGCAGGAAGGAACTTGCTTTGACGCTGACCTAATATTCAAAATTTTACCATCAGTGAAACTTATCTGACATTTTGTTTTCCTAGGGGTGTTTGGGCAGATGAAGCTTCTCCAACTGTGCTAAAATGTTATTGCAGATGATAGGATTTTAGAGACATGCAGCACCCCACTCCATCCTCCCAACGTATCTGTGATGGTTTGGGAGTTCCCTACCCCCCACACTTTGTAAAATGACCCAGACTAGAACTCAGCTGACTGAAAGTTAAGGACTGAAGCTCTATTTACAGCTCAACACAATGTACAAGCAGAGATAGACACAACAGACAGGAATAGTTACACAGACAAGTTAAAGGTAATACAGAAACACAACTCCCCTCCCAGAACTCAGAGATCCCAGGAGGGGCTCCCAACTACCCTTCCACCTTCTCCCCACCCTTATACTTTACCCCAAGGTTTGCCTTACATGCAAGATGAGTTTGGAGGATGGGCCAGGGAGGTTAGAAGAGTGGTTAGTGAGATGAATGGGCAGAGAGAGAAGGCAGAAGCTAGACCACCCGAGAGGCTGTACCCGAGAGACAGACTGGGTTATCTATGTTTTGAGTTCTGTTTTTAAACATCTCAGCAAGCCTATGAGTGAAGTAGACATCACCACATTTTCCTTTTTACAGCCTATAATATAATTTTCTCTATTAAAAGATTCCAATTAGCCTCAAACCAGCACAATATCCTTACATAGTTCCTCTTCTTTAAGGTTCCTATTTTGATTTCTTTTTTGTTCTCCTGCTTTTTCTATTTGGTTTACAGGTTTCAAGAAATTAAGCTTCTCGTTATTGTTGCCTGCAGATCTAAGGGCTTCCAGGCTTGCCTTCAGTGCTCCACAGGTGCTTAATCCTATAGACTGGATTTGTTTTTTTAAACGGGGAAAGGGAGAAAACCATTCCTATCTCAGTGCCTTGTGGTTCTTCCTCACCACAAACCTGTCAGAGCTGGGAATGACTTTGTAGGTGTCTTAATGTATCAGTTCTTCAAGTGCAGAGTGAGGCTGTATGCCGAGGATCTTAGGGGTGGTTGGATAAAAGGATGCATACTAAGAATCATAGAATCATAGAATGGTAAGGGTGGAAAGGACCTCAAGGATCAGATAGTTCCAGCTCCCTACCATAAGCAGGGACACCTCCCACTAGTACAGGTCACTCAAGGCCTCCTCCAACCTGACCTTGAACTCCTCCAGGGAGGGAGCAGCCACAACCTCCCTGGGCAACCTGTTCCAGTGCCTCACCACCCTCACTGTAAAGAGCTTCCTCCTAACATCCAGTTTCAATCCCAGTTCAAACCCATTGCCTCTTGTCCTGTCATTACAAGACCTTGTCAATAGTGCCTCCCCAGCCTTCCTGTAGCCCCCTTCAGATACTGGAAGACTACTCTAAGGTTTCCTGGAAGCCTTCTCTTCTCCAGGCTGCAGAACCCCAACTCTCTCAGCCTGTCCTCACAGCAGAGCTGCTCCAGCCCTCTATGCATATGGAACTGTTTATAACCACAATCACAAGAACTCTGCTTCATGATAATAGTTTCATGTGTACTTAGAAACAAAATTCCAACTTTCTAGCTTGAGTCTTTTAAAGTACAGCTATCAAGAGCAAAATACAAATAATTAGTGTTGATTATTTTGAGATTATCTTAGACAGGCATTTCTTTTTATTTATAATCTAGAATCTTCACTTTATAATTTGGCATTCCAGGTTTCCCATGTGGAATGATATACTCTATTCATACCTTTCAGACAGAGGTTTATACTGCTGGAAATCGTAAATATTTTTTTGTTCTTAAAGAAATTTAGGATCTTTTTGGAAATGTAGTACCAAGTTTGGTTACAGAAGGAAGGCATAAATTTGATCAGATGTAATCTGCCACAATAGAGTGAGCTCAGGCCTGACAATCCTGGTGGCCTTCTATGACAAGGTCACAACATCAATAGACAAGAGGAGAGCAGTCAATGTCATTTATCTGGACCCGAGCAAAGCCTTTGACACTGTCCCACACCACATCCTGATCTCCAAACTGGTAAATATAGAATCATAGAATCATAGAATGGTAAGGTTGGAAGGGACCTCAAGGATCATCCAGTTCCAACCCCCTGCCACAGGCAGGGACACCTCCCACTAGGACAGCTCCTCCAGCCTGGCCTTGAACACCTCCAGGGAGGGAGCAGCCACAACCTCCCTGCGCAACCTGTGCCAGTGTCTCACCACCCTCACTGCAAACAGCTTCCTCCTAACATCCAGTCTAAGTCACCCCTCAGCCACTTCAAACCCATTGCCCCTTATCCTGTCATTGCAAGACCTTGTCAGTAGTCCCTCCCCAGCCTTCCTGTAGCCGCCTTCAGATACTGGAAGGCTACTCTTCAGGTCTCCTGGAAGCCTTCTCTTCTCCAGACTGCAGAACCCCAACTCTCTCAGTCTGTCCTCATAGCAGAGCTGCTGCAGCCCTCTGAGCATCTTTGTGACCTCCTCTTCCCCTGCCACAGGGGGTTTGAACTAGATGTGCTTTGAGGTCCCTTCCAACCTTACCATTCTATACTGAAAATCAAGCATATATATGCGTATATATACATATATATGTATGTGTGTGTGTATCCCAAAATAATTCATAGCTTCTACTCAAGAACTTTTACATTTTTTTTTAATGCATATTTTAGTAGTTAGGTAGGGAAAATCCTTTTATTTAACTGTTTTAAAATATAGTCTTTTAGTCAAAGCCTGCACTAAGTGGCTGTGAGGTACTCTCCAAAAAAATCTGCCAAAACAGGCAGTGAGGCTTCTCAAGCCAACCTGGTGATGCATGTTGATGTTTTGTTTTTAACTATCCAATAAGATTGCTCAGATTAACAGGTCACTCAGACTTTTCCAGGCTCTCTTCATACTGGTGGGACAGGAAAATGCACCACATAGGCTTTTTAAGTAACTACACAGATAAAGTCTGGACAGTTTTAGTATATATGACTTGCCAGCTCAAGGAGTGAGACTGACAGTGTGGAAACAGCTTGTCAGAGCTCAGGTCATGGTTAAAAACTGCTAATGTTAATGCTGACAGCCTGTAAAGTCCCTGTTATCCATGATACCTTGAATCAAGTTATAAAACACTCCAGAGGACTCTTATTTTCTTCATCTTCTTTTTTTTCACTGTTTTATCAATTTCTGTCATTACTGAAAAATATTTAATTTTCTGAAGATTCCTTGCTTCAATATGTGTGATTCAAGCTGAAGCCTGTCAGTGGTACTTAGCACTACAGCATCCAGCTCCTTTGTGAAGAGGAAGATGTGCTTGCAGGCAGCCAAGAATGGATAACATCCTGCTCCATGATGCTCCCCGGGGACTCATAAGGATACTCACTGAATTAACTAAGATTTGCTACAAATCATAGGTTGGAAGGGACCTCAAAGATCATCTAGTTCCAACCCCCTGCCATAGGCAGGGACACCTCCCACTAGTACAGGTCACTCAAGGCCTCATCCAACCTGACCTTGAACACCTCCAGGGAGGTTGTGGAGCACAGAATCACCCAACGTGATCTTTGATCACGTTGGGTGATTCTGTGCTCCACAACCTCCCTGGGCAACCTGTGCCAGTCTCTCACCACCCTCACTGCAAACAACTTCCTCCTAACATTCAGTCTAAATCTCCCCTCTGCCAGTTCAAACCCATTGCCCCTTGTCCTGGCATTACAAGACCTTGTCAACAGTCTCTCCCCAGCCTTCATGTAGCTCCCTTCAGATCCTGGAAGGCTACTCTAAGGTCTCCTGGAAGCCTTCCCTTCTCCAGGCTGCAGAGCCCCAACTCTCTCAGCCTGTCCTCAGCAGGTCAGAGAGAGGGGTAGGCAGGTGATGAGCTCAGTAGGCCCTAGGAAATAAGCATCACAGCTCCAGTTCTGGAAATGTCTATATTTTATCAAGGTTTTATTTTTTTCTTTTAGCCTTTTGTCCTTGATTTTCATTGTGGGTAGACATAAGACATATCCTTGTGGCACAGAAAAAGATGATACTGAAGCAATTGCTTACACATGAGAGGTTAAATGTTAATTATTAGAGTGTTGCCTCGTGTAGATTTTCTCATCTAATCAAATGACATATAAGTTACTGAAGATTGATAAGTAACTTCCTATTTTGACAAACTTTTAGAACTCTTTTAGTTTCAGAACACTTGGCAGTACATAGATGTTTGAATTTGAAAAGCAGGGTTTATTTTTTTTCCTTTTTGATTTTGTCAGTGTGCCTTGCTTCTCTCTCTCTCTTTTTTTTTTCTTTGCCAGTCTGACATGCTCTCTCCCATTCTAGATAGTGCTCATTTGTCACACTGGCTTCTACTGCCTTCTTTTTAATTCTCAGGATGTTTGTAGTCCTTTTCCCAACTTTGAAACTTAAATAGATTTCTGCAACACAGCTCTTAGTGCATTAACAGTGAAATAAATTGCTGGGAATCTGACATACAATGTAAACAGGAATGAATCTTGTATGAGCTCCACAAAGTTTGCTCTTTGATGAAATAAGGTTTGTTGTATGTTCTTTCATCGTAACTAGATGCAAAATTTGGACAGAAGGAGTCCTAACATTGTGAAGTATGCTTTTTGGTTTGGGTGTTTGTGATTTGGTTTATTTTTTGGTGTGGCCAGCAGGAGCAGGGAGCTCATTCTCCCCCTGGACTCTGTACTGCTTAGACCACACCTTGACTACTGTGTGCAGTTCTGGGCCCCTCAATTGAAGAAGGACACTGAGGTGCTTGAGCGTGTCCAGAGAAGGGCAATGAGGCTGGGGAGAGGCCTGGAGCACAGCCCTATGGAGAGAGGCTGAGGGAGCTGGGATTGGTTAGCCTGGAGAAGAGGAGGCTCAGGGGAGACCTTCTTGCTGTCTAAAACTACCTGAAGGGTGGTTGTAGCCAGGAGGAGGTTACTTTCTTCTCTCAGGCAAGCAGCAGCAGAACAAGAGGACACAGTCTCAAGCTGTGACAGGGGAAGTTTAGGCTGGAGGTGAGGAGAAAGTTCTTGCCTGAGAGAGTCATTGACTGCTGGAATGGGCTGCCCAGGGAGGTAGTGGAGTCACCGTCCCTGGAGGTGTTCAAGGCAGGTTTGGACGTGGCACTTGGTGCCATGGTCTGGTCTTGAGGGCTGTGGTGATGGCTTGGACTTGATGAGCTTTGAGGTCTCTTCCAACCCTGGTGATACTGTGATACTGTTTTTTCTTTTCCAATTGCTCAGGCCACTGTAACATCAATCTTATTTCCCAAAGTAACAAATACCTCCTGTATAGTGCAAAAACATAGCAAGTGCAGCACCAATTCTTTGGCTGGAGAATGGTGAAGCACACAGTGGAGTAACACTGATTTACACCAGCTTGTAACTTGGCCTCCTTTGTATGTTAATTCTTTCCATCATCAGACAAGGGGCTTTTAGCCTTAGGTAGGAACACTCCATTTCAATGTGAGCTTTGTCTGAGTAGTCCTAACTGCAGGATTTTGCCCTCAGGCAGCAAAACTAAGGGGATGCATGACAACTGAGGAGTAAGGTGTTGACTCCAAGGTGAAGTACTGTGGTACTAGGAGGAAAGAATAGAAGTGACATTTCTTGCAATTGTTTCCTTGGATAGCCATGAAGAATCTCTAAATGAAAACAACAGGATCTGGTGTATGACATCATTATTAGGGTAACTATGTACACTTGGGTGCACTACTACAGAATTGATCACCCTGAGCGCAAATAAACTTGTCAAAATTTGTGCTGGCAGGATAAAAGGAACAGTCAAAGTAACAGTATGTGTAGGGCCAAATGTTCTTGCAATTTATGTTTCTAATTTCATTTTATGAGAGAGAATCTGCATTCTTTTGTAAAGAGAAACTACTTAACTTCCTATGGGGCACCAAGGCTGGTGAGGGGCCTGGAGCACAGCCCTGTGAGGAGAGGTTGAGGGAGCTAGAGGTGTGCAGCCTGCAGAAGAAGAGGCTCAGGGTAGAGCTCGTTTCTCTCTATAACTACCTGAAGGGAGGTTGTAGCCAGGGGGAGGTTGGTCTCTTTAGTCAGGCAGCCAGTGACAGAATAAGAGGACACATCCTCAAACTGTGCCAGGGCAGGTTCAGGCTGGATGTTAGGAAGAAATTCTTCATGGAAAGAGTGATTGGCATTGGACTGAGCTGCCCGGGGAGGTGGTGGAGTCCCCATCCCTGGATGTATTTAAAAGGAGGCTGGATGAGGCATTTAGTGCCAGGGTTTAGATAATTAAAAGGGTTAGGTGAAAGATTGGACTCTAGAATCTTAGAGGTCTTTTCCAACCTGGTTAATTCTCTGATTCTGTGAATCTGTGATATTTTACTTACTGCTTACTAGGAAAAAAAATTTGACCAATTCTTTAAGCAGGTTCCATACAGTAAAGACTATTACTCTGCATTTGGATCACATTTGGCTTGTAGTTATGGTTTGGGGTTTTTTTCACTTTTTCTTTTTTTACTTTTTTTAATTTTTTTTTTCTTTTTTTTCCCCCTTTTTCTTTTCTTCCCTTTTTCTTTCTTTTCCTTTTTCATTTTTTCCTTTTTCTTTAAAACAATTTTTTCCTTTTTCTTTTTTCTTTTTTTTCTTTTTTCTCATTTTTCTTTTTACTTTTTTCTTTTCTTTCCTTTTTCTTTTTCCTTTTTTCTTTTTTTCTTTTTCTCCTTTTTCTTTTTTCTTTTTTCTTTTTCTCTGTTCTCCTTTTCTTTTTTTCCTTTGTTCTCCTTTTTTCCTTTTTTCTTTTTCTTTTTCTTTTTTCTCATTTTTCTTTTTTTTCTTTCTTTTCCCCCCTTTTTTCTTTTTTTTCTTTTTCTTTTTCCCCCCTTTTTCTTTTTTCTTTCTTTTTTTTTTTTACTTTTCCTTTTTTTTCTTTTTCTTTTTTCTTTTTCCCCCTTTTCCTTATTTCTTTTGTTCTTTTTTTCTCTTTTTCTTTTTTTCACCCCCTTTTTTTCCTTTTTTTTTTTTTCCCTTTTTTCTTTCTTTTCCTTCCTTTTCCCTTTTGATGCTTTTGTTTCGTGGAGTTTTGTGGTTTGTGTGTGTGTGTGGTGCATTTGTTTTCTGTTCTTTGTTTGTTGAGGTGGGAGGGTTGGTCTGTTTGTTTATTTCTCCCTTTTTCTTCTGTGGAGTCTCAACTATAGGTGACATTATTTCGACGGCTGAATTTCAAAGACCTCACCTGCTCTGTCATCTCTGAATTTGTTACACTTCATGGTATCAGCTCTAACGATCTTATTCTCTTGCTCTCTTTCCTCTGCACCTCTACTCACTTCCTGACACTTGACACAATAAAACACTTTTTCGTTTAGAAACTCTACTTAACCCCTTTTTGCCAACAGCCTGTTTCTCAAACAAGAAACAGTACATCAGTGGGACATTGCAACTCTGAGGATTCAGATTATTGCTCATTGCAAGTAAATATCTATGCACACACTCTATAAAGCCTGGCTAGGCATGAGCAAGAGTTACCTGTGCATACCTCTGTTTAAAAAAATTCATAAATTAAATGTGTGTTCCTTTAATTTATTTTTATTTTCCATCGGGCTTTTATAATCAGGCTTCATTTCCTGGCAGTGAAGACAACGAAACAGCCACAGGGCTGAAGACAAAGTTAACTCTTTCATACAGATCCTTTCAGCCAAGAAAAAACTTTAAGACTTGCCACATTTTCTTAAATGTTATAGTTATAGAATCATAGAATCATAGAATGGTAAAGTTGGAAGGGACCTCAAGGATCATCTAGTCCCAACCCCCTGCCATAGGCAGGGACACCTCCCACTAGCACAGCTCACTCAAGGCCTCCTCCAACCTGGCCTTGAACACCTCCAGGGAGGGAGCAGCCACAACCTCCCTGGGCAACCTGTGCCAGTGTCTCACCACCCTCACTGCAAGCAACTTCCTTCTAACCTTCACTTTCAATCTCCCCTCTGCCAGTTCAAACCCATTGCCCTTTGTCCTGGCATTCCAAGACCTTGTCAATAGTCCCTCCCCAGCCTTCCTGTAGGTCCCCTTCAGATACTGGAAGGCTACTCTAAGGTCTCCTGGAAACCTTCTCTTCTCCAGGCTGCAGAACCCCAACTCTCTCAGTCTGTCTTCATAGCAGACCTGCTGCAGCCCTCTGGTCATCCTTGTGGCCTCCTCCGGACCCACTCCAACACTTCCATGTCCTTCCTGTGCTGAGGGCTCCAGAACTGCACACAGTTGATTGAGATTGATGTGATTTGAGATGATGTATGTGATATATATGTTAAATACACACAATATTTATATATTTAATAATATAACTATAATATTATAATAATGCACTATATAATATATACTATAATAATATAATAGTAAACAATAACTATCTAATTATTTTAAAATGGCTTTTAAGAAGATATTTCTAAATTTAATAATTCATGTTATGCATCTTATTTTTATATTATATATCATATTTATTCAATACTAATTCATATATTCATATTATTTTACAAATAATACGAATATAAGAATGCTAAATAGATAGTTAGATTTATATAGAGACTAAATGGTATATTGAGGGGGAAAAAACTGATTGAAAGAACCTTTCCCTTTATATCTTAGAAACCCACACTTTATTCATCACCAATTCTAACAAATAAGTGAGCACTGTATTTAAATGATGCACTTACTGTTCCAACGTGTAACCAATATCTGTAAGAAGAATATCTGTGTAAAAGTTTAATAACTATGCCACAGAAGTGGCATCAAATAAAATCGTTGCTTAATTTCCTGTTGTTGGTTGAAGACGTCGTTAGCAAAGTTGCTGTTCTTTCAAAGTAGTTACAAATTCTGTGTACTTAGTGAATATTTTAAATGATTAATATTTAGCCTATTCGTTATTCATGGGCTCTTCACTTCAGCTATTTATGGTTTGCTATTGGTAGAAGAGCAAAACTCTGCAGTGGATTCACATAAATATGTATTTTTGAATAGCAAAGGATTATTCAGGAAAGATTCAGGCACGTTGGGGTTTGGGTTTTGTTTTTTTTTTTTTTCCTGCTGTTGTTGGTTTGTTTCTTTTGAGACAAGAGTTTTATGTTCTTATTGTACTCAATCTCTATACACTTTTATTTCTTGTATTTCTGACTGAGAAAGGATCATAAATATAGTGGAGGAAGTTAAATGCAGACTTTCGAATATGGATACAAAGGGATATGTAAAATGCTGTGTCTTCAGCGAACAGATGGACAAAGAAGTTGTTGTGAATCTGGCTAGGAACTATGGTGAATGATATTTCATTAGCCCATATCAGTTACAGATCTGTTGAGCAAAATAAGACTCCAGACATTCTCTGAATTACTCTTTTATATAGGTCAAATCACAGTTGTAAGAGCAAATGTTCACAAACAGCCACTGATCTGGGTGCCCCAGATTTTTAACTACCCAGTTGGAAGCATTTGGGGATGGTGGACTTGCAGAGCATTTTTTTCCTAAGACTCAAAGATTGAGTTTCAGCATGCAAAATGTCAGGTAGGAACAACCAGTTTTCAAAAGTCATGTTTCTCCATTCTATGCTTTCTCTGCTACCACATGGACATTAAATCCTCAGGAAATGTGATTCATTCTTATTTTGCCAGCGAAAGGCTCAGGAGGCACGACCACAAGCAATTGCTCTGCAGCACACCTCTCTGTGACCTTACAGAGTTCACTTAACATGCCTTTGGCACCCTTCTTTACCTATACAATAATACCAGCTAGCTCTGTATTGTACAAAAGAAGTGTGGCAGTACTTCACATCAGTCAATTCCATTTTGAGCAAAAAACAGTCAGATAGAAGAACTATGCATATCTATAATCTAGGGCAATATGGCCTGAATCTTGAGTGCTACTGTGATACAAGTAATTAACATTTTCTTCCTGGAATGAAGGCTGTCAACACATTTTTTAATAGATTCCATGAATTAAGTCATGGTTTCAAACAATTTGGTCTGAAGTTGTGCATTAAAACTGTGGTGAGCCATTAAAATGATGACTTACCAACTGTCAGAAGCAAAATAAGAATTAAGAAGGTGAAGAGAGGGAGTGCTGCGTGACAGCCACCATAGATTTTCCAGACTGGATGCTCACATGTCTCCTTACACATGGACCTGCTGGAAACCTTCAATGCAGGTACAGAAGTCACACCTGCTCCTGTAGCAAGAAACCCTAATTTTCCTGCCAGTCTTTTCTTACTACCTATATAAAAGATTCAAGCAAACTGTTTAGCCTGATGTTGGTGCTGATTGCAAGCTCATTGTATTCATTGCAAATAAGAGTAATGCAATACTATCTCTTTGGAAAAAAAAAATACATTAAACTGAAGGCTTTTGGTGATCAGAATTCTTTTGATGTTCATTTCATCTTAGAAAAACAATTAAACTCTACTTCCAACCATAGTCTGAAACATTCCCTTTCTAATTTCTTTGGTAGAATTAACTCCCACTGCCTGTTCGATGATTCATAAACATCGATGTAGAAAGCTGTCAGACTGGAGGTACTGGAGGGTAAGGGAGAGGAATTCAGTCCCTCACAGAGAACAAGGGAATTTATCACTGCTTTCTTTTGGGTGCTTGCAGCAGCCTCCTGCGTGCACTGCTGTAGCTCCAACAAGCAAGCAGATGTTCTCTTGTGCAAAAGTCGACAATGCCACACACGGGTGCCAGCAATACCTTTAAAGCAGGAGGTGTGCTCAGCTGCAGCTATTAAATGCTAGCGAAGGAAACCCTCACTGTTCAAAGCTACAGGAAATCAGGCTTTTGAAGTGATCATTTCCTTTAACTCTTATGGTAACTCCTGTTCATCTTTGCCCCCTGCTCTGCTGGTAAGTCAGGGGCAGGGCACCACAAGGAGTCTTTTAACATGAGGTATGGAAGACTGAAAGCGATTCAAATGGCTATTTTTTGTTGTTGTTGTTGTAGTAAATAGCCTGTCTGAAGCAGATACAAGCTTCTGATGTACCACTGTCTTCAAGTACCTTCAACACAGCAAATCTGCTTTTGTTTTGACATTTTGCTGTCAAATTTCCCGAATGCATAAATACAGATATATTATAGAGATATGTGTGCTACACTCAGAGCTGCTTCCCAGTGAGGGAGAGAGAGATTTCCATGAATAAGAACTCCATTATCACTCTTAGTACTGACACTAGCAATAATAAAACCATTTTATCAACAAAGGAAACAAATTATGCTAACATGTGCAAAAGTGATACTGTATTGATCCACTCTATGGGTATCCATACAAAAGTATTACTGTATTGACCCACTCTATGGGTATCCACACAAACAAATATACTCTACTACATACACTACTTTGTTTTTTTAATTTTTTTTTTCCTTTTACTTTTTGGTGTGAAACAGGGAATTATTCTCTAGCTAGAATGAAAGCCACAGACTTTCCTCCTTGTTTTTACAAAAAAAAATATGTGCCAGGTTCTAAATGGGAACAAACCAAACTAAACTCAGTCCTGCTTTGTGAAGTCCACTGCACACTTTGCATTTGTGGCATAAGCTTGAGTCCTCTCCAGTTAAAGTGCTTGCTTTCCACAACAAATTCTTGTTTGTTGCAAAACTCATGGCATTTTAATGCAAGATAGTAAAAGAAGTTTACAAATAGGTTTGCTGGGATATGTGGTAGACTCTCTTGCTTTGAAGTATATGCTCATCATAGAACAACTAATAGGTGGTTAAGTCCTCACAGGTTATTCCACATTACTTTGGTTGGTACTGCGTTAACTCTTTCTTTACCTGAGTGCCCTGTAGTGCTCTGAGAACATTGTAACCCATCTAAACAGTCACTTTGCTTAAGTGCTAGAGCTGAGCCAGGAGCTCCTTGTGTGATTCCAGCCTGGAGTTTTCACCTAGCCCTAAGATTTAAGTGCCAGATGCTTTGGCCACAACAACCCCATGCAGAGCTACAGGCTGGGCTGGGAGTGGCTGGAGAGCAACCAAACAGAAAGGGATCTGGAGGTGCTGATTGACACCCACCTGAACATGAGCCAGCAGTGTGCCCAGGTGGCCAAGAAGGCCAATGGCATCCTGGCCTGCATCAGCAATAGCGTGACCAGCAGGAGCAGGGAGCTCATTCTCCCTCTGGACTCTGCACTGCTTAGGCCACACCTTGAGTCCTGTGTCCAGTTCTGGGCCCCTCAATTGAAGAAGGACATTGAGGTGCTTGAGCATGTCCAGAGAAGGGCAACGAGGCTGGGGAGAGGCCTCAAGCACAGCTCTATGGAGAGAGACTGAGGGAGCTGGGATTGGTTAGCCTGGAGAAGAGGAGGCTCAGGGGGGACCTTCTTGCTGTCTACAACTACCTGAAGGGTGGTTGTAGCCAGGAGGAGGTTACCTTCTTCTGTCAGGCAAGCAGCACCAGAACAAGAGGACACAGTCTCAAACAGTGCCAGGGGAAGTTTAGGCTGGAGGTGAGGAGAAAGTTGTTGCCTGAGAGAGTCATTGACCGCTGGAATGGGCTGCCCAGGGAGGTGGTGGAGTCAGCGTCCCTGGAGGTGTTCAAGGCGGGTTTGGACGTGGCACTTGGTGCCATGGTCTAGTCTTGAGGTGTGTGGGACAGATTGGACTTGATGATCTTTGAGGTCTCTTCCAACCCTGGTAATACTGTGAGACTGTGATGCTGTGATACTGTGATATTTGTTTGCACAATGGTCATACCTCAAATTGTTTCATGGTGCCACACATGCATCCTATACCAGGTCACTCTCCTGAAAGCAGAATTGAGTTATAATATGCCAAGTAAAACATCTACAACACATGCTTACCTGATGCTTACTTGTTGCTCCAATTTACATAAAATCACTTCTCCTTCGGTCCTATCACAGTACTTAGAAGAAAAAGGTTTTAACATCACAACAGAAAACCACTTCTTTTCTACTTCTAGTTGTAGCATCTTCCTTCTATTCCTAAATCTTTCAAACACATTATTTTTGTTTTCTTTATTCCTATGCAGATAACAGATTGAAATCAAATGAAGAGGAGATCATTTTTCACAGGGCGTATATTTAAATTGTGAAACTGCCTGGCACAGGAGTGAATATTCAGATATTGTATGAATTCAAAAGGCAAAAGGACCAACGGATGAAATTTAAGTCCACTGAAAATTTGTGGTATTAAGACTTCCCTGAGTTGGGAGGAGAAGTGGTGCAGCAGTTTTGTCTTGGTTTTATCCCCTTTTTTTCCAGAAGACATGCACCCAGACTTGATAGAAACAGGATGTTTGCCCTGAAGCAGATGCTCCTGTGTTCCTACCTGAGCAAGTGTCTAGTAAAGATTTCATGAGATGAGGTTGCAAAGGATAACTTGGATCTTCAGGGTGACTAGGGGAAAGAACAATGCCTTGGTGTTACTGCCACCACAGTAGAAATTCCATTTCTCAAATTAAAGCAAAACAAAAATAAATTACAAATAGGACCTTAAACAAATTCTGTATCTAGAACTTTGCTAGAACCTCTCCATGAATAGTAACCTAACGAGAATTCATCAAGCCTTGTAATATTGTAGAATCATAGAATCATAGAATGGTAAGGTTGGAAGGGACCTCAAGGATCATCCAGTTCCAACCCCCTGCCATAGGCAGGGACACCTCCCACT
>VWZE01007793.1:0-70099 GCA_013396675.1 Eubucco bourcierii
CAACTCTGCTCAGTTAGCACTAGTCTGATTTGGATTTAGAAACGGAGCTATTGAGTGTCACTGAGGACTCTGGCAGGCAGGGTGTGTGACTGCTCACTGACAGCCTCAGCCTGTGTCGCTTCGCTTCTCTTCCTCGCAGAAGTCGTTCTCAGCCAGAGCCGTGTCGCGTTCCCACCAGCGAGCGGAGCACATCCTGAAGAACCTGCAGCAGGAGGAAGAGAAGAAGCGGCTGGGCCGGGAAGCCAGCCTCATCACTGCCATCCCCATCACCATGGAGGCCTGCTACGAACCAACCTGCACCCCCAGCTCAGAGCAGGAAGAAGAAGGTGAGCTCCAGGGGCAGGAACCCGAGAGCAGCTGTTCCCAACACAGAGCACTGCCCAGGAACAGGACTGTCAGTGTTAGGAAAGTCATGAGCACATCCACTTGGTGAGGACTCCAAGCCGCTGGGAGAAAGTGTGATTAAAAACTAGGGCAAGGGAAGCACAAAACCTTCCATGTGTTGAGTGCTCACTCTGTGACCTCAAGGTCCTTGCCCTCTCCCTCTGACTTCAGTGAAACTTGGCAGCATTTAACATCCCAAAGCTTCCAGCCTCTTGCAGGTTTTAAAGTAAAATTTGTCTTGTCTGACTGTGTACAGTGCCCTGCAACTCCTCCTGAAGACTGGCAGTGGTGTCCTGCAGCCTGTCCGTGGGGGTGGTGTTAGAGGAGTGGACACACAGGGTCAGTGCCAGCATGCTGCATGCTCTAGAGCTGTGGCCACATCCTGTGTGCAGTTCTGGGGCCCCCAGCATAGGAAGGACATGGAACTGTTGGAGCGGGTCCAGAGGAGACCATGAAGATGCTCATAGGGCTGCACAGCTCTGCTATGAGGACAGGCTGAGAGAGTTTGGGCTCTGCAGCCTGGAGAAGCGAAGGCTTCCAGGACACCTTGGAGTGGACTTCCAATATCTGAAGTGGGCTACAGGAAGGTTGGGGAGGGACTATTGACAAGGTCTTGCAATGACAGGACAAGGGGCAATGGGTTTGAAGTGTCAGAGGGGAGATTGAAAGTGGATGTTAGGAGGAAGTTGTTTGCAGTGAGGGTGGTGAGACAGTGGTACAGGTTTCCCAGGGAGGTTGTGGAGCACAGAATCACCGAATGTGATCTGTGATCATGGAGGTGTTCAAGGCCAGGTTGGAGGAGGCCTTGAGTGACCTGTCCTAGTGGGAGGTGTCCCTGCCTATGGCAGGGGGTTGGAACTAGATGAGCTTTGAGGCGATTTCCAACCTTACCATTCTATGATTCTATGACTTTAACCCTTTAATAATTGAGGTGTGGGAGGAATCACACTTTGGCAGTATCTGTCTTAATGATCTACCTTAAGATAGATTGAATTGCCCCTGGAGTTTTCTACCTTTGTGGTGACCAGAGAGGAAGCCTTAGAAGGTCAGCTCAAGCTGGCTGCCAGACTTTCAGGCAGCCCAGGTTAGATGATGTGTCATAGAAAGCTTAGTCTTTGGTGAGGATTTTCTTTGGTTCAGGCTGACAGAGATTTGATGAAAGACATTCCAAGGTATGTGCCATTAGGTGAGGACAATGAAGGTGACCTTCTGCTCTGAATGTACAATGGGAAGTCTGTCAGCAGAAACCTCAGTGCTTAAGAGCAGGGATGTAGATGGAAAGAAGCAGAATCAACTTAGTTTCAGTGTGACTCACCCAAGCACTGAAGGCTTATGAAACAATGCTCTGCCCCTTCCCAAAGCACAAGCAAATTACCCTCCTGACTGATCTTTATGGATTTGAGGTTGTGCTTTTCCAGCGCTACCTGACTCAAATTTTAAACGGCCCAACTTACTTCTAATTGTTGTCCTTCAAAGAGGTCCTGTGATGGTTTGGGAGTTCCCTGCCCCCCTACACTTTGTAAAATGACCCACACTAGACTCGGCCAGCTGGAAGTTAAGTGATGAAACTCTATTTACAGCTTAGCACAATATACAAGCAGAGATATGCACAATATATGGGAATAGTTACAGAAATATACGAGTTAAAGGTAATACAGAAACACAATCCCCCTCCCAGAAATCAGAGATCCCAGGAGGGACTTCCAACCACCCTTCCACCTTCTCCCCACCCCTGTACCTTACCCCAAGGTGAGTTTGGAGGATCGTCCAGGGAGCTTAGAAGGAAAGTGGTTAGTGAGGCTGCTTGGCAGAGAGGAGAAGGCAAAAAAAAAAACCAACTAGACAACCCAAGAATCTCCGGGAGAGTGTCTTATCTATGTTTTGTGTTCTTGTTTTATCCATCTCAGCAAGCCTGTGAGTGAAGTAGACATCACCATTGTTTTGTTGTTTTTTTTCACAGCCTATAATATAATTTTCTCTATTAAAATATTCCTATTAGCTTCAAACCAGCACAGGTCCCTAGAGCCTGTCAGCTGGATCTGGACTGACATTTCCCATTCTCTTTGTCAGTAGAAGAAGTTGCCAACCTGGCCTCACGCCGCCTGTCCGTGAGCCCTTCCTGCACCTCCAGTACCTCTCACAGGAACTACTCTTTCCGTCGTGGGTCCGTCTGGTCAGTGCGCTCAGCGGTCAGTGCAGAAGGTGGGTGGGCTTCACTCTGCACTCTCCTCTTCTAAGAGGTCATTCACTGGAAGTGCTTCTTGCTGCCTTGTAAAGCTGGTGGCACTGCCCTTTGCTGAATGTATTCCCAAACTTGAGCTGGAGCATAGCCCTGTGAGGAGAGGCTGAGGGAGCTGGGGGTGTGCAGCCTGCAGAAGACGAGGCTCAGGGCAGACCTCATTGCTGTCTACAACTACCTGAAGGGAGGTTGTAGCCAGGTGGGGTTGGGCTCTTCTGCCAGCCAACCAGCAACAGAATGAGAGGACACAGTCTCAAGCTGTGCCAGGGGAGGTCTAGACTGGATGTTAGGAGGAAGTGCTTCTCAGAGAGAGTGATTTGCATTGGAATGGGCTGCCCAGGGAGGTGGTGGAGTCCCCATCCCTGGAGGTGTTAAAGAAAAACCTGGATGGGGCACTTAGTGCCATGGTCTGGTTGATTGAGTAGGGCTGGACGCTAGGTTGGGCTTGGTGAACTTGGAGGTCTCTTCAGACCTGGCTGACTCTACAACTCTATGACTCTATGACTATGATTCTGTGATCAAGTTACGCCCTGCATTATTTCATTCATCCCTGCTGCTGCAATGTCTTCTCTCACCTCTCAAGTTTCATTTGGTGAGTAGCTGAAAAATGGTGATTAAATGGAGTTCCATCAAAAAGAAAATGGCTTCCCAAAATGTAAATTTAAAAAAATACATATTTGGCAATGAATATGCTTGATCAGGAGGTTGGCTGGAGTCTCATTTTCTTGCTGGAGATAGCAGTAAGCCTGCTGAGCTTGCAGGATGGTTAGACAGTGTGTGACTTTGTTCTGTTTGTACAGCTCCCAACACAAGTGTTTATCTAACCTGCCAGGTTAATACCATAGCCTAACAGTCTTCTTCTACTCTTCTTACTGCTCCAGATGAAGAGCACGCTACAGAGCATACTCCGAACCACCACGTGCCACAACCACCTCAAGCTGTGTTTCCAGCATGCATCTGTGCAGCAGTGCTCCCCATTGTGCATCTGATGGAAGATGGAGAAGTCCGCGAGGATGGAGTGGCTGGTACTGACCTGGACTGAACTGCAGGGGATTCACAGAACTGTCAGGGCTGGAAGGGATCTCAAGGATCAGCCAGCTCCAACCCCCTGCCATGGGCAGGGACACCTCACACCACATCAGCTTGCCCACAGCCACATCCAGTGTGGCATTAAAAACCTCCAGGGATGAGGCTTCCACCACCTCCCTGGGCAACCTGTGCCAGTATCTCACAACCCTTATGCTGAAGAACTTCTTCCTAACATCCACTCTCAATCTGCCATCCTCTAGCTTGGATCCATCCCCCCAAGTCCTGTCACTATCTGACACCCTAACAAGTCCATCCCCAACTGTCTTGTAGCCCACTTCACATCCTGGAAGGCCACAATAAGGTCTCTTTAGAGCCTTCTCTTCTCCACACTGAACAACCCCAAATCTCTCAGCCTGTCCCCATAGCAGAGCAGCTCCAGCCCTCTGATCATCCTCATGGTGCTGCTCTGGAGGAGAAGGCTCCAGACAGACCTAATAGTAACCTGCCAGTACTTTTTAATGTTCTACAAGAAGGCTGCAGAAAGACTGTTCAGAAAGGCCTGCAGGGACAGGACAAGGGCAATGGCTTCAAACTAGAGCAGAGCAGATTGAGATTGAATGTGAGAAACAAGTTCTGCACCAGGAGGGTGCTGGAACACTGCAAGTGGTTACCCAGGGAGGTTGCTGTGGCCTCATCCCTGGAAATCTTTGAGGTGAGGCTGGACAGGGCTCTGGGTAACCTCATCTCATTGAGGCTGTCTCTGCTGAGTGCAGAGGGGGCTTGGACTGGATGACCTCTGGAGGTCCCTTCCAAACCAGACAGTTCTGTGATCCTGCGACTCCAGAGTGTTTCAGTGCCAAGCAGAAGCTGGTGGCAGAACACTGGCAGCACTGGTGTGTAAGTGCAGCAGAATGAGGCTGGCTGGGGCAGACAGTTCTGACCTTATTCTCCTTCTCTTTCACAGTGAGTGCTGTTGCTCAGCAGGTGCTGTGGAACTGCCTGATTGAAGACCCCTCTACAGTTCTGCGCCACTTCCTCGAGAAGCTGACCATCAGCAACCGCCAGGTGAGCACTACCCCTGCCCAGAGGGGCATGCTCAGAGCAGGGCAGCACAGCCACTGGCAGTATCACCCTTGCAGCAGCGCTGCAGAACAGCTTTTGCTATTCAAATGTAGCCCAAAGCCATACTATCAGCTGCCTTTGATCTCTCTCCACTCCTTTAACTGGGACAGAGCTGATTTACCACCAGCGTGGATCTGCCTTGCTCTAAGCCAAACTTTGCACAGCTGCTCAGAGGAGCAAAGCCCTTTCTACCTGGCACAGGCAATCCTCTGATCAGCTTTCTCTAGAAGGTGGTGGCGGCCTTGTCTCTCCCTGGCTTATTAGATCACTTCCTAGTGCCATGGCTAAGCTTTAGGGAAGAGAGACACCGCAGTTCTGGCTGGATGAAAGACAGGGAGATTTTCCATGCCACTTCTCAAACTCTGCTTTTTGGCTACAGTTTTGTGGTGGGCTGAGAAACTCCCAAACACAGACTATTGGAATTTACCAGCCTGGCTCGGACGGGTTGGAAGTGAGCTAAAGCTCTATTGACAGCAAAGCTAAATTTACAAGCGCATGTTTACAGGTATTTACAACTATGTGCTAGTTAGAAGTAATAGTGAAATCCAAAGTCCCTCCCAGACAAAGAAAGTGCCCAGAAGGAGCTGAGAGCCTCTCCCAGGCAGACAACGAACCAGCAAAGCTTCCTTTTATCTGTTAGCAGAAGATACTAGAGCAGAGTGGAGGAGGAGCAAAAGGAAGTAGTGTCCCAGAGCAAGGAGGGACAAACTCTGTCATTATTATTCTTTTATAGCCAATAATCTAATTTCTCTTATTAGAATATTCCAAATAACCTCAAACCACCACAAACATCAATAATGTCGCTGTCCTCACGTTCCAACCTAACACCGAAGAACTGACTCCAAAAGGAACATTACACCTTCAGAAAGGTTCAGGAGGGCTAATTTTCAGTTCATTGAGTGGTGCCAGTGGCCTCACTACTCCTGAGGCTTCTGAGCCACAGTCATCAGAACTTCTGTTGAAGTTTAGAGGGTCACTTCTGTTTGAGAAGTACCTTTGAGGAGGAAACTATACACTGTTCAGCTTCATAGACCTCTAAGTTATCACAGTCCACTGTTTGCCATCTCACCACAGGCCTACTGCAACCATGGGTGCAGAGGCACAGAGAACAGATGTATTTCTCAGAAGCTTTCAGCAGAGGTATCACTGGCATGGGTTGTCCTATACCTAGTCATGCCCACACCAGTAGCATGAATCTACTGTGGACTAAGATGAGAGTCATAGAGGAAACAGTGATGCAGCATGTCTGTCCTTAGCTGACAGTGATATTCCTTCCCTTCTACACCCCCTGCCCACTATAAGAAATATGTTAGTTTGCATTTAAAGCAGTCAGCTGGTAGAGGAGGAAAAGCCAGGTCCTGCCCACACCTCCTCCCCAGCATCCACACTTACTGAGTTGAGCTGAACTACGTTGCACAGATCATGTAGGTAGTCACCTGTGGTGGTAAACAGCACAGGGGTTATCCCAGGGAACCAGCACCAAGATTGTCACAGGGACAGGGTACTGCAGTCAGCACAAATTGCAGTAGGAGGCACTGGCCCCTCTGAGATGAAAACAGAAAGGCCTTGACCTTGGCACTGTGCCCTGGGCCTTTTAGATTAGGTGGGAGCAGTCACAGCATAGAGTTGTGCTTTATGCAGCAAGAGACAGCTGGAGCGTGGAAACAAAGCCAAAGAGGACAAAAGGGAGAAATCCATTTTCCACTATGTGAAGCAAATAAAACCCATTTGCTTCTCTTCCAGGATGAGCTGATGTATATGTTAAGGAAGCTTTTGTTGAACATTGGAGACTTCCCTGCCCAAACCTCTCATATTCTCTTTAACTACTTGGTGAGTAGCATGTGGCTCTGCTCTGCAGCCCAGAATCTCACTCTGCTTGCATGTGTCCTAACAAGTTAATGCCACAGTCTGCAAGGAAAGAAATGCTCTTAACTTTTCCTACATGGCTCATATCTCCTTCTGGCTGTGGGTGCAAGTCACCAGGCTTGCACTAACCTTTCCTCCTTCCACAGAGAGGAAAAAGCAAACTTTAACTTTTCATTAAACCCTTAAGCAGCCTGTAGTGGATTTCTGAACTGAACCACAGAGAAATTAGTTGTTGACAAATAGGAGGAGCAGCTCAGTGCCACAAACCTTCAGTTACTTCGTTTCATTTTGATTCAGGCAGTGTTTTGTTCTTGGACAGTCCTACTGGAGCACATCTATCAGCCTCTTTCAAGATTGTGGAAAATGCATTTGCTCCAGTTAGGACAAGATGTTATACTGGTCCAGGAGCCCTCTGTTGTTTGTGAGAAGGCATAGGAACTCTCTTACTGCAGAGGAGCAGAGCAGAAGGCATAGGAGCTCTCTTACTGCAGAGGAGCAGAGCAGAAGGCATAGGAACTCTTTTACTGCAGAGGAGCAGAGGAGGAGGCATAGGAACTCTCTTACTGCAGAGGAGCAGAGCAGGAGGCATAGGAACCCTCTTACTGCAGAGGAGCAGAGCAGAAGGCACAGGAACCCTCTTACTGCAGAGGAGCAGAGCAGGAGGCATAGGAACCCTCTTACTGCAGAGGAGCAGAGCAGGAGGCATAGGAACCCTCTTACTGCAGAGGAGCAGAGCAGGAGGCATAGGAACCCTCTTACTGCAGAGGAGCAGAGCAGGAGGCATAGGAACCCTCTTACTGCANCATAGGAACTCTCTTACTGCAGAGGAGCAGAGCAGGAGGCATAGGAACCCTCTTACTGCAGAGGAGCAGAGCAGGAGGCATAGGAACCCTCTTACTGCAGAGGAGCAGAGCAGGAGGCATAGGAACCCTCTTACTGCAGAAGCTCTCTCCCTTTCTCTGCCCTGCAATGGCATTCAGGGCTGGGCTGCAAAAATGCTCTTCATCCCCAGCCCTCATCCTCTCTAGAAACAGGAAGAAGAATACAGGAGGTTGTTCTGCAGTGTGTACAAACCTTGGGGTGTAAGTTGAGTGAGGAAAGGTAAAGAATCAATATTCTTGGTTTGTGCTTATGCAGTGCTCTGCCCAGTTCCCAGGTGTGTCCAGCCTGATACTCCTCTTGCTCCCTGCCTGCAGGTAGGACTGATCATGTACTTTGTCCGCACTCCCTGTGAGTGGGGCATGGATGCCATTTCTGCCACGCTTACCTTCCTGTGGGAAGTGGTGGGTTATGTAGAAGGACTCTTCTTCAAGGACCTGAAACAGACTATGAAGAAGGAACAATGTGAAGTGAAGCTTCTGGTGACTGCCTCAATGCCAGGTATGAGAAATGACTTTTTTAATCTCCTTTGCTTCCAAGTTCCTGATCCACTCTTAGCCACAAGGAAATCAGAGCTGGGGCGGAAAAAATGGCCTGAAAAAAAAAGGCTGTGTGTTCAAAGTCAGTTTTTCTTGAATTGAGGATTTAGTCAGTAGACCTCTACCTCTAATTTGCCTGGGATTCTTTAAGAGCTATAACAGAAGTAACCAGAAAATGAATTAGAAGTCTGTGCCAGCTGGGCTGTGAAAGGCTGGCAGGACAATCACTGACACTGTGCCACTCAGACTCACTTTGACTTGATGCAACATCTCATTTAAATGTTGAGAGAGCCCATGAACAGCTGGGAGCCATCATGAGTTGGGCAAGAGACATCTTGCTGAAAACAGAGCCCACCTTTTAGGTTTGTTTCTTGCTCAGAGTAAGAGTTGCTGCAAAAGCCAACTCATCCTTTGGGAAGAGAGTGATTTCTCTCATAACTATGGAAGTGTGAGACTGTGCTAGCACCACATGGTGGATTCCAGAGGGGACTGGCACTGTCTGTCTGCCCAGGATGAATTTTAGCTAACGTTTTCCTCTGTGGACAGTCTTTTGGAGTAGCTGTTTCAAGAGACCAGGGAGAATGCAGCTGTTTTTCATCTTTCAGGCACAAAGACCCTTGTTGTGCATGGCCAGAATGAATGTGACATCCCAACTCAATTGCCAGTACATGAGGACACACAGTTTGAAGCTCTTCTGAAGGTAAGAGTTTCTGAAGCACAGAAACATTTACCTGCCATAGCTGTGTGCCTGCAGTGTGCTCTGCCTGGACACACTTGTTCAGTGTCGGGGAGGGAGGTCTTGCTGACAGGCATTGCTGTCTGCCAGGAGAGCTGGGTGACAAACAATAGCATATTGAAGGGTAATAGAAACATCTCACAGGCTACCATCTGAAGACACTGCAGCTTGTTCACTGGACTCCAGGATGTTAGGGATTGGGAGGGAGCTCTGAAGATTTTTCCAGTCCAACCTCCCTGCCGGAGCAGCACTAGAGAATCCAGCACAGCTCACACAGAAACACATCCAGACAGGGCTGCAAAGGCTCCAGAGAAGGAGACTCCACAACCTCTCTGGGCAGCCTGTGCCAGAGCTGTGCGACCCTCACAGTCAAGAAATTGTTGCTCATGTTGAGGTGGAACTTGCTGTGCTGCAGTTTCCATCCCTATCCCTTGTCCTGTGCCAGGGCATAAGTGAGTAGAGGCTGTCCCTGTCCCTTCCTTCCCCCAGCCCTCAGCTATTGACAGACATTGCTCAGATCCCCTCTCAGCCTTCTCCTCTGCAGACGAAACAGCCCCAGGGCTCTCAGCCTCTCCTCATCAGAAAGTGCTCCAATCCCTTCAACATCCTTGTAGCCCTCCCTTGAACTCTTTCCAGTCAATCCCTGTCCCTCTTGAACTGGGGAGCCCAGAACTGGATGCAGTATTCCAGGTGGGACCTTACCAGGGCAGAGCAGAGTGGAAGGAGAGCATCCCTGGATGCACTGGGCACACTCTTGTCTATGTCCTCCAGGATGCCATTGGCCTCCATTGCCACGAGGGCACATTGCTGTCCCGGTGTTGGGTATTTGCTGTCCAGGATCCTTTGGCTAACTGCAGAAATGATTTAAATGTTTGGGTTTATCAGCACTATAATGGTTTGAAACTGGAACAGGGCAGGTTTAAGTTGGACATCAGGAAGAAGTTCTGCACAGTGAGAGTGGCAAAATACTGGAACAGCCTGCCCAAGGATGTGTTTGAGACCCTGTCCCTGCTGACATTCAAGGTTAGATGTGATGTGTCCCTGGGCAGCCTGCTCTAGTTGGAGGTGTCCCTGCTGCCTGCAGGGAGGTTGGACGAGATGCCCTTGGAGGGTCCCTTCCACCCTGACCCTGTCTGTGACTCTGTAGAAGGAGAAATGAAGATTAATGCCAGAGCAGTGCACCAGGCTGCCTGAGACATGCAGGCTTGTGCCTTGAGACTTTATTAGCTGGATATTCTTCTTTGCCATATTGGGCTCTCTCTACAAGACAGCTAATAAGTAACAGGATGTTTTTCTTTCTTTCTTTTCAGGAGTGTTTGGAGTTTTTTAACATACCTGAAACACAGGCTTCTCACTACTTCTTAATGGATAAGCGATGGAATCTTATTCACTACAACAAGGTAAGACAGAGACCAGGACCAGATGCCTTTGTTCTTTCTATCTTGTCCCCTGTGAAACATCAGGGTTGTCTAAAGATGCGCAAGCAGTCCACAAAGAGACTTCTGTCCTGTGCACTCTGCACCCTGCTGTTGTGTGCAATGGAAGTCTGGAGTTGGACAGAAAAGAGAAGAAGCAGAAGCAGAATCTTAACTCAATCTACAGCTCCCCTTGAATAGAGCAAATTCCTCTTCTGTTTATGCTCTTCCATGATGCCTGACAGTCTGAAAGCCCTTACCCAAAGGGCTTCAGAAAGGGACAAAAGCTTTTTCTCCATCCCTGTGAAGTGGTGCTATTAAACTGACCTCTGTTTCAAACACAGCTCTTTCCTCTCCCGACAGACCTATGTCCGTGACATTTACCCCTTCCGGAGGTCGGTTTCTCCTCAGCTCAACCTGGTGCAGATGCATCCAGAAAAGGGTCAAGAGCTCATTCAGAAGCAGGTATCTCACTGTCACCAAACACTTCTGCCCAGAAACAAGCCCCATAAACCAACCTCTGTTTTCCCTTCCAAGGCCTTTGTGTGGGCTGCATGCAGGTTGAAAGCTTTGCTGGAGTGTTAGGGACTGGCATCAGATCTGCCCTGGTGCCACTGGACAAGGGCACAGTGTTTTAAGGAAAGGCGAAGAACACAATGGGAATTCTCTCTTGCTCTCTTTGAGGTGGATCATTTTGCATTCTCCTACACTTGACCAGAAGAGCTTCAGTTGCCTCAGCTTCCAAAGTTGCTTAATCCTTTCATTAACATGGCCTCTGGCTGTGGAGCAAGAATTCTCTGCCCTACCTTCCCCTCTGTCCCCTCACCCTAGGAATGTGAACTGCCTCTCTTCTGCTCTCAGATACCAGCCTCCCATCCTAACTCCTCCCAGAGGCACAGCAGTAACAACTCTTCTGTCAGGGGACTACTTATGCTCAGAAAAGTACTGACATTCTGTTGTCCACCCTCAAGACATGATATTGGAGTGCCCTCTCAGCAAGTTCAAGATGATACAAAACTGAGGGTGGTGGCTGACACCACTCAGGCTGTGTTGCCATCCAACCAGATCTGGACAGGCTGAGAGCTGGGGGAAGGCAAACCTCATGAGGGTCAATAAGGACAAGAGCAGGGTCCTGCATCTCAGGAAGAATAACAGCAGGCAGCAGCACAGACAGGGGCTACCCTGCTGGAGAGCAGCTCCATGGAGAAAGGCCTTGGAGTGCTGGTGGGCAGCAACTTCTGCGTGGGCCGGCAATGTGCCCTGGTGCCCAAGAGAGCCAGTGGCAACCTGGGGGTCATCAGGAAAAGTGTGGCCAGCAGAGCTAGGGAGGTTCTTCTCCCCCTCTGCTCTGCCCTACTGAGACCACACCTGCAATACTGTGTCCAGTTTGGGGCTCCCCAGTTCAGGAGAGACAGAAACCTGCTGGAGAGAGTCCAACAGAGAGCCACGAGGAGGAGTGGAAAACTTGAGCATCTCCCCTGTGGAGAGAGCCTGAGAGCCCTGGGGCTGTTTAGTCTGGAGAATAGAAGGCTGAGAGGGGATCTGATCAGTGTCTGTCAATAGCTGAGAGGTGGGGGTCAAGTGGAGGGGGCCATGCTCTTTTGGGTGGTGCAGAGCAATGAGCCAAGGAGCAATGGACACTAACTGGAGCAGAGAAGGTTTCAGCTCAGCATGAGGAGAAACTTCTGTACAGTGAGGGTGCTGGAGCCCTGAAGCAGGCTGCCCAGAGAGGTTGTGGAGTCTCCTTCTCTGGAGACCTTCAGAGCCCAACTGGATGCCTTCCTGTGTGGACTGCCCTGGGTGATGCTGCCTTGACCGGGGGTTGGACTGGATGATCTCTGGAGGTGCCTTCCAACCTCTAACATTCTGTGGTGCTGTGATGTGTCTGATCCTGTTAATGTTCTGTAGCTCTCCCTTAGGAACTTAACTCTAACTAAAGTGGCAGGGCAGTGCCTTCAAAGGGCTGCAAAACCCTAGCGATATCATGTCTTTAGACAGTGAGACAATGGTGTTGAGCTCACTCCACCTGCAGAAGCCTCATGCTCTGTTCTCCACAAAAGTGAAGTTGTCTCCAGCACAGAGGTGTGTGTTAGGGATCATTTACTCTAGCTGGAGCTGCAAAGGATGATGAAAAACAGGAAATAAAGAGTGTGGAGGGAAGAGGAATGAGTTTGGTATTCATAGTTATATTATTGTAGCCAAAACTCAGCTATTATAGTTCTATCCCTCACGATGTGAGTGCAGGGGAAGAAAATACCATCAGGAATGGCCATAAAAAGAGGCTTAAGAGGTACCAGCAACTAAAATAGTGGAGAATATAGCTAATGCCAACCCATATGTGCATGGTACAGAACAGGGAGATACTTCATGTGCTGTGTCTGTCAGTAGAAAATCTATAAAAACCTGACATTACTTGGGATGGTTCTGGTTGATTCTATGGCAGAAATTGTTCCCACATCTTCTAGAAGATGTATGCAGCATATGAAAGAAATGACTCTGACGTGCCCTGCATAGCCCCAAAAGCTAAAACGTGATTTGTCCAGGTCTGTCAGGGCATTGTTTTGCATTCCACATTTTTCTATTTGGATTACTTAATGGCTGAGACATCTCTAAGGCGCAACTTAAACCAAGCATCTCCCAGCCCCTCTGTGAGCACACAAGAAGTTGGTAGAGAGCATCCAGCTTCAGCAAAGGAAATAATGCTGCAGATCCTACTCCCAGAGCAGGAGCCCATTTCTTCACTCTTGATTGATGGACAGCCCAGTTCTAAGCTGAGTGCACCTCAGAGCAAGGTCATAGCAACTGCAGGATGTGGGGAGCTGAGCTTTGTCACATGTCAGGCCACATGCCTCGGGTTTTGGCTTCATCCCAGTAGCTAAGAACTGTCTTGAAACTGCTTCCAAAGACAGTTGCTTCTGCTGCTGATCATCACTCTGCCTTATGGTTACTTGTAGCACCCAAATTAAATAGCTTCTCCAACTGGTCCTGCCAGTCAGAAGTTTAAGGACAGCTGGTAGGGCTAGCAGGCCCAGAGGAGGGCCACAAAGGTGATCACGGGGCTGGAGCAGCTCTGCTACAAGGACAGGCTGAGGGAGCTGGGGGTGCTCAGCCTGGAGAAGAGAAGGTTCCAAGGGAGACCTAATAGCAACCTGTCAGTACCTGGAGGGGGCTACCACAAGGCTGCTGAGAGACTGTTTGCAAAGGCCTGCAGGGACAGGACGAGGGCAATGGCTTCAAACTACAGCAGAGCAGACTGAGATTGGATGTGGGGAACAAGTTCGCCACCAGAGTGTTGCCCAGGGAAGTGGTAGCTGCCCCATCCCTGGAGGTATTCCAGGTGAGGCTGGACAGGGCTGTGGGCAACCTGATCTAGTTGAGGCTGTCCCTGATGAGTGCTGAGGGGATTGGACTGAATGAGCTTTGGAGGTCCCTTCCAAGCCAGAGCATTCTGTGATTCTATGATAGAATGGAGCTCAATTTCCCAGCTGGTGCAAACCAGAGACATTTACCTGAAGTCAGCAGGACTTTACTTATTTGCAGTAGCTCAGAATCTGGTGTGTTTTTATTGCCTCCTTTTCTTGTACAGCTATACAGATGCCCTGGATAGTCAGTCATGAGCCAACCTCCACCCAAAGCCACACAATCAGAACATCACCATGCTTGGAAAAGACCCTCAAAGTCCAGCCATTATCTCACTCTGCAAGGATCACTGTTACACCTGACTTGTGAACCCCATCTGCAGACAGCTTTTAAATTCATCCATGGATGTATTTCCTTGGGCATCCTGTATCCGCTCTTGCTGACTATAGTCTAAGAGCCTGAAGAGAGCAGCTGCAGTTGCATGACTTTTAGTCTGGAGCTGGCCTGCCTCTGACCATCTTGGGGGTCACACTGACAAACATTTACGTTACCCTACAAAAGCCCACAGGACACAGTTGCAAACGTTTGACAAGCACTCAAGGCCCTCCACAAGGTCAAAACAGGAAGTGTTGTTAAACCCTCCTTTACCCCTCTGATCTGTCTCTGCAGAGCAGTGGGCGCAGGAGTTGTAGCAAAAGGGTGCAGCACTAGCCCTGTGAATTTGAACAGGGCCATGACTGCAGCATCCCTCCCACCAGAGTAAGCCATGGGAGCTAGCCTACTTAAGCACACGTGCCTTGGAAAGAGCTTTTTGATCAGCCTATTTCTGACCCTTGCCTCTTTTTCTCTCCCAGGTGTTCACCCGCAAGCTGGAAGAGGTGGGGCGGGTGCTGTTCCTCATCTCACTGACACAGAAGATCCCAGCTGCCCACAAGCAGTCCCATGTGTCTATGCTCCAGGAGGACCTTCTCCGCTTGCCTTCATTTCCCAGAAGTGCCATTGATGCTGAGTTCTCACTCTTCAGTGACCCCCAAGGTGTGACCTTTGCGTAGCTTTCTCTAGTGCTTGTACAGGGCCCAGAAGGTTTCTGGGGGGCACTTCATTTGCCTCAGAAACATGCAGGTTCCATTTGCTTTGGAAACAGGCAGTCTTGCAGCACTACTGGGAGCTAGTAAATCTCTTCCTAGAGAAAGTGATCCACAGCCCTTGGTTTATCATAGAATCATAGAATGGTAAGGTTGGAAGGGACCTCAGGGATTATCTAGTTCCAACCCCCTGCCATAGGCAGGGACAACTCCCACTAGTTCACTCAAGGCCTCCTCCAACCTGGCCTTGAACACCTCCAGGGAGGGAGCAGCCACAACCTCCCTGGGCAACCTGTGCCAGTGCCTCACCACCCTCACTGTAAAGAACTTCTTCCTGACATCCAGTCTAAATCTCTCCTCTGCCAGTTTAAACCCATTGCCCCTTGTCCTGTCATTGCAAGACCTTGTGAATAGTCCCTCCCCACCCTTCCTGTGGCCCCCTTCAGATCCTGGAAGGCTACTATCAGGTTTCCTCGAAACCTTCTCTTCTCCAGGCTGCAGAACCCCTACTCTCTCAGTCTGTCCTCATAGGAGAGCTGCTGCATCCCTCTGATCATCTTTGTGGCCCTCCTCTGGACCCACTCAAACACTTACATGTCCTTCCTGTGGTGAGGGCATGTGTTTGTTGACACATGATTTAGTTGGGGCAATTAAGGAGACAGGAGTTATAAAATATGTAGTTATTTTATTTCCACCGCCACCAAACTCTATAAAAATCAGAAAATTGGCAAAGGTTTAGCTACAAAATGGCTTTGCCCTACTTATAAATAGGCAGCTTGGAGCCCTAGAGAATGTCTGTTGTACTCATCGTGATGAAATAGAGTTCAGAGATAGTCCCTGGCTCCTTTGCAGCAGTGTTGGAACTGCTCAGTGTATTGGTAGCCTTTGAGAGACTTCTAGATTTTCCCCGGTTCTAGCAGGGTGCTGGGAAAGAGGCAAACGATCTCTGATCTGATCCTGGTTCCTCTTGGCACAAAGGTTTGCAGTGGTGCAGGAAGATCTCTTGCAGATGTGCAGAGAGCGCAATGTCAGTGGCACTTCTCACCATGTCATGAGGCACTTAATGCCTTCTCCTGGTAAACTTGAGGCACTGAAGTTTCTGGGCAGTTCAAGCCCAAAACATCAGGGCTAAGCTGGTCTGAACCACGAGGCAAAGCATTGTCCAAGCCGAGAGCAGTGAAGCAGAGCAGGTTGTGTGAGCAGAGCAGCGCACACTGGGGCAGAACAGCGAGGCAGAGGCAGCGCACCCTGGGGCAGAGCAGCGAGGCAGAGGCAGCGCACCCTGGGGCAGAGTAGCGAGGCAGAGGCAGCGCACACTGGGGCAGAGTAGCGAGGCAGAGGCAGCGCACACTGGGGCAGAGTAGCGAGGCAGAGGCAGCGCACACTGGGGCAGAGTAGTGAGGTAGAGGCAGCACACACTGGGGCAGAGCAATGAGGCAGAGGCATCAGCACAACTGCTTGCAACTGAACTCCATTTATATTGTTTGCCCAAGTGCAAAGGCTCCTCTGGGCACAGAGAGTCACCAATCAGAATGGCATTTGCCAAACTGACCGTATTAGGTGAAACCAGGACTTGCTCACCCTTACCTGGGCAAAGACACTCACAAGTGCATAAACACCTGTGGGCACCTGTTTATCACTTTGGGAAGGGTGGCTTGCCGCTAGTGTCCTTGCCCTTCAGATGAACCTTCATGCAGGCTGTGAAACTTTTCAGTTCACAATTAGCAGCTACCACAGGTTGGATTGCTCACATGTCCATTTAACGCAAAGTATTCCCCTACAACACAGGCAATCCATGCACAAGTTCAGATATGCTACCACTTAAGAACCTGATTTCCAATTAGTGGGGAGCAGATTTAATGAGCTGTGGATACCATTCTTCACATGTGTTGCTTCCAGTCAAGGCTTGTTCAAGCTCTGTGGGCACTTCCAGAAATGCAAAGTGGGTAACATTTTAAAAAGGCAGAGTGCTGGTCCGTGTCACAGGATGGCTCTTTGGAGAGGCCTTTCATCTCAGTTGTGGAGCTGACTGTGGTGGACAGACTTGATTGTCATTGCGTCTTGTCCCCTGCAGCTGGGAAGGAACTCTTTGGTCTGGACACACTTCAGAAGAGCTTGTGGATTAAACTGCTGGAGGAGATGTTCCTTGGCATGCCCAGTGAGTTCCCCTGGGGGGATGAAATCATGCTCTTCTTGAACGTCTTCAACGGCGCCCTGATCCTGCACCCTGAGGACAGTGCCTTGCTGAGGCAGTATGCGGCCACCGTCATCAACACAGCCGTGCACTTCAACCACCTCTTCTCCCTCAGTGGCTACCAGTGGGTGCTCCCCAGCATGTTGCAGGTGAGCCATCCCCAGGAACCACACCAGGGAAGACTTACAAGGAAGCGCTTGGCTGTGGAAACAACTCTTGAGGGAGAAACTTTAAACTGCAGAGGCCTGGGGAAATCACATGTTTTGGGGGCCCAAGAATAAAAACTATGCAGGTGGACTGGTCCAAATCAGCATTCCCGAGATTATATTCCCTTTTGGGCTTTAATAGATGACTACATTTTCTTTTCATCTTTGAGTAAATGGATGTGTTTCCTTTAACATGTACTTAGAATCACAGGAATATAGCATGGTCTGGGAGAGAGACCTCCAAAGGTCATCCAGTCCAACTAGCAAATATTCATAGAATCATAGAGTGGTCTGGGTGGGAAGGGAACTCCAAAGGTCATCCAGTCCAACTAGCAAATGTTCATGGAAGCGTAGAAGCTTAGAAGCATAGAGTGATAGAATGGTTTGGATTGGAAGGGGCCTCCGAAGGTCATCCAGTCCAACTAGCTAACATTGAATTATAGAATCATAGAGCATAGAACGGTCTAGCTTGGAGGGGACTGCCAAAGGTTATCCAGACCAATTAGCGAATATTCATAGAATGGTCTGGGTTGGAGGGGGCCTCCAAAGGTCATCCAGCCCAACCCCCTCTGCAGTAAGCAGGGGCAAATGTTGGAAGTGTCAGAGGTGGCGTTCTCTTCACGTTAAGGTGTCCAAATATGACTTATTTTTTTTTCCTGTGACATCTGAGAAAAATTAGATACCAAAAACAAAAAAAACAAAACCAAAACCCAAGAACCAGTATAGCTTTTTAGATACAGAAAAATCATTTATGCAGGGCCCCAAGACAGGAGCCAAATAAAGCTTTAATATTGCAATGCAAACACAGAAACGATGCCCACAATGTTCCTCTGTGTGTTCATTTCAGTATCGTTAACAGAGCACAATAATTAGGACCAGTAATGAATTTAGCTACCTAAAGAACTCTTCAGTAGCTGGAAACATGCATCATTAGGCAAGTATTGGAGCCAGGTCTGCAGAGGGGCCATAACAATTGTCATGAAGTTGACATGTGTCCTTGTGATGTGTCAGTTTAAGATTTTGCTTATCAGTAACCTTCCAGTATCTGAAGGAAGGCTGGGGAGGGACTATTTACAAGGTCTTGTAACGACCGGACAAGGGGCAATGGGTTTGAACTGGCAGAGGGGAGATTGAAACTGGATGTTAGGAAGTTGTTCTTTACAGTGAGTGTGGTGAGACACTGGCACAGGTTGCCCAGGGAGGTGTTCAAGGCCAGGTTGGACGAGACCTTGAGTGACCTGTGCTAGTGGAAGGTATCCTTCCCTACGGCAGGGGGTTGGAACTAGATGATCTTTGAGGTCCCTTCCAGCCTTACCATTCTATGATTCTGTGTTTGATATGGAACTCCAGTGGGGGCTATAGATCTGGTGCTTGGCAACAGTTTGTCCTGTTGAGAACCATTGAGTTCATGAGTGGCAGAGTGCAAGTGGAATGCAGGTGGGATTAGAAAGCTGTAGGTGATTCAGCGTGGGGGCAAGAGATGCAAACCCCTTCCACTGGTGTAATTCTTCCATGTCCTTTCTACTTTCCTCAGGTGTACGCTGACTATGAGAGCAACCCACAGCTGCGGCAGGCCATCGAGTTCGCCTGCCGACAGTTCTACGTCCTGCACCGCAAGCCCTTCATCCTGCAACTCTTTGCCAGTGTGGCCCCTCTGCTGGAGTTCCCGGTGAGTGTGACGGCTTGGAAGCTCCCTGCCCCCCCTCCCCCATTTTGTAAAATGACCCACGCTAGAACTCAACTGGCTGGAAGTTAAGGACTGAAGCTCTATTTACAGCTCAGCACAATGTACAAGCAGAGATATGCACTACATACAGGAATATTTACAGAAATACACAAGTTAAAGGGAATACAGAAACACAACTCCTCTCCCAGAAATCAGAGTCCCCAGGAGGGGCTCCCAACCGTCCTTCCATCTTCTCCCCACCCCTATACCTTACCCCAAGGTTTGCTTTACGCAGAAGGTGCATTTGGAGGATCAGCCAGGGAGGTTAGAAGAAAAGTGGTTAGTGAGATTACTTAGCAGAGAGAAGAAAAAGCCAGAAGCTGCTAGACCAAGACGCTGTGCCCCAGAAATTGACTTATCTATGTTTTGAGTACTTAAACAACTCAGCAAGCCTATGAGTGAAGCAGACATCACCATTGTTTCCTTTTCACAGCCTATAATTTTCTTTATTAATATATTCCAGTTCACCTCAAACCAGCACAGTGAGTGACAGCTGTGCCCTGGGCTCAAGGAGGTCTGTGTGTGCAGCCAGTCCCTGGCAGAGCTCATAGGGAGCACAGCAGCATGATGCTTGCTGACTTGGTGCTGTGCAGAAGTCTTTCTCCAACTGATTTCTGCATTCCTCTGTTCACCTGTTGGTCGAACAGGCTGCTGAGGTCATGGCCAGTGGTATCCAAGCTAGTAAATGTGGTCTTTGAATTCCACGTGTAAATAGGGTACACAAGGAAAATAGTGACTTGCAGCTGCGTAAATAGGGTGCGCAAGGAAAACAGTGACTTGTAACTCTTGAAGTGCAAATCCTTCCTTAGAACCCAGCAATAAGATTCTAAATTTAATACAGTATTTGAATGCAGAACTTAAATGCACGTAGACTCCAAGACTGCATTAGCCATGCTTCAGAATATTCACTAATCACTTTTTTGCATTCCAGTGAGCTGTGACAGGTTAAGGTGGATCACTCCCCCAATACCTTACTACAAACTATATACCTGGAGAGAGCACGTTAACTACAACTCAGAATTTGGAAAGTAAGAAAGATTAAATTGTATTTTCACAGTTTAAATGTAACAGTACAGACAGAATAAGCTATCACAGAACAGAGTAACTTTAGAGGAGAAAGAATGGTGACAAGTGGCAGCAAAGCAGCAAACAGCAGCCAGAACAGCAGCAGGGGAAGACAGCAGCGGGTGCAGCAAAGGGGCAGATCCAAGCTGTGCTTCCAACCATGAAGCTTGTTATGCTTCAATGAAAATATATTAACTTAACCATTTTATGGCAAATCCCTGGAATGCTCACCTCTCCACTCAGAGGCTTCAGTGCTCTTCCACTTTTCTAAGTTTCTCTGTTCCTACTTTCTTATCTCTGAGCTAGAAATTGAGCTCTAACGACCACCGTGAGTTAAGAACTGTGACTTGAGTTGAAATTGCAACATCTAAATACACACACATCTTGCTCCTTCACAGGGCAGCAAAGCTCTGCATGGCAAGCACACACATCTTGCTCCTTCACAGGGCAGCAAAGCCCTGCTTTCTCTGGGTACAGTTTTCAGATCATACTTCCACTGTAGTATTGTTATGGAAATTAATAATCTAATGTGAATTATGAATATTAATTTTGGTATGAATACCAAAGGCTTCCAGGAGACCTGGTAGTAGCCTTCCAGTATCTGAAGGGTGCTACAGGAAGGCTGTGGAGGGACTGTTTACAAGGTCTTGCAATGACAGGACAAGGGGCAATGGGTTTAAACTGGCAGAGGAGAGATTTAGACTAGATGTCAGGAGGAAGTTCTTTACAATGAGGGTGGTGAGACACTGACACAGGTTGCCCAGGGAGGTTGTGGCTGCTCCCTCCCTGGAGGTGTTGAAGGCCAGGTTGGAGGAGGCCTTGAGTGAACTAGTGGGAGTTGTCCCTGCCTATGGCAGGTGGTTGGAACTAGATGATCCCTGAGGTCCCTTCCAACCTTACCATTCTGTGATTCTATGAAACAATCAGAACTTGGAAAATAGGGAAGGAAAATAGGAGAAATCCAAAGCTGCACCACACCACCACAGGCATAATATACTCTCAGCCCACTGGTTCCCTGGGTATGTTACTTGTATAAAGACACTTCCCAAACCATGATTGCGATCCCAGGGGTAAAAACACAAAATATTCCAGGCAGAGAGAGAGAGGCAGAGGGTTGCCGGGTTGCTGCTGCAAGCTGCAAACAGGTGGCTGCTGTGGTTCCCAGTTAAAACGAGCTGTGAATGGGGTGCTCCTGGGGTGGAGAGTCAGGGCTGCAAGGCCTGGCTTCTGCATCACACCCTCTTAAATACATCGTTTTGAAAAGGAAACTGGCCCATAGGCAGTAGAATCATTGCTCTGGCCAAGGAATTCAAAGCTTCATGCCTCGTGTCACTACACAGGCACGTTGAGGGGCAGCACCACACGTGGTGGTGCTGAACTGCCAGCCCTCAGGGCAGCACTGCTGAAGCCCATCCTCACTGTTTAGTCTGCTTAGCAACTCCACTTCAGGACAGAGCAAGGGACAAAACCAGTCCAGCAGGATTTCTGCCCTACCAGGACATGCATCAATCTGTTGAGTCAAGCAAGAATCATTGTTTGAGAGCAGTGAGCTCTTGAACTTCATGTGGACCCTTCGTGATAAAAAAGGTTGCACGCACCTCCTAACAAAGGTTCCTGTGCTGCACACAGAGGCTCGGGAAAGCAACTACAGATGTCTCTTGTTGCAACAGGATGCTACCAACAATGGAAGCAGCAAAGGAGTGTCAGCTCAGTGCCTGTTTGACCTGCTGCAGTCCTTAGAGGGAGAGACTCCAGATATCTTGGACATCTTAGAGCTGGTGAAAGCAGAAAAGCCTCTCAAGTCATTAGGTAACAGCAATGCACCCTTCATTCACTGCCTCTGGTTTGTTGTTTCTTGATTCAACAGGCATCTGATGCAACACTACTTGCTCAGGGCCCTTCTCTCCTCCCAGAATGCAGTCAGATCTGCTTCTCATGCCTCATGAGTCTTTTCAGGTTGGCTTTATCACCACCATTCTCTGGAGATTTTCTGCAGGAGGGGAATTATTTTAATTTATTTTATTCTAAAGCTGGTTTGTGGGTTTTGTTTTGTTTTCTACATTAAACTTGCTAGCCTGAGACTAGCCTCTGGCATTTTGAATTTTATCAAGTGTGGGTGATGCATAAAGATGCTTAATAAACAGTACTGCCAGGTCGTCCTTTCCCCTGCTCCATGTGGGCAGGAAACAAAAGCATCCTCCCCTGTGCAAACTGTGACTGGTAAATGATGGATGCCATTCAGGCATTCAGCAGTGTGAGTTCTAAGGGGGAGGGTGCTGATGTACCACAAAGCAGAATATCTGCAGCTGTGTGAAGTATCCAGGGTGCTGTGTCACTGGGTAGTTATCCATGCAAAGCTGCATTCAAAGGTTTGGCTGCTTTGTGACTGGCAGGGAAATAATTTTTCCTGATTTTTGTAAGGATCTTCAATTTCCTTTCCAAATTTGCACTCCCCTTATATAATACTTGTTTTCGTGAGCCAGGAAGCCTGAATAGCTTTAAGAGTTAAAGAAGCCAGGGAGTTGTGATGGAGTCTACTTGGAGGCCTGTGGCTAGTGGGATCCCACAGGGGTCAGTACTGGGACAAATTCTGTTCTATATATTCATCAATGACCTGGATGAGGGCACAGAGGCACTGTCAGCAAGTTTGCTGATGACACCAAACTGGGTGGAGTGGCTGAGACACCAGAAGGCTGTGCTGCCATTCAGCCAGACTTAGGCTGGAGGGCTGGGCAGGGAGAAATGGAATGAAATTCAACAAGGTCAAGTGTAGAGTCTGGCACCAGGGAAAGAACAACCCCAGGGACTAGGATAGGCTGGGGACTGAGCTGTTGGAAGGCAGTGAAGGGGAAAAGGATCTGGGGGTCCTAGTGGATGGTAGGGTGAGTGTGATGGTAGTGGATGGTAGGGTATGCGCTCTGGTGGCCAGGAGGGGCAATGCCATTCCGAGGTGGATTAGAAGGGCTGTGGTTTGTAGGTCAAGAAAGGTTCTCTTGCCCTTCTATTCTGCCCTGCTGAGGCCACATTTGAAGCACTGTGTCCAGTTCTGAGCCCCCCAGCTCAAGAGGGACATGGAATTGCTTGAAGGAGTCCAACACAGAGCCACAAAGATGCTGAAGGGAATGGAACAACTCTGGTAGGAGGAGAACCTGAGGGAGCTGGAGCTGTGCTGCTTGGAGAAGAGGAGCCTGAGAGGTGACCCTAGCAATGTTTGTAAATATACAAAGGAGGCTGGAGCCAGGCTCTGCTGGGTGATGCCCAGTGACAGGACAAGGGGCAGTAGTGGAAGCCAAGGCATAGGAAGTTCCAGGGAAACATGAGGAGGATTTTTCCCTGTGAGGGTGACAGAACCCTGGCACAGGCTGCCCAAGGGCATTGTGGAGTCTCCCTCTGTGGAGATATTCAAAACCTGCATGGATGTGTTCCTGTATGATCTGCTCTGGGTGATCCTGCTCTGGCAGGGGGGTTGGACTGGATGAACTTTGGAGGTCCCTTCCAACCCCTGACATTCTGTGATTCTGTGATTCTCTGCTGAGACTTTTTGGTGCAGCACATCAGGTGATAACAAAAAATGCTACAGAAAGAGAAGGTCTCTCTTTCTCTGCAAGGAAACATGACTATAAAATCTTACATTTTTCTGTGCAGGATTAGTCACCTCTGAAAATCCCCAGGTGTGAGACTGCAGGGGAGTATATTGTGTGCCTGGTGTTTTCCACCTGAAGATCAGGATTGTCTCAAATACCTGACTCCAAAGTTCCATTTTTTACACAGTTTGGGACCTTAACTTTGACTTGGGCTACTGCATACTGAAGTCACTTCTGAAAATGGAACCATAGTTGTATTGCAAGGATTGTTCTTCGGGTACTTAGTTTCTTGGTGCTTGGTACTAATTATCCCCAAAGTAATATTTGTAGCATAGGATCTTCATACTTTCCTCGCTAGCAAACCACACTCACTCATGTGCTTCTGGGTTGATGAAAAGCTCACCATGAGCCTGCAGTGTGCACATGCAGCCCAGACAACCAACCAAGTCCTGGGCTGCATCAAGAGCAGCGTGGCCAGCAGGGCGAGGGAGGGGATTCTGCCCCTTTACTCTGCTCTTGTCAGACCCCACCTGGAGTACTGTGTGCAGTGCTGGAACCCTCAGCACAGGAAGGACATGGAAGTGTTGGAGCGGGTTCAGAGGAGGGCCACAAAGATGATCAGAGGGCTGGAGCAGCTCTCCTATGAGGACAGGCTGAGAGAGTTGGGGCTCTGCAGCCTGGAGAAGAGAAGACTTCGAGGAGACCTGATAGTAGCCTTCCAGTATCTGAAGGGGGCCTACAGGAAGGCTGTGGAGGGACTATTGACAAGGTCTTGCAATGACAGGACAAGGGGCAATGGGTTTGAACTGGCAGAGGGGAGATTTAGACTAGATATTAGGAGGAAATTCTTTACAGTGAGGGTGGTGAGGCACTGGCATAGGTTGCCCAGGGAGGTTGTGGCTGCTCCCTCCCTCAAGGTGTTCAAGGCCAGGTTGGAGGAGGCCTTGAGTGAACTGTACTAGTGGGAGGTGTCCCTGCATATGGCAGGGAGTTGGAACTAGATGATCCTTGAAGTCCCTTCCAACCTTAACATTCTATGATTCTATGATCCATGTGGCTACCAGTATAGAAAGAGCTCAATCTTTTATAAATGAAGCTAGCTCCTGCCATCAGTGTCATTGTCAGTGGAGTGGAAATGACTGAGGGAAGAGCAGAGGGACCCTAACACTTGTCATGAAGTTAGCACGTGTCCTGGTGATGCACCAGCTTGAGGCTGTGCTTATCATGGGTGATGGTTGAAATGGGTCTCCAGAAGCAGCTGTAGGCCTTATGCTCAGCAATCCCAGGATCCCAGGATGTTAGGGGCTGGAAGGGACCTCTGGTGATCTTCCAGCCCAACTCCCCTGCCACAGCAGCACCAAAGAATCCAGCACAGGGCACACAGGAACACATCCAGACACAGCTGGAAAGGCTGCAGAGAAGGAGATTCCACAACCTCTCTGGGCAGCCTGTGCCAGGGCTCTGGGACCCTCACAGCAAAGAAGTTGTTGCTCATGTTGAGGTGGAAGTTGCTGTGCTGCAGTTCCCATCCCTTGCCCCTTGTCCTGTGCCAGGGCACAAGTGAGCAGAGGCTGTCCCTGTCCCTTCCTTCCTTCCCCCAGCCCTCAGCTATTGATAGACATTGCTCAGATCCTCTCTCAGCCTTCTCCTCTGCAGACTAAGCAGCCCCAGGGCTCTCAGCCTCTCCTCCTCAGGCAGTGCTCCAACCCCTTCAGCATCCTTGTAGCCCTCCCTTGGACTCTCTCTAGCAGATCCCTGTCCCTCTTGAACTGGGGAGCCCAGATGACAAGCAATGCCTTGTCCTGTTGAGAATTGTTGAGTTCATGGATGGCAGAGTGCAAGTAGAGTGCACAGAGATGGAAAAATGGAGAGCCTGTTGGGGATTGTTAAGATGAGAAGCAAAGACTGGAAGAAGTAAAGGCAGGAAACAGTGTGCCAGTTCCTTTCATACTCACTGTGTCTGTGTGATGCTCTTCTCATATTGCTTTACTCCCTCAGACTTCTGCTATGGGAATGAAGACCTGACCTTCTCCATCAGTGAAGCAATCAAGCTGTGTGTGACAGTGGTGGCCTATGCTCCTGAGTCATTCAGAAGGTGCCAATCTGTTTTCTTGGTTTGTGCTGACTCAGAAAAGGTATAAAAGCTGCCTATGGCATGTGACAGCAAAGCAAAGAACACAGACAAAGCAAGGCAGAGGATATATGAAAGGAGGCAGAGGATGCAGAGATGCGTTCCCAGCTCAGGGCTTTTCTGTCAGACCAAGCTTCTGCCTCTTGATAACTGCTGGGGCACCAGCTCCAAGTTGTGCCAGCTGCTGGCTGCAGCAGCAGGCTGGGTGGTAGCCTGAGCAACTGTTTCCAAGTGGGGGTCACACTGTGACCCAGAGGCTTCTGTGGTCAGAAAAGCAATAGAGAGGAAGCTGGATGGACATGAACAGGCAGATGGGAAAAAAACAGGAAGACAGAGAGGGGACATCAACTGCTAAAGCAAAAAGTCAGAGGGAACCAGAGAAGGAAGGAGTTTGTGGAAGGGAAAATGGACATCTGCAAATGGATGACATAATCAGAAGTTCAGATTGGTTCTATTAGTAGTGTTTCAAGAACCATCTAATCTTCCCCCTCAAGTCCCTGATCCCAGGGTTTCTTTGGCCCAGGACAGCATAACTAGTGAGAAGCAAGGATGTTACAGGGCTAGGGAGAGAGCTAGGGGGCTGCAGTGAGAAGCAAGGATATCACAGGGCTAGGGAGAGAGCTGGGGGGCTTCAGTGAGAAGCAAGGATGTCACAGAGCTAAGGAGAGAGCTAGGGGGCTGCAGTGAGAAGGAAGGATGTCCCAGGGCTAGGGAGAGAGCTGGGGGGCTGCAGTGAGAAGCAAGGATGTCCCAGGGCTAGGGAGAGAGCTGGGGGTCTTCAGTGAGAAGCAAGGATGTCACAGAGCTAAGGAGAGAGCTAGGGGGCTGCAGTGAGAAGCAAGGATGTCCCAGGGCTAGGGAGAGAGCTGGGGGGCTGCAGTGAGAAGCAAGGATGTCCCAGGGCTAGGGAGAGAGCTGGGGGGCTGCAGTGAGAAGCAAGGATGTCCCAGGGCTAGGGAGAGAGCTGGGGGGCTGCAGTGAGAAGCAAGGATGTCCCAGGGCTAGGGAGCGAGCTGGGGGGCTGCAGACAGGAACTTAAACCTCTGCCTGGTGTGAGCTTCAGGACTAACAAAAGAAAACAGTCCAAGTATTGGCTCTTTTTCCAGCCTCCAGATGCTGATGGTCCTGGAAGCTCTGGTTCCCTGTTACCTGCAGAAGCTGAAAAGACAAACCTCCCAGGTGGAGACTGTGACAGCAGCTCGTGATGAGATTGCTTCCATGGCTGCCCTGGCCACCTCTCTGCAGGCCCTTCTCTACAGTGTAGAAGTTCTCACCAGGTACTCACACAATCCAAGGTCTGAGTGTCTGCTTATTGGGGTGGGGAGTGGAAGTGCCCAGGAGGTCCTGGTGTGCAGCTTACCTTGAACAGTGCTGGAGTTTTAGACATGGTAGAATTAGCACTAAATGTCATAGAATCATAGAATCACCTGGACTGAAAGGGACCTCCAAAGGTCATCTGGTCCTACTCCCCTGGGCAGCAGGGACATCCTGCTTACTGCTGAGGGGATTTGACTGGATGACCTTTGGAGGTCCCTTCCAAATCAGACCATTCTGTGATTCTGTGATCCTCAACTCGATCAGTCACCCAGAGCCTCATTGAACCTCACCTTCAACATCTCCAGGGATGGGGCCACAACCATCTCTGGGCAACCTGTTGCAGTGTTCCAGCACCCTCATGGTGCAGAACTTGTTCCTCACATCCAACCTAAATCTACTCTGCTCTAGTTTGAAGTCATTGCCCCATCCTGTTCCTGCACCCCTTTGCAAAACAGTCTCTCGGCAGCCTTCTTTAGCCCCTTCAGGTACTGGGAGGTCACTCTTAGGTCTGCCTGGAGCTTTCTCTTCTCCAGGCTGGACACCCCCAGCTCCCTTAGCCTGTCCTCATAGCAGAGCTGCTCCAACCCCCTGAGCATTTTCATGGTTCCACCAGGTCCATGTCCTTCCTGTATTGAGGGCTCCAGAGCTGGAAACAGCACTGCAGGTTCTGTCTCCCCAGAGCAGAAGGGCAGAATGCCTCTTTCCATCTGCTGGCTACACTTCACCAGGTCACAAGCAGAGTTTCAGTGCACTTGTTTGATGTAGTTTCCAGTGTTCCATTCACCTTCCCTCTGCCAGGCCTATGACAGCTCCACAGATGAGTCGATGTGACCAGGGCCATAAAGGAACCACAGCAGCAAACCACACCATGTCAGCAGGTGTGAACACCAGGTAAGCCAGCAGGCTGCTTGCTTGCTTCCTCCCTCAGTTTTCTGAACAGTAAGGCAACGTCTCATTGCTCAGAGTGCTTGGAGTACTTCCTCAGCTGTGAAAGAAGCTGTCAGACAAAAGGAGCACAGAGCCCAGCACTGCATTTCTGCCCCAGCACTGCCATTTGTCGTTTAGACCCTTGTGGCTAACCAGAATGGCAGGAGAGCCACATGGCGGAGACCGTTCCTGAGTGTCCTTGTTCTTTGCTTTCCTTTTTGTGCTCTAGAAGTACACTGTCCCTCAGCTCTGATTTGCCTCCTCCTGGCTCCACTGTCGAAATGACCACTTGGACAGCAGAAGGATGGGATCCTTCTGACCTTGCTCTGGAGACTGATCAGCAGTGCAAGCCCAGACTGGATGCCAGTTGAGACTTGCAGAAACCAACACCTCCTCCAGTTTTCTTCCCTTTCCTGTTTTGCTTTTTTTTTTTCTTTTCACTTTTTCTATGGTCCCTTTCTGTCACCTTTACCTCCACAATAGTCTGAGGCCTTTTTGCAGTTATGGATAGGAAAGGCCTGGGTGGCAGAGAATTTAAAAGCAAGAGAAGCAAGACTTGTATTATTTTTTACTTTCTAAAAATAAACAACAACAAAAAAACCCAACCAAATAAAACCCCTACCAGAAAACCCTCACACAAAAGAAAGAGGTAAGGAAGGAGATGGGAGTAGCAGACTGTGATACTGCTCTATGACCATATTGGGCATTCCAGTTAGGTTGCTGCAAATTTGACAGAGCCACTGACCAATGTACCCAGTTCTGGAACAAGGGCTAGAAATCTTGTTACAAAAATCACCTGGGAACAGTTGGGAGCATGAAGGTTTACTTTGCAGTAGTGGCTACAGATCTGTCTTCTTCTGGAGGGGCTGTGCTTTACTGTGCATCAAATCTGAATTTTTGTGCTGAGCTGGAAAGGGAACTCTGCCCTGGCAAGAGCCAGAGCAGATATTCTTGCAGAGCAAAGCATTTCCTCTGGACCTGTGTCTCTAACAGCCCACAGTTGGTCTGTGCAGGGCCAGTACAAAGCCATGGGCTGGATGGGGCTGTAAATCAGGAGCCCACCCTGGCAGGACATGGCTTCCACGTTGTGCCCTTCCTCTGTTCTTGGATTGAAGGGAGCCTGAAGGCAGCCTCTGCGTGGATCATGAGAGCTGTTGTGTCAGCTGTGCCTGTGTCTCAGTTGGTAACTCCCTGGACTCAGCCTCTTACTCTTTCAGTCTGATCCAGGCCTGGTGGATGACACAGTTTTGACTTTTAGGTGTGAGAAGCAGGTAAAGCCTTTGGTGCTCCAGTCTGAAGTGGATCTGTGCCATTTACTTCCCCTGCAAGATCACTCAGCCTCTGGAAAACCAGGTGTAAGGGAAATCAGTGCTTTGTTATTTGTCTGCCAGCAGCCAATATGTGTCTGCTGACAGGCAACACAGAGACTCCTGATGCTGTGTTACTCAGATCTCTTTATTTGCATTTCCAGATCTTTCTTGATTATCAAATGTTCAGTCTCTGATCTAAAATAATTTTACACCACTCCAGGTCTCCTGCCCTTGCTGCTTCTGTTGTGTTACCACTGCAACAGACAACAAGCAGCAGCAGGAGTCTCATGAAGTTAGAATGATCACTGCTCTGGCCTTGAATCTGTTGGTCAGGTGCTGCAGGGTTTGTTAGTACTTTCTGAACAAGCAGTGGCAAGAGAAGATGACAATAAAACAACAACAAAAAAACACCACGATGAAATGTTCTTTCCACTAGGTGAGCTCTGGCTTCAAGATACAGACTGAGCACTGCTGGGGGGAGTCACAGAGAGCAATTGCCTGGAAGAGGACTGTGGGTTCTAAGCCTGAATCTTTCCTTTCATGGCAAGGGCCATAACTGTAGGGATCTGCGATTTGCTTCCAAGTGGGAGACAAAGGCTGTTCAGTGTAGTCACCAACTACGTGTAGGCACTGTCCAGTGATACAAGGTCCTCTCCTGCCCATGGTGAATATACCTCTGGGCTAGAACACTGTCACCTGCTTTCAGAAAGGCACAGTTCTAGCACTACTAAGTTCCTGTTTCTGTTTCTTCAGGTACCCAGAGCAAGGAGCCAAGCTACACTTTATCAGGTACAGTAAAATGTTTGCCCAGTCTTCCCTGGCATTCCATTAACTGTTCACAGGATCCCAGGATCTCAGGATGTTAGGGGCTGGAAGGGACCTCTGGAATCCAACCCCCCTGCCAGAGCAGCACCAGAGAATCCAGCACAGGGCACACAGGAACACATCCAGACAGGGCTGGAAAGGCTCCAGAGAAGGAGATTCCACAACCTCTCTGGGCAGCCTGTGCCAGGGCTCTGGGACCCTCACAGCAAAGAAGTTGTTGCTCATGTTGAGGTGGAAGTTGCTGTGCTGCAGTTTGCATCCCTTGCCCCTTGTCCTGTGCCAGGGCACAAGTGAGCAGAGGCTGTCCCTGTCCCTTCCTTCCTTCCCCCAGCCCTCAGCTATTGATAGACATTGCTCAGATCCTCTCTCAGCCTTCTCCTCTGCAGACTAAGCAGCCCCAGGGCTCTCAGCCTCTCCTCCTCAGGCAGTGCTGCAGTCCCTTCAGCGTCCTTGTAGCCCTCCCTTAGACTCTCTCCAGCAGAAACCTGTCCCTCTTAAACTGGGGAGCCCAAAATTGGATGCAATATTCTAGGTGGGGCCTCACCAGTGCAGAGCAGAGTGAGAGGAGAAGCTTCCTGGATCTGCTGGGCACACTCTTCCCAATGCCCCTCAGGATGCCATTGGCCTCCTTGGCCACCAGGGCACATTGCTGTCCCATGCAGACCTTGCTGCCCACCAGCACTGCCAGGCCCTTCTCCGTGGGCCTACTCTCCAGCAGATCCCCTCCAGACCTGTACTGCTGCAGTTTATTCTTCCTTCCCAGGTGCAGGACTCTGCACTCATCCCTGTTGAACCTCATTTGGTTCCTCTCTGCCCAACTCTCAGCCTGCCCAGGTCTCTCTGAATGGCCTCACAACCTGCAGCTGTCTCAGCCAAGCCTCCCACTTTGGTGTCATCAGCAAACTTGCTGAGCAGACTCTGACTGTCTGTGCCCTCATCAATGGTACTGATGGAGATGTTTAACAGGAGTGGACCCAGCACTGATCCCTGGGGGACTGCACTACTCACAGTTCTCCACCTGGCCTTGGCTCCACTGACCACTACCCTCTGCACTCCATTGTGTAACCAGTTTCTAACCCATCTCACTGCCTGCTCTTCTGTCCCACACTTCCTGAGCTTACTCACAAGGATGTTATGGGAGACAGGGTCAAAAGCCTTGCTAAGGTCAAGGCAGACTACATCCACTGTTCCCTAGCAGTTCCTGGGCTCACTGAGTCTCACCCAGTGCTGCCATGACAGGCAGCCTTTTATCAGGGCAGGATAGCAAAGGATAGTTCCTAAATAAATTCATTCCATTTTAAACAGTATTTTGCAGACTATAATTTCACCTTTTTTTTTTTTTCCCCCTGTTTTGTGTGTGTGTGTGTGTGATTTGTTGCAGATACAACTGTGTGTGGTTTTTAAAGAGCAAGCCCTAACAGCACAGCCCTTGCTGGACTGGATGTTGGACTCTCTGCACACACAACTGTGTTTTCAATTGCATGCAAAGGAGAGGTTGCTCCAATCTCTCTCTGCTGGTCCACTGCATAATCCTGCTTTTTCTATTTTCATATCCTTCAGGGAGAACCTCCACTTACTGGAGGAGGGCCAGGGCCTTCCCCGAGAGGAGCTGGATGAACGAATTGCCAGAGAGGAGTTCAGGAGGCCACGGGAGTCACTGCTGAATATCTGCACAGAGTTTTACAAGCACTGTGGTCCCAGGCTGAAGATTTTGCAGAATCTGGCTGGTGAGCCCCGGGTGACTTCTCTGGAACTTCTGGATGTGAAGTCCCACATGAGGTATTCCATAGGCATTCTACTTTCACTTGTTCATTCCAGGGGTTTCCTTTCTTCTAGCCTTTAGTGCTGTCTGAAACACCCTGAGCTTGTTTTGGGTGTTGCTTGGTCTGTGCCTGAGGCTGTTTGTGTGTAAGGAAAGTTCCATATGCTCTCCCTTGCTCTCATTCAGACCCCCATCTCCAGTGGGTGAAATAGCTCTGTGGAAGTCCATCTGCTACACCCAAAAAAGCTGCAGTCAGGAGCAGAGCAGACAAGGCTTCTTCTGCAAGGCAAAGGATGGGGAAGCTACCTTGATGCCTGAATATGACCTGCATCCCCTCCTGTAACACTCTCCATCAGAACCAGCTGCAGGCAGGCAGGCAGAGCAAGCACTGCATTGTGTGGCACAGGTGCCTGAACCATGGGGAAGGCTAGGGCAGGAAGCATCTCCAGGCCCAGCGCCTCAGCCTGTCTACAGCAGGTGTCAAACCTTCCGTGAAGGTGCAGCACAGAGCCCTGCCTGCTGACTGGATGCTTGCTGCAAACCACTGCCCGTGGGAGGAGCCCAGAAGCAGCTGAGGGCAGAGCCTGCTCAGCACATCCTGATCCTCTTCTCTGTGCTTGCTGCTCGTGGCAAACAGAGCAGTGCCTGATGGTACTGAGAAACTTATCTGGATGCAAAAGATAACAAATACTGGGATAGAAGCAGTGTTCCTCAGGGATCAGCACTGGGCCCACTTTTGTTCAATATCTTCATTAACCACCTAGAGGAGGAGGCAGAGTGAGCACCCAGCAGGTTTTCTAACGATACAGAGCTGGGGGGGTGGCTGACAACCCTCAGGCTGTGCTGCCATCCAACCAGATCTGGACAGGCTGAGAGCTCAGGGAAGGTGAACCTTGTGAAGGTCAGTAAGGACTAGTGTAGAGTCCTGCATCTGGGGAGGAACAATGCCAGGTACCAGGACAGATTAGGACTCATCCTGCTAGGAAGCAGCTTCAAAGAGAAAGGCCTTGGAGTGCTGGTGGGCAGCAAGTTCTGCATGGGCCAGCAATGTGCCCTTGTGCCCAAGAGAGCCAACGGCATCCTGGGAGGCATCAGGCAAAGTGTGGCCAGCAGAGCTAGGGAGGTTCTTCTCCCCCTCTGCTCTGCCCTGCTGAGACCACACCTGCAATACTGTGTCCAGTTTGGGGGCTCCCTAGTTCAGGAGAGACAGAGACCTTCTGGAGAGAGTCCAGTGGAGAGCAATGAGGATGAGTGGGGGACTTGAGCATCTCCCTGTGGAGAGAGCCTGAGAGCCCTGGGGCTGTTTAGTCTGGAGAAGGGAAGGCGGAGAAGGGAAGGCTGAGAGGGGATCCGATCAGTGTCATAGAATCATAGAATGGTAAGGTTGGAAGGGACCTCAAGGATCATCTAGTTCCAACCTCCTGCCATAGGCAGGGACACCTCCCACTAGTACAGGTTACTCAAGGCCTCATCCAATCTGGCCTTGAACACATCCAGGGAGGGAGCATCCACAACCTCCCTGGGCAACCTGTTCCAGTGCCTCACCACCCTCACTGTAAAGAACTTCCTCCTAACATCCAGTCTAAATCTCCCCTCTGCCAGTTTAAGCCCATTGCCCCTTGTCCTGTCATTGCAGGACCTTGTAAATAATCCTTCCCCAGCCTTCCTGTAGGCCCCCTTCAGATACTGGAAGGCTACTATCAGGTCCCCTCGAAGCCTTCTCTTCTCCAGGCTGAAGAGCCCCAACTCCCTCAGCCTGTCCTCATAGGAGAGCTGCTCCAGCCCTCTGATCATCTTTGTGGCCCTCCTCTGGACCCGCTCCAACACTTCCATGTCCTTCCTGTGCTGAGGGTTCCAGAACTGCACACAGTACTCCAGGTGGGGTCTGACGAGAGCAGAGTAAAGGGGCAGAATCACCTCCCTTGCCCTGCTGGCCACGCTTCTCTTGATGCAGCCTAGGACTCGGTTGGCTGTCTGGGCTGCATGTGCACACTGCAGGCTCATGTTGAGCTTTTCATCAACCCAGACTCCAAGGTCCTTTTCCTCAGGGCTGCTCTCCAGCCATTCACCACCCAGCCTGTATTTGTGCTTGGGATTGTGCCTACCCAGGTGCAGGACCTTACACTTGGCCTTATTGAATTTCATCAGGTTGGCCTGGGCCCACCTCTCCAGCCTGTCCAGGTCCCTCTGGATGGCATCCCTGCCCTCTAGCAAGTCGACTGTGCCACACAGCTTGGTGTCATCTGCAAACTTGCTGAGGGTGCACTCCATTCCTCTGTCCATGTCACTGACAAAGATGTTAAACAGCACTGGTCCCAGCACTGACCCCTGAGGGACACCACTTGTCACTGGTCTCCAGGTGGACATTGTGCCGTTGATCGCCACTCTCTGGGTTCGACCATCCAGCCAATTCCTTATCCAGCGAGTGGTCCATCCATCAAGTCCATGCTTTTCCAGTTTGGTGACCAGGATGTCATGTGGGACAGAGTCAAATGCTTTACTCAGGTCCAGGTAGATGACATCAGCTGCCCTTCCCTTGTCCACTGTCGCTGTGACTTCATCATAAAAAGCCACTAAATTTGTCAGGCAAGATCTGCCCTTGGTGAAGCCATGCTGGTTCCCACCAATCACCTCTGCTTTGTTTTCCATTTGCCTTAGCAGAGCTTTCAGCAGGATCTGCTCCATGATCTTGCCAGGCACAGAGGTGAGGCTGACTGCTCTGTAGTTTCCAGGGTCATTCTTTTTACCCTTCTTGAAGATGGGTGTTATGTTTGCCCTCTGTCTGTCTGTAGCTGAGGGTTGGGGGTCAGGTAAAATGGACCAAGCTCTTTTGGGTGGTGCACAGCAACAAGCCAAGGAGCAATGGACACAAACTGGAACAGAGAAGGTTTCAACTCAGCATGAGGAGAAACTTCTTTAGAGTGAGGGTGCTGGAGCCCTGGAGCAGGCTGCCCAGAGAGGTTGTGGAGAGTCCTTCTTTAGAGATTTTCAGAGCCCACCTGGCTGTGTCCCTGTGTGGCCTGCCGTGGGTGAACCTTGTAGAGCAGGGTTCTGGGCTGGACTTGGTGATTCCGAGGGGCTTTGCCAGCCTGACCATTTCTGTGATTCTGTGATCCTAGCAACGCACTGAACAGGCTCTATCCCTGCCTCAGGCCCAAGGAAAATCCTCTGAAGCTCTTTTCCCTTTCCCGTGCTCTGAAACAACCGCAAGGCTGCCTGGCTGTCAGGTCCTGTCACAGCCAGAGCTCTCCGGACTCGGGCTGTCCCTGCAGAACACAAACCTGTGTCTGACACGAATGTAGCCCTTGTTTAACAAAAGCCCTGCTTTCCCTTGGGAGCTGGCTGCTGGGGTTTGTTTGCTTTGTGCATCTGCATATGAATCAAATCTTGCTGTCTGCTGCCCCCCGGCAACGGTTCAATAATTAAGAAGGTAATTTTAAACAAGATTCATCTCATTCTTACCCAGTGCTTGGCTGCAAACTGAATCCATGCTGGAAGTGACTGCTTTTGCAGTGCCACCTTCACATGTCCTTCTGGCCACACAAATCAGCACATCTGTTTAGCTCTGTGACTTTTAGCAATAGCAGCCCAAGTTAAGACCTTTAATCTTATGTTAGAAACAGAGGTGAGGTTCTCAGGGCAGATTCTGTCCTTGGCTAGACCTGTTGGGGGGTTTTATGCTTCCAGTGGGCATGAGGGAGAGGTGTCTGATGAATGAACTTTATTTAGTGCAGTAAAGTAAGGGGCTTGCTTCCTTTTTGCTGTCCTAGTCTTACATTTGCATGAAACGTAAGAATGGAATTGAGTGCACCCTCCCTTCCCAGCTTTCTTCTAGCCCCCTTCAGGCACTGCAAGGCTGCTCTAAGGTCTCCCTGGAGCCTTCCCTTCTCTATCTCTCGCAGCCTGTCCCCATATGGGAGGATCTCCACCTCTCTGATCATCTTAGTGCCCTACTCTGGATCCTCTCCAACAGCTCCATGTCCCTTTTATGCTGGGGGCCCCAGAACTGGATGCAGTAATCCAGGTGGGGTCTCAGCAGAGCAGAGGGGCAGGATGCCCTGCAGAGGACTCAAAGCTCTGTGGTGTGGCTGACACTATGAAGGGAAGGGATCCATCCAGAAGGACCTGGGCTGGCTGGACAGCTGGGCTCAAGCCAACCTCATTAAGTTCAGCAAGGCCAAGTGCAAGGCCCTACAGCTGGGTTGGGACAATCCCAAGCACAAATTCAAGCTGGGTGAGGAGTGGTTGAAGAGCAGCCTTGAGGAGAAGGCCTTGGGGGTGTCAGTTGGTGCCAAACTCCCCTTGAGCCAGCACTGGTCACTGGCAGCCCAGAGCCAGCTGTGTGCTGGCTGCAGCCAAAGCAGGGAGAGCACCAGCAGGGAGGGGATTCTGCCCCTCTGCTCTCTTCTGCTCAGACCTGCAGCACTGCCTCAAATTCTGTTAGGAGAAACAAATCCAAGCTACAGTGAGTAACCATACAGAGTACATGGTGTGTAAACATACAAGATAGCACTTCAGTGTTTCAATTCCTGAAAATTACACAGGAAGACATCCTAAAGTGATGACACTGAAAAATAAGTACAAACTCAAACCAAATCACTTGTTAATTGGCACACAGGTGGCACCAGGTCTGTATGTCACAGGCACCTGCCATGGTGTAATCTTACTAGCAGCCCAGGTGCTTTGCTTTGCACTACACAAAGTCCTGATTCCTGATGTCATAGAATCACCTGGGTTGGATGGGACCTCTAAAGGTCCTCTAGTCCAACCCCCCCACCCTGCAGCAAGCAGGGACATCCTCAAGTAGATGTCACAGAATCACAGAATTGTCAGGGCTGGAAGATACCTCAAGGATCATCCAGTTCCAACACCCCTGCCATGGGCAGGGACACCTCACACCATATCAGGTTGCTCAGAGATACACCCAGCCTGGCCTTAAAAACCTTCAAGGATGAGGCTTCCACCACCTTCCTGGGTAACCTGTGCCAGTGTCTCACCACCCTTATGATGAAGAACTTCTTCCTAACATCCAATCCCAATCTGCCCTCCTCTAGCTTGGATCCATTCCTCCCAGTCCTATCACTACCTGACACCCTAACAAGTCCCTCAGTAGCTTTCTTGTAGCCCCCTCCAGATACTGGAAGACAGCAAGAAGGTCTCCTCAGAGCCTTCTCTTCTCCAGAGTGAACAACCCCAACTCTCTCAGCCTGCCCTCACAGGAGAGGATCTCCCTTCTATACATTTAATATGAATGCAAAAAAGATTCTTTAGACCATTCAGGTGTACTTAATATAAACCCAGCTTCCAGCAGATGGACCTTAACGGACCAGAAGCTGCAGTGTTGGGTGTGAGCGCATAAAGTGCAGCGCATTGGTCTGCCGCGTCTCTGTCTTTTGCCCAGCTGCCGAAAGTTTAGCTGTGAGGTCAGTGCACGCGTGGGGAAGCTGTGCCTGGTATTCCTTCCAGTATCTGAAGGGGACCTGCAGGAAGGCTGGGGAGGGACTATTGACAAGGTCTTGCAACGACAGGACAAGGGGCAATGTATTTAAACTGGCAGAGGAGAGATTTAGACTGGATGTTAGGAGGTTCTTTTCCAGTGAGGGTGGTGAGGCACCGGCACAGGTTGCCCAGGAAGGTTGTGGCTGCTCCCTCCCTGGAGGTGTTCAAGGCCAGATTGGATGAGGCCTTGAGTGATCTGTACTAGTGGGAGGTGTCCCTGCCTATGGCAGGAGGTTGGAACTAGATGATCCTTGAGGTCCTTTCCAACCTTACCATTCTATGATTCTATGATTCCTCTTCCCACCCTTGGTTGCAGACTGGCAGAGATTGCACACTCCCTGCTGAAGCTGGCCCCCTACGACACACAGACGATGGAGAGCCGAGGCCTGCGGCGCTACGTCATGGAGATGCTGCCCATCACTGACTGGACAGCTGAGGCGGTGAGACCTGCCCTTATCCTCATCCTAAAGAGGCTGGACCGTATGTTCAATAAAATTCACAAGATGCCTACTCTGAGGTGAGCAGGTAGCATGGCAACCCTCTGGGGTCCTTTTCTGATGTTGCAAGCCTTGAAGTGTGGGTATGTCCTCTGACTCGGGCTGTCGTGTTGCAGTCAACCTTTAAAGCCTCTCAGGACAGCAGCAGATGTTTTTCTCTCTGTAAGTGTGCCTTTGTGTTGACGTTTTTGTTTATGTCTTCTGGTAGCAAGGGAAGAACTGCAGGCAGAACTTCCAGAAACATCATTTTTCTTACTTCAAAATAAGTTGTCCTGTTTGTACCATCGTGCTGCCCTCTGTGGTTATTTTAGCTGTGAGCTGAGGGCATTAGTTTTGTTGTTTTGATGGATAACTAGACTGTAGTGAGAGAGTAAGCCTCCTCATGGAAATGCTGGAATGTTCTCTGCAAAGCAGAGGCAGTCTGGAGCTGTGTGGTGGCTTCTACGTGCTCCTTAGTACAGGGACCAGAATTGCAGATGTCTAGGCAGTGGCTGGTGCAGGCCTGCTGCATCCCATAGCAGCATTATGGCATAGGCTTCTGCAGCTTCAATGAGTGTTCAGTATGGAGCATTCCTACCCGAGGCAGTGACACAGATCCAGTCTGACTAGTACAAAATCCCTCAGTCCTGTGGATTTTCCAGCATGAGAGGAGTTTTCCATCTGAGCCAAAAGAGGCATTGATCTCAGTCACCCCCATGGACATGTGTCTTCAGCTGCTGGAATCAGTCACTTTCTTGGCAGTCTTGGCTGAGAAGCCAAATGATGTTACAGAACATCAGCATCTAGGACTCATACATAAAACTCGAGGTCCCAGTGAGTACCACACATAGCCAGATGAGGTGGAGGAGATAACAGGGATATTATCTTTTCTTTCTGGCATCACTGTCTGTCACTTGCCTTTGGCTAACAATCTGCTTTAAGAAACTCTTGCCCTTGTAGGGAACTTAGAGGCACAACTGTTGATGCTTCTCTTTCCGGCTAGTTGGATTCTTTGTCGTGTCTCAATGCCTTCTCTCTCATTCCTTCTTTTCTTGCTCATACTTCCTTCTGCCTTAAAGGCAGCTTAGGGGTCTTTCTGTTCCTGAAGCTCTCTCCTCTTTGTACAAGCTGCCTGAGTAGTCATAAATGCAAATTCCCATCACATTCTCTGTCTGTGCCTGTATCTCTGCCTGGCTAAAATTACTCTTCTGTACACTAATGAACAGAGGCAGCAAAGGCAGTGGACTAAATGCAGCACATTTAAGCATCATGGGCCCAAGACACCTCTTGGGGATGATGCCTGACCTCAAGAGCCTGTATGATCTGTGTGGTGGTCTGCATAAAAACTTCTGTAGTGAACATCTGCTCCCTCACGTGCCTCTGAGTGCACTGAGGACCTTGCCTAGGAGATTACTGAGCTAACAAATTACAGAACCCTCATCTATATCCCAGCAAGTGCATAGTCAGCTGTTGGCTTGAGAACTAGACTCACTTCAGAGAGTCAGGCCCCAAGATGAAGGGTGAGAACCACTTTGATATTACCTGTGCTGTGCCTGCTTATGATTAGGAAGAATTCCACTCAGCATCTGTAGTAAGGCCTAAAATCCTATGATAAAAACAGAAAGTGTCAGGGAAGAAAGGATCCTGGAATGAAGGATTTCATTGTTGCTATGGAATGAATCAGCCCTGGTGCAGGGGGTGAGGCGGGTGAGGATTGCACTGCTGGCCCAGTTTGTTTCTTAGGGTAGGCTGTGCCTGGGAGTCATCGTGGCCAGCAGAGCAGGCTGCTAAGTAGCTTACAGAAGGGTTTGGTCCGACGCAAGCGCTGGAGCAGTCGCTCTCAGCTGGCAGCAGACCTTTGCCCTACGGAGACACACCTGAGACGGCTGTCTGGCGACTGCCTCGCACTCAACATCTGTCAGGGAGCGACTCAGGGCTCATCCTCTGCTGCTGCCGCTGCCAGGGCAGCCCTCTCTGCTCCGTCTCTCGTCTCTCGAACGCCAGTGTGCTCTGTGGCTCTGTGCTTCCCTGAGCTGCGTGGGTAACCCCCTCGCTCTGTCGCGCCCATCCCGGCCGTCGTGGCTGTCCGCAGCGTCTCCTCCGTGGGCGTCACTGTGTGTGGGTCGCCGTGTGTGCGAGCGTCCAGGGGGAGGCCCGCGGCTAACGGCTGCTCCTGTTGTATTGCAGGCGCCAGGTTGAGTGGGAGCCTGCCAGCAGTTTGATTGAAGGGGTTTGTTTGACACTTCAGAGGCAGCCAATCATATCCTTCCTGCCTCACCTTAGGTCTCTGATCAATGTCTGTGTCAATCTGGTGAGTAGCCCAGCGGCGACCCCCCCAAACTTTCGCTAAACCTCCCCCTGCCGTTGACACCTCTGCACTGAAGACACGATTCCTTGCCGTTGCTGTCTCTGCACCTGTCCCCCTTTCCCCTTGTGAGGGGACTTCACAAGTGGCACTAGAGACAGCGAGGTTCATGTTTGAAGTGGTGCATGGGGAGATGCAGTGGCCGGCGGCAGCGGTCAAACGGTTGATGTCCGTCGCTTCCCACGCACCACTTTGAAGATCCACCTCTGCCAGACTGAGCTGAGAGTTGAGGGCTGCAAGTTGGAGAGTGGGGTGGTGGAGACTGCACACACCTGGTAGAGACGGGGAGAGGGTGGCACTGGGGATATCTACCGTCTCCAGTGGGGGAGGACCCTGATGGCCCTGTTGAAGGCCATCAGCTGTCAGCTAGTTAGAAGGGTTTACCTGGGTGGATTCACTCCGCCACTGGCAATGTCCCTGGCTTGATCGGGCAGGGGTTTGCACTGTACAATGTTCAGATCCCACTCTCGGTAGAAATTATGTTCCTAAGTGCGTTGCAACAGAGAGAGATGATACAGATGGGAGTCTGCCTGGCCATTCAGTGAGAGACTGGGGTGTTCCTGCAACTCTTACACTGAGGGTACATCACCTGGCACCACTGCTGCATGGACCAGAGTGCCTGCTGCCATGCTCTCTTGTGTGACGAGAGTACCCCTAGAGCAGGAAAGGCAGTGCAAGTGGCTTATTCTTACTGGACTGCGTAACATTTTCTCCTTAGAACATAAATGTTGTAGCTTTTCCTGGCAGCTACCAAAAACATTCATCAGTGCTCTCAGAAACTTTGAATACAACGATCAGCAGCTAAAATGCAGTATCCATTCTTGCCAGGTTCCTGTCCTTCAAGTTTGTTCAACATTCATCACTTGAAGGGCAGGGAAGCTCTGTTAAGACTTCTTCCTTGTTCAAACAGAGGTGGCTGCTTGGAGGCACTGAAAGCAAGGGCCCTCTGACTGCTTAGGGCTGATGCATGAGAAGATTGCTACTGATTTAGCTCAAACACAAATTTAGAATGGACTGGTAGCTTGGCAAGCAGGCATGGCAGAGTGAATCACACCAGCAAGCTCTCCAAAGCGTCTGCTTTAAGAATCAGCCAGTGCTCTAAAAATAGCAGGAAGCTCTGCAGTGCTGAAGTGCAGTCACCCTGCTCACGTTCAGCTGGCTGGGGACACCAGACAGAGCAACTAGGAGAAGACGTACTCTCACTGCAAAAGTGTGTTTTTTCTCTTTAACTGACAGGACTATGAGCACTGTGACCTGTGGGAGCAGCCCTGACTGCATGCTGTATCATGAAGCCCAGGAAGGGGAAATGTCTAAATGATAATGCTCAGTGATATGAAGAAAGGGCTCTGCCTCTTCCCCTTCTAGACTGTCCTTTGGTTTTCTGGCAGAAAAGCTGGATGAATTTGGTGAAAAATATTTCCTCAGGCTGAATTTAGGAAAAAAAAAATAGCACCTTCATCCCCCATAAGCTCTGGCATCTGCCAGGCAGCTTCTCCCTGTTCTTGTCATCTGGATCTGCCCAGTCACAGAGAGAAACCAGTGTATTGCAAGCCAGTGATTTAATTCCTCCCGAGGAACACTTCCAGACCAATTCAGATAACTCTCCCCTAACAGTGCTGCCGTTGCAAGGAGTTGCAACCCATCAGGCTGCACGCAGCTGACTCTGCATCAGACACCTGGGGTCAGGTGAGACAAATCACCCTTATAGTTCCTAGACTGTGCTTGAAAGGAATCTGAACATTGTACACAACCCAGCCTGGGTCAGACTTAGGACATTCTTTTTTGAATAGCTCAGTGAGGGAAGGGCAAAGACACCCAGTTTCAGTGCAGACTTTTTGCTTTGATGACATATTTTTATCTATCGCAGTCGTTACATGACATATCCTCCAACTCTAGTGCTGGTCATTCGGGGATTGTATTGGCTACATCTCCGAATGTATCAGGTTCCCTGTGCACTCCTCCTCCCATCCTTGCTGGTTCCTCCTTCTCCCCTCCCTTTCCCTGCTAGAACTCCTCCTCACTGGCCCCAGCTCCTGCAAGGACCACTGTGGGGGGGCTGGTTCTCCTAGATCCACCCCAGCTCAGTGCTCGATGGAAGACACCTCCATTTCACTGCCGTTGGAGGATATGGCATGGAGGAAACTGTAAGTAGTCAGCTGTGGTGATGTGCTCTGTTTGTATTGCAGGTGATGGGAGTGGTAGGACCCTCCAGTGTGGCTGACGGATTACCCCTTCTTCATCTCAGCCCTTATCTCTCGCCACCTCTGCCCTTCAGCACAGCTGTTGTCCGGCTTGTAGCATTGCAGATACAGGTGTGTCTGCCCTGGCCTGTGGCCAGGCCTGTTAGAGCTTCTGCTTGAGACACCAACTCATCGGTGCTCTGTTTCCTTTCTGCAAAAGCTGGGCAAAAACTGTGGAACACACACCAAAAGCGAAAGGGAAGCGACACGTAAAGTCTCCTTCCTCTTTGAAGGCATGAGCCGAGCTTCATGTTTGGGCCAAGCCAACACCAAGCATCCATCAGCTTAACACTGCTATTGAAGTCCAGAGAGTTCAGCTGATTGATGCTGTTTAAGGCTCTGACAAGCACGTTAATATTCTCTGCAGGATCTGAGGAGTTAGTGTAAGCCTCCTGCCACAGGGAGATGGGCCCTGGCTTGAGTCACGTCCGTGCGACCCTACCTCTCTTCCCGTGCAACTGAGAGTTGTTTGTGCTCTTCTGCTCTTGCCTGAGCTGGTCACACAGTGTGCCAGCTCCAAAAAGCAGGGCAACTTGGCTTTTCAGCTGCTGACTCAGTAGCACTCTTGTTGTCCAGAATAAAAACAACAACAACAAAAAAAAAACCATCCTGGACTTGTGGGAGAATTTCATCACTACTCCTTTCTCAGAGCAATGCCACAACTATTGCAGAGTCTCTTTGTCTCTGTATCCCTTGTCATCCCTGTTGGCATAAACCTGTCCAGAATGGTGACCAAACAAGGGACACATTTCCTGATCTAGTTCCAACTTGCATTTTAAAATACACATTGGCACATCCAGTTGAGTATTTCAGCAGGTATTTCTGAGCAGCAGGGCAACTGGGGAAGGAAGGCTGACAGGGACCAAAACACAGTGCACAAGGCACAAAAGGACTCTGCAGTACCAACTGACACAGAAAGAGGATAGATTTCTTCCAGCTCTGAGTTAATTATTCTTTCATGAAAAGCAAGGGAAAAAAAAAAAAAGTCCACTTTCCCCTTCTCTGAAATCTTTCCTCTTTTTAAAACCAAATATCAAACTAACTTCTTTTTTTTAAGTATTGGGAGTTTTTACTTTTATTAATCCCTTCTCCCTGTTCCCTCCTTCCTGGGCTTTAAAGGCAATCAAAGCCAAACCTGTCAGAAAAGACACAGGAGTAGCCATAATGCTTCCAGCATAGTGTGAAGCAGAAGCACTTCACACCCCATCAGAAAACATCTCCTCCTGGAATTCCTCAGCCTAGGTCTGCAAGCTTGAGGGGTAGCAAGGCTCAGCTGCCTGTCAACTAAATCTGCAGCAATTGGGAAGCTGTACATGAGCAGAGGTTCTAGGGACAGCCATTTCATTACTTGCCCTAGGGATGATTAAAGACCTTTCAGCTTAGGCTTGACTGTGCATCAGTAAAGGTGCATTGGGTTTGTTTTTCTGGAGCTCATTCTTTGCATTGGAGAGGAGGATTGGGCAACAGAAAGTGAGGCAGAACAAAAACAAGTGTTGGGGAATGACAGCAGAATATTTAGATAATGTTATTTATGCCATTTCCTCTGTTCTTTTCTTTTTTGTTTGGTTTTTTTTTTTTTTTTCCACTCCCCGTGGTTCAGGTCAGATCCCGATGCCATTCACAGCAGTGCAGAGTTTAGGACTCACACTCAGCTGACTTCTAGATAGGATCCATCTGATTTTGTTAATGATACCTATGAGGTAGGAATCTGAGCTTCTTACATCTTGGCTATGACAAGAGCAGGCGACACCTATGATACTCTGTGTAGTCGTTTTACTCCTGACTTATGTGGTGTCAGATCATCAGTGCTAGCAGTGTGCTGCGTGAAGAGGGTGCCTAGGGGCAGGCCACTCCCTGCAGTAACTTGTGTGCGCGATCTGCTGCTGAAATCATTTAATCCTTTCTTATTATTACTGCACAGGCTTTGAAAGAAGATTTCCCCTTAAGCCATGTCGTCTCCCCATTCACCAATCAGGAAAGAAGGGAAGGAATGCTTTTAAACCTACTGATTCCATTTGTGCTCACAGTAGGATCTGGAAGAAAAGGTCTGACTAATTTAACAAAAATTTTTCCTCCCCCTTTCCTGACAACTGATGTTTGCACTTTCCCTGCCCTTTATTGATTTGTTGTTGTTGTTGTTGTCAGTTTTACGTTTTCGTTTGGTTTCCTGTCACTGGCAGTGTGTCAGCTAAGAGCCCCGTGGGTCCCGGACTGAAAAGTCTCCCGCGGGAAGAAGTTGTTGTTTCTTCTCTTTGTTTCAGCAGTGCTGTGGTTCTTGAGTCAGGTCTCACACAGACGTACTCCTTCTTTTGAAACTGGAGTGCAGGGCAAGACAAATCTGTTGTAGCAGGAGCTGCAGAGGTCACAAAGTCTGTGTGCCCCTGTGGAGCACAGGCTGGCACAAGTCCTGCTCCTTGCTTTCTTCTGTAGAGGGTGGTTGCTGGTAAATCCCTAAACAAAAGCAAAGAGCAAAGGGAGAGGGGAATGTCCAAAGGAAGTAAGATGGGGAGAGTGCTGAACGGGACATCTCTCTGTGCCGTGGAGCCCTGTGCTTGCGTGTGCATTGGTGCTGAAATAAACTTTGCCTTTGCTTGCAGGAGGACAATCAGCATAACGAGGTGTGGGGGACCAAGTTTTGGCTTAGGGGACATTTGACATTGCAGCCCGTTTTGGAACTGAACAGGGTCTGGATCTTTTGGGTGTCTTTGATGGAATGCAGCCTGATCTTTCTCTCTCTTTCCCCTCCCAATGCATCTCAGACAGCCCTTGGCTGGAGCAGCCTGAGGTCCTGCTGCTGCTCCAGACTGTTATCAATATCCTACTGCCACCTCGCATCATCAGCACTTCCCGCAGCAAGAATTTTATGCTGGAGAGTTCCCCTGCCCACAGCTCCACCGCAGGGGATGCGGGGAAGGACCTGCGGCGGGAAGGGCTGGCAGAGTCCACCAGCCAGGCTGCCTACCTGGGTGAGTGACGGCTCCTGCTGGGCACTGAGAAGAGACAGAGATAAAGCGGAGCATTCAAGGCTGTAGACAGCACCAGAGGAAGACTGTCTCAGGCAGGAGCTAACCGAGCTCTTCAGAGCTGCTTTAGGTCTTGTAGCCAAGAAGGGGCCAGGCCGGAGCGCGAAGCCTGGAGTGTCTCCGGGCTGTGCTGCAAGCCACCGGCGCAGTGTCTGCACTGCAGCCAGAGGAGGCTGCCGTACAGGTACAAGCTGCTTGGTTTGCACACTGCCAGAATACAGCAGTGAAGCCACAAGAGGCAAGGCAGGCTGCGGGGCAGCCCCTAACGTCACAGCCTCACCGATCCTTGGCTAGCTGGGATGGGATGTGATGCAGTCTGCCGCGGCGGCGCTCATTGCTGTTCCCTCTTCTCGCTACATCCTGCTGCAAAGGCAGTATTCTGTTTCCTCACGTGTGACCCACAGGTGAAAGGAAACAAAAAACCCAACTCAGAACAGAGCTGCAGCAGCACTGCAGGTTATCAGGGCTATATGGGAAGAGTTTTGACTCAAAGCTGTCACTTCAAACAGCTTTTCTGTTTCTGCTTTTGTGAGGGCACCTACCTGAAGACTTCTGTTCAGACTGTATTAAGCCATGTCTGAGGCACAGGGTAACCCTACTGAAAAGCTGACAGTTCACCACTGATTTAGCCTCCCACTCCAACAAACATGGACAGAGATGTGTGACAGCTGAGATGTCTTGGCCATCCTGTCAAGAATGCTGAGTCAGCCTCCTCCCAACAACTGCTAGGCAAGGGGAGCATGGAGAAGGGGAGATTACTTGTCTCTTTTGTGATCACTGCCCACTTTATTATGTAGAGCATCATTTTGAGCCTTAATGCTGCTCACTCCCATTTATAATGCAGTGCTCTTGTGAGTTATGGCCCTTGGTTTTCTGTTTGGATTACAGTTTGGCTGTGACTTCTGCAGCTGCGCTGCTAGAGGTTCTCTTCATCACCCCATAAATAACCTGGAGATTATTGTGCTCATAGGACATGTAGATATGCTTGTCCAAGACTTTTGAGGTTGTCTCATCAGCCAGGGCTGTATTCCCTCCCTGAGCTGCTTTCTAAATACCTGAATTTCAGGAAGACAAAAGAACTCTGCAGGGAGCAAGAGGAGAAGCTAGAACAAGGTAATAGAGAGGAACTCAGGTGTGAAGTAGGAAAACTTCCCTGGAAAGGAGACTCTCCGTCCTGACCTGAGATCTTTATTGTAAGGAGGGCACCTTCCTTCTCTGCCACGTTGGGAGGCTGCCAGAAAGGAGAGCCGCGAGGGTGAGGTGTGTGGGCACACAAGTACACGCAGGTGTGCGCATGTCTGCCTAGGGCTGTGCCCGCCGCCGCCTCCCCACTCCTGCTGCGGTGCCGGCGAGCAGCGCCTCTGACTGCCCTTTGGTGCTGTGTGTTCCCTGCAGCCCTGAAGGTGATCCTGGTCTGCTTCGAGCGGCAGCTGGACAGCCAGTGGTATTGGCTGAGCCTGCAGGTCAAGGAGATGGCGCTGCGCAAGGTGGGGGGGCTGGCCCTCTGGGACTTCCTCGACTTCATCGTGCGGACGCGCATCCCCATCTTCGTGCTGCTGCGGCCCTTCATCCAGTGCAAGGTAAGGGAGCCCCTGGCGCCTGGCAGGGGACTGCCTCAGGGCTGGGCCTCCGCTCTTCCCTGTGGACAACGCAGCAGCAGCACTCCTGGCAGAACTCTGGGTTTGTGTAGGGAGTGACAGCTCCGAAGTGAGCCCTGAGAACCCTCTGAGACTAAATCATGGGAGGGTCTTCCTGGACAGCACTGAAGAGCATGCTATCCACACAGGACTCTGCTCCATGGAGCACAGCCAGCCTCAGTTTCCCTAGAGGGCACTGTACTGCTAGGCTCGACCAAAAGGGTTTGCGTCTCCTTTTACGATCAGGTTCCCACCTGGTGAGCACAGGGCAGGCTGTGGATGGAGCCTACCTGGACTTCAGCAAGGCCTTTGACACTCTGCCACAACAAACTCCTGGCACAGCTGGCAGCTCCTGGCTTGGGCAGATTCACTCTGAAATGGGTCAAGAACTGGCTGGAGGGCTGGGCCCAGAGAGTGGTGGTGAATGGTACCATATCCAGCTTGCAGCTATCACCAGTGGTGTGCCCCAGGGATCAGTGCTGGGCACAGTCCTGTTCAATGTCTTCATTGATGATCTGGACCAGGGGATTAAGTCCAGCATCACTGAGTTTGCAGATGACACCAAGTTAGGAGCAAGTGTGGATTTGTTGCAGGATAGGAGGGCCCTGCAGAGAGACCTGGGCAGGCTGGATGGGTGGGCAGAGGCCAATGGGATGAGACTGAACAAGGCTGAGTGCAGGGTTCTACACTTTGGCCACAACAACCCCAAGCAGTGCTACAGGCTGGGGACAGAGGGGCTGGAGAGCAGCCAGGCAGAGAGGGACTCTCTACCTGGTGCTGGTAGAGAGTAGCTGAACATGAGCCAGCAGCATGTCCAGGTAGGCAGGAGAGCAAATGGCATCCTGGCCTGGGTCAAGAACAGTGTGGCCAGCAGGACAAGAGAAGTTATTGTGCCCCTGTGCTCAGCACTGGTCAGGCCACACCTAGAGTGCTGTGTCCAGTTCTGGGCCACTCAAGTCAAGAGAGATGTTGAGGTGCTGGAAGATGTCCAGAGAAGGGCAGCAAGGCTGGTGAGGGGCTTGGAGCACAGCCCTGTGAGGAGAGGCTGAGGGAGCTGGACAGGGCTGTGCAACCTGCAGAAGAGGAGGCTCAGGGCAGACCTCATTGCTGTCTACAGCTACCTGAAGGGAGGTTGTAGCCAGGTGGGGTTGGGCTCTTCTGCCAGGCACCCAGCAACAGAAGGATGGGACAGAGTCTCAAGCTGTGCCAGGGGAGGTCTAGACTGGATATTAAGAGGAAGTTCTTGCCACAGAGAGTGATTGGCATTGGAATGGGCTGCCCAGAGAGGGGGTGGATTTGCCATCCCTGGAGGTGCTGAAGCAAAGTCTGGATGGGGCACTTAGTGCCATGGTCTGGTTGACTGGGTAGGGCTGGGTGCTAGGTTGGGCTGGATGAGCTTGGAGGTCTCTTCCAACCTGGTTGATTCTATGATATAGACTTAACTTTGCAACACAGATACTTGGAGGTAGTGTGGCTGCTCTGAATCTAGGAAGTGGCTGGCAGAAATATTCCAGAACCTTTTCTTCCGCAGAGCCATACAACACAGCTCACAGTCAGGAAGGACCATTCTGCTTCCCATATCCTGGGTGAAGAACCTGACAGGACTTTTGTGGACAGACAGACAGTTGCTAGGCTGAGGTGGCCATGGCTTAATTTAATCATGCTTCTTCCCTGCTTACCAGGTAGGCTGGCCCATGGTACTCCACCTTATTTAGCCCACATGGACAGATTGAAGCATCTTGGAGGAAGGAGCTGTCTCGTATCTGTGGATGGAGCTTAGCCTAAAGAAGCTCCCATCCCCATGTACCAACGTCAGTGAGGTTTTGATACCTTCTCAATCAAACGTGTGAGGTTGGAAGGCAGGCGGAAACCTCACAGCTGGGAGTCAAGCCCCCCCTGCCTCCAAAGAGGGCAGCTTGCTGGCTGCAGGCTCACGCTGCTCTGGAGACCAGTCCTGGTACTCCGGGCACGGCTGCCCTGCAGTGCCAACCTGTCCCTATTTCGCAGCTGCTGGCCCAGCCTGCTGAGAACCACGAGGAGCTGACGGCTCGGCAGCACATCTCCGACCAGCTGGAGCGCCGCTTCATCCCGCGGCCCCTCTGCAAGAGCTCCCTCATCGCCGAGTTCAACAACGAGCTCAAGATCCTGAAAGAGGCAGTGCACAGCGGCTCAGGTAGGGAGAAGCGGGCAGGGCTGTGGCCCGGCAGCCCAGCCCAGCCCCTGGTTCACCCACACAGTAACTTGTGAGCCGTTCCTGCTGCCCAGGAGGTGATGGGCTAACACTCCTCCCCCCCACCACCCCCTTCCCCCAGCAGCCTGCCCCTCGATCGGGCCCTCCAGCCCAGCCTCACCAGTCAGCAGCAGCAGATGCCCAGCTTAGGTGTGAAATGCACCATCGTTGTGCCCAATTTTCCCGCTAAGCCTGAGCCCTGCTTCCCTGGCACGGCTGCCTTGCGCGGCCCTAACCCGCGGCGCAGAAAGCTCCAACCTGCATCCCTGTCAGTTTAAAGCCGCTCGTCTGCCTGTTCGCCAGCAGCGGATTTGTCTTCTTCCTTTCTATTCTTGATCTCTTCTGGGTTTTCTGCGGTGAGGTGCAGAGGGGCGTCTCCAGGCCGGCAGTGACTGGCAGGAGGGGACGCTGTGCTCCTGCAGCAGCCACGAGGTGGCAGGCAGCGCCCGCGCAGGGCGAGCGAGTTCGGGGGCTTTGTTCGGGGGCAAAGAAAACAAACCCAAAGGACAAATGCACAAACGCCTCAGCCTTTTCCCCTCGGTAGTAACTCGCCTTGTCCCTAAGCATTCCGGCTGGTCTGGAAAGCATGACGCTGAGGCGAGAAAACCAGGCTGCATAAGCTGAACAGAGCCTTTGGGCCGGTGCGCGGAGCCGGGGCTGCTGGGTCCGGCTCAGTACTTCTGCCAGCCTCTGCCCCGCTAGCCCGGGCACAAGCGGGTGCCAGGCTCGGCAGGGTATCGATTTCCAGCACCATCACTGACTCGGGTTTGGTTTTCGCACTCTCGCACAGCTTACCAGGGGAAGACATCTGTCAGCACCGTGGGCACCTCCACCTCGGCGTACCGCCTGAGCCTGGCCACCATGTCCCGCTCCAACACGGGCACAGGCACGGTGTGGGAGCAGGACAGTGAGCCCTCCCAGCAGGCCTCGCAGGACACGCTCAGCCGCACCGACGAGGAGGATGAAGAAAGTAGGTGCCTACTGATTTCGGCTAAGCCCTCGCTATCGAGGATGTGTTCTCGATGCCCCGGAGGGTAGCTGGAAGGGTCAGGCAGCCGTCCCTGTCCCAGTGTGAACGAATGATGCACGGGTGCACAAGGCTAAGGAATCGGTGTAGTTGCTACACTGTGGTGGTGTTAAGCTCGGTCGGTTGGTACTTGCCTCCTCATTCCCTCTTGAGCTGCAGGTAGGTGAAAGGAGGAAGGGCCCGGGCAGATTTCAGTGTATGGGGCTCGGGCTGAGGTGCAATGCTCACTGACCAGGCACTTGCAAGCAGTCCTCTCTTTGACTTTCGTCCTGCCAGTAGAGAGAGCCTGTGGCCAACTCTGTAGTTCGGATCCTGTGTCTGCAGGATCAGAGTACCTCCTGCTCATCGCTTCTGTCCTTGTGCTGCACGGGATCCAGCTGTGGCTCTCTGCAGGGTGGAATGTCTGTGTGCTTGTGTCACCAGGAGGATACGAAGCCTTAAACCTACTGACAATGAAAGTTTGCTCTCCCTTAAGCAGCTGGCAGGTTCTGGGGTTACCAGGCTTTCTGGTGCCAGTTTAGAAGAAAGGGGATGGTGACTCTTTCAGAAACTAATTTGCAATGACCTGAATGTTGCTTTATCATTTCAGCTGAGTTTCATGCTATTCTTGGAATTTTGCCTTCTGCCTGCTTCTGAGCTGTCCATCTGCTCCTGAGTTGTCTATCACTGAAAGCCAGGGTAGAAAACTGCTCATTTGTCATCAAGCTTGGGCTTCCCCCTACTTTAGCATGAATGTTGTCTTCTAGTGCTGCAGCAATTGGTTGCCTTGATGCCTGAAGCTCAGCCCCAGCTCTTGTGTGTCTGTTCCTCAGAGACAGGAAAATGGTTGGCCCCCAAGAAAGGCCTGTGCAGAGACAGCAGGATTTCTTCTGGGGAAAGTCCAGTTAACCTGAAACTCTCCAGGCTCAGCCCAACTTTCTCTTAGCTGTGGTCATCACTACACATTGACATTGTACTGCTGGTACACCACTCAGACACTCCTGTTTTAACCTCAGTCACTGTGACTCTTCTTATTTCACAGAGTCACAGAACTGTAAGGGCTGGAAGGGACCTCAAGGATCATCCAGTTCCAACCACCCTGCCATGGGCAGGGACACCTCACACCACATCAAGCTGCCCAGAGCCACATCCAGCCTGGTCTTAAAAACTTCCAGGGATGAGGCTTCCACCACCTCCATGGGCAACCTGTGTCAGTGTCTCACCACCCTCATGAGGAAGAATTTCTTCCTAACATCCAATCTCAATCTCCCCTCCTCTATCTTGGGTCCATTCCACCCTCAGTCCTATCACTACCCAACACCCTAAAAAGTCCCTCAGCAGCTTTCTTGTAGCCCGCTTCAGATACTGGAAGGCCACAATAAGGTCTCCTTGAAGCCTTCTCTCAGCCTGTCCTCATAGCAGAGTAGCTCCAGCCCTCTGATCATCCTCATGGCTTCCAGCCCCACCTTGGCTTAGTGCTGTCAAAATATTTCCAGTATAGCACACCTGGAAAAGGTCAGAAGGCAAAGAGAAAAGGACACAAAGCTTCCCCATTGTTTTGTTCCCGCATTTGTAATGAGAGGTTGTGGTAAAACCCACAGCAGATTATTTCTTTCCAGGTACTTTATGTAACTGGAAACAGGCACTGAAAGTTTCCAGCAGTCAGTCCTGATCACAGTCCAATTGCCTGCATACTTGGGTTGCAGTGTGATGGAGTATGATGATCCACTGTGGGTGGCAGTTTCAAATGCAGGTCCCAAGGGCTGTTCAAGGCTGTCACTGCTGCACTTTGCTGTTTTGCACTTTGCCTTTCCCAACTGTGCTTTGCCATAGCAGAGCAGCAGTTTATTTTACACCAGCACAACGTCCATTTATGGCTGCTGTGCCAGAAAGCACTCTATATTAGCAAATAAGCCCATTAATTACAGGAATTAAGCCCTGGTGGAAGCTGAAGTCCCCAAACACATTTTCCTGAGAGACATATAAGTGGCAAGTATCCATAAATCCCTGCTCCATGTGTGCTGGGTTCCCCATCCTGCAGGGATGCATGCGTCTTTCTGAGCTGAGACTGCAACCCCTAACAGAAACACTCATGTTCACAGGTTTAGGGTGCTGGTAAGTAAATGCTGGAAGCACCTTTTGCATCCTGTTATGCCTTGACAACTGTAAATGTGTCTGTGGGTTCGGGGTGGTTGTTTCCTCTCCTTTCCCGTTGTTTTTTTTGCTTTCTAGATGACTCCTTGAGCATGCCCAGTGTGGTAAGTGAACAAGAAGCATACCTTATGGGTGCCATTGGGAGGAGGCGGTTCTCCAGCCATCTCTCCAGCGTGTCTGCACCTCAGGCTGAGGTGGGCATGTTACCCAGCCAAAGGTAACAGCATGGGCTTTTTGCCCTTCTCATTTCATTCACAAGAGCAGGCTTGGCACAGGTATATTTTGTGTACCTCAGAGATGTGGGCCAGAGAGCAGGGCCAGCGTAGGGAGTCTAAATCCTGACATAGTGTTGGGCCAAGGGTGCGGGGTTGGAAATGGATGATCTGCCATGTGTGAGGTCCATCTGAACAAGCTATCATCCATAGAAAGCTTTCTTCTGATCTGTTTCAGAAACCCTCAGCACTACTATTTTTCTCTGCTACTACAGTGGACAGCAGAAAGGTTGATTTTGGGGCTGTGCTTTGATGGAGGGGACCTTACACAATCTGTATAGGAATCCTGAGCAGCTGGCAAGGAGTGCAGAGGCATCCTGATGGATTTGCTTCATTTTCCTCCGTGCAGTTTTTGTCCTTCCTAGAACAGTACCTAGCTCATGACAGAAAATGAACGTCAGGTTCAAAGATGGAATTTAGTACTGTCCAAACCCAGAAATATGCTTGTTGGTAGAAGCGACGTCGAATGCCTCATTCCCAGCTAATGTGGAGTGGTGAGGAAGAGACTGGAATTTGGGGAATGTACATCATTAGAAGATGTAGTCAGAAGTTTTTCATGTGAATGTGGTCTTTTTTTTCTGAGTAAGCAATATTTACTGCTTGATTTGCCTGTGCCATAGTTCTGCAAGGATATCTGACAATGGATAGATTAATCGATGTCACTTCCTTTGAACCTTTAAAGAATAAATTCTACTTTATCTCTTGACCAGCCTTGGAAAATCAAACATCGTTCCCTTCCCAGTCTTGCTTGGAATCACAGAATCACAGACTTGTCAGGGTTGGAAGGGACCTCGAGGATCATCTAGTTCCAATCCCCCTGCCATGGGCAGGAAATAATAACCTTGACACACAAAGCAAAAGTAACAGCGGTGGTAAATACCAGCAGAGGCAGGAGAAGAGATTTACAGGAGAGAAGCTACACAGATTTTATCTGGGAGTTTTCACAAAGGGGCTTGCAGGAACTCGTTTGACTTTTTGAATTCAATTGATTCAGTCCCTTTGTTTCTTGAAAAAAATAATATGCAAGACTGCATTTTCTTCAACCTTTCACTACCATCTTCAATGCAGAAACTTCCTAAGAGCCACAGCTGACTGCTACTACTGTTTGCTTTGTGCAATCCCACGTCACAGCGATGTTGAGAACAGAAAGAAAAAGGCTTTAATTACAAGAGAGCTTTGCTCTCTGCTGTTTTAAGTACGTGGTATACCAGGAGAGTGGCTTTTCATCTGTGTAGGGGAAGTCCAAACTCAGCAGGCATAGCCACAGTCCACACAGTTGTGCCCTTTTTAGTTACCGATGCTCTCTGGGCTTTCAGACTACCTCACAAATGTCAACTAATTAATGCTAAGTAATACTATTACTGCTTTCGTGCTGGTAACCCAGCAGACTGCTTGCTTTCTGTCCTGTTTCTCCTGTGGGCTGAGAAGGCTGCTCCTGCCTGAATGGCACCAGTGTAGACAAGCACTGTGCCTGTGCAGTCCTTTGTCAGGATCCACGGCAGCCATTTACATACGGTTTCATTGCACTACCAGACCTTGTTTTCCAGGTGTTTGTCCTTAGAGTGATACCAGAAGGAGAGTGATCTATAGCTCATGGGACATAGATTAGCCCTCCCTCAGGAAGAAGTGGCTTATGGGGAAAGGAGGTAGAAAAAAGCTTTTAACAAAGTTGGAAGTCAATAGAGCTGAAATAAGTAAAAAATGCTGCAGTAAGATGGCTTTGAAAACAGTTCCCTGCCCTTATTTCCCATGGAAACACATCCTGCTGAAGAGCTCAGCTCCCCAGTTCTCAGCAGAGGGGTGGAAGTATCCATGTAGTGTAAGCTGCCTGCAAGGACTGATCGAGGTTCTTCCAGCTCCCCTGGTCATGTGTGTGCTGCTGAGCCTGCGAGCCCTGGATTCCGTTGCTCTTTCTCCCCTTGCAAACAGAGACAGTCGCATGCTTTTTTTGCATTTTCTTTCCCTAAATTCTTAATCTCCCTGCCCCTCCTGCAGTGAACCTAATGTCCTCGATGACTCCCCGAGCCTGGCCACTGAGGGCAGCCTCTCTAGGTACAGTGTTAACACTACCTGTCTGTCAGTGTGTGTGCTGGGAAACGAGCCGTTTCCAACCTCCTGTCTCTTCCCTCACCTTTTGTCGCTCTCTCCATCTCTGTCTCTTGTGGCTCATCGATATTCAGGCCTGCAAGTCAAAGGTGTAGCAACCCACCTTCAGTTTTCAGCTTTGATTGCCAGCAGCTTTGAGGAGGCTAAGGGGAAGGGGGGAGAAGAATCCATAACAAGTGCAAGAGCAGCCTGGCTGGCTCGCCTCGTGGTTTCCCCCTTGTTTAGCAATTGCTTGCAGGGCATGAGAAAGATTATCCACGAGGCATTAGCTGTAGCCTGTTATAAGAATTAGTCTGGAGGCTTATATAAAACAGACATCTGTTTTCCCATCCATCTCACAATGCTGTCAAAACAGAAGGCCTAATAACAACATCAAGCTGTGTTCTTTAACATTCATGAATGGACGATGGTTCTCTGTGGATGCTTTGCAGTAATTTTGGTTCTTTTTACAAAGTGTTCCCAAATGACACTTTGGAAAGCTTGCAGGTGAACGCCATTAAAGCTTGGAACTGCCCTGTCAGTGCTGCAGCTTAGTGTAGCTGTTCCCTGTTGCCCTGTGGACAGGGGAGTTCATGTGCAAGCGCTGTCCCATGGGTCAGGAATGAGCTTTGAAGGGAGGTCTGCACCTTTAATGGCCAGCTCAGTTGTGTTAATCATCTTGACTGTCCTGCTGCTGTCCTCACACCCCCTCAACCCACCCTTGTAGGGTCAGAGTAGTCCAAAGAGCATCTCTGTTGCCTTTCAGAAGCCCACGGGGGCTGGCAACCCAGAGGGCAAGGCTCTCTTCCTTCACCACACCAGCTGAAGATGTGGATATGTTGAGAGGCGTTTGTGTGAATGGTTTCTGTTTTGTCAGCTTGGGGTTAGATGGCAGCAGCTGCTTTTTTTGGGGTGGGACAGGCTGCTTTGTTTGCTTCAGCTGACAAGTGGTGAGTTTCTCATTGGTGGTGTCACTGAGCTCATCCCATGATCCATGGTGTCCTTTGTGAGCATGAGCCCTGCTGCAGTGGATCAGACTCTGCTGCAGGAGCGGCCTTAGGAAAAGACACTGGCTTGTTGGCAGAGGGGGGATATTGTCACCTGCTTTTGTGATAAAGCAAAATGGGCTGCGTGGTCACCTGGGCATGGTTTGGGGCCTAAAGAGAACAGAAATCATTGAGCTGAAGAGGTTAGACACCCTCTCTTAAACACAGCTGAAAACTCCCTGCAGTTGAGGAGGATGATGGAGAAAATCCTTGAGTTACAACCACAATAGCCTGATGCCAGGTGACATCAGTGTTGAATTTGAAATGCTCTGATATTGTGAAGTGGGAGGGAGTTGTTCCTAGTAACCGTGGTGAGGCTGAGGGCCCCGAACCAGCTAAGTCAACAGATGAACTCAAATGCAATAGTCTGTTTGGAACTCGGCAGTTCAGAGGGTTCCTACTAATCTCTGTCCTCCACCCTGCTCTATGGTACAGAGCAGAAAGGTCACCAGCTGTAGTTGGGAGTCAGTTCTGTTGAGGTTTATTATCCTTTTCAAGGAGTGGGCACTAAGATCAAGGGAGGGGCATCAGGGCTGCAAAGCCTTAGAAAGAATGAAGGCAGAGGAATGCTGCAAATTGTTTTCAAAAGACTAGGTCAGAGTCCCGTGAGGAGGGGAACATCTTTCAGCTGCATTGTTAAATGTGCAAATTGGATTCCTTCTCTAAAGGACAGGGAGGTAAAGCGGACGTTGCAGGAGTTTATTGTGCTGCAGGGACCACGGGGCAGAATGGATGTGTTTTGACATTCAGGAACGTTAGTGTTGAATAAAGGGAACTTCAGGTTTGCTTACCTAACTTTGATTGTGGTGGAGCACAATGATTACAACCGTTTAGGATTGCCTTCCGAATTCGAAAGCTGATGTTTAGTCATAACTGACAGAAAGAAAGAAATCATATGGGGGCTAGACCCTTGTGGCAAGTAGGAGCTTGAAATAAATCAAACCAACAGTGACAAACACAAGCCAGAATAAACTCTGTTTCCCTTTGTTGTACAGCAATTAGAGTCAGCCATGTAGAAAAGTGGGGAGGACAGGAAGGGGGGAGCACTGAAGTGCTCAGAAGTAAACAGATAGCATGGGCTATGGGGCTGAGGAGCATATGTGTCCATATGTGGTTTGCTGTAGTTATCATCTGAGATGAGAGAACACTCCCCGTGGCAGAAGGGAAGGAGGATGAGAAGCCACTGTAATGGAAATCTGTTGCACAAGCATATTTCCCTTTCATCTCTGTCATTATGCCCATCCTAGCTTAATGGAAAATGAGTGGAGCCACATTGCCAGGGCAGATCTAGCACTAACTGGGCTGGGATGTGTCTGGGAATGTAAGAGCTGGAGTTCATCTACATTTTAACCCATTCTTCACTGGCCTTTGTCCACTGACCTCCTCCCTCAGATGCCTTGGGACACAGAGTGTGTGTGTGTTCTACCATGATGGTGCAGCAAGCATGCACATCTTTATAAAAGATGTTCAAACTTCTTGCTTCCTTTGTCTCTGGTTTGCTTTTTCTTTCTTTATCTCTTTTTTCCCCCCCCCCTTTTTCTTCTTTCTTTTTCTTGATTTCTTTTTCCTCTTTTTCTCTTTTTCTTTATTTTTTTATTTTTTCTTTCCTTCTTTTCTTCTTTTTTCTTTTCCCTTTGCTTTTATTTCCCTTTTATTTTTATTTGTCTTTTTTCTTTTTTCTCTTTTTCTTTTTTCTCTTTTTCTTTTTTCTCTTTTTCTTTTTCCTCTTTTTCTTTTTTCTCTTTTTCTTTTTTCTCTTTTTCTTTTCTTTTTCTTTTTTCTCTTTTTCTTTTCTTTTTCTTTTTTCTCTTTTTCTTTTCTTTTTCTTTTTTCTCTTTTTCTTTTTGCTTTTTCTTTTTTCTCTTTTTCTTTTTTCTTTTTTTTCTTTTTTAATTTTTCTTTTTCTTATTTTTCTTTTTTCTTTGATTTTTCTTTTTTTCTTTGATTTTTCTTTTTTCCTTTTCTTTTTTCTTCTCCTTTTTATTTTTATTTTTTCTTTATTTTTATCCTTTTTTTCTTTTTTCTTCTTTCTTTTTCTCCTTTTTCTCCTTTTTCTCCTTTTTCTCCTTTTTCTCCTTTTTCTCCTTTTTCTCCTTTTTCTCCTTTTTCTCCTTTTTCTCCTTTTTCTCCTTTTCCTCCTTTTCCTCCTTTTTCTCCTTTTATTTTTCTTTTTCTCCTTTTCTTTTTTTTTCCCCCTGCACAGATTCTTGGGCATTGTGTACTCTAATTGCCAACCTGAGCAAATTTTCTTTTAGCTCCCACTGTGTGACTGCATTTGGCTGTCATTTCTTGTAGAGCTGGCAGGAAGCTGGGTTGGTTTGATCTTTTGCTTACCTGTCTCTGCCCTAACTATGTAACAGGAGTAGCATTACTGTGAAGGCAGAAACCCTGACAGGGAAACTCAGAGAGTGACAGAGCAGTATTGTGTTCCAGTGATGTGATTCCCAAATCAATCTGGCTTATGCACTGCAGAAAAAAGCCTTCTTATCGATTGCATTGCCATGGGAGGGAAAGGTACTGCCAGCTGCAATGGCATTTGATCCATGCTCTCTGATTGTGTCCCACGGGCTGCCAGGAAAACACAATCCTCCTGCTCTGGGCTGGGGAACAAGGAGAGACAGTAAAGGGCTACAGGGGGGCTACAGGGAGCCAACAGTCTGCCTGCCATGCTGACTTTCATGGAAATGAGATCAGTAGTGATGTTCTTTGATGCGAAAAGAAGCCCTCACAAAGCTTCATGAACTGAAAGGTTGTACCTGCAACTTCAGTGACTCACCAGAAATCAGTGCTCTTTGTCATTCTCTCTCTCCCTTCCTCACAATTCAGGGATAGAAGGCAAAAAGACAGCCACAACAGGCCTGTGCTGTGAACAGGCAGCTCAGCAAAACTCAGCTGCTCTGGACTCCACCATTTGCCTACAACAGATATTTGCAATTTCAGCTGATAAGATCATCCCAGATTATACCAATTTGTGTAACAACTCAGTACTGGAAATCAGCATCCAGCAGCTTGCTGAACTCATTTCACTTATGCCAGACTCTAGCAGAAGACACAAAGTCCAGGGTTTCTTTTGCTCACCTACTCTTTCTTTTCAGTGCACAGATTACTCCATGGGAATAATTTTTAACCCTTATGTATGGCCTCAGTGCCCTCATGAGGTCCACAAGTCCTTTATCCAAGGGCTTGTCCAAAGAGTTTTCGTAACACATGTGAAATGAGTTTTTCAGCACTATAGGAGAGTTCTGTACTGACCAGAATCACATGCTTCCTGGCACAGACATTTATCATAGAATCACAGAATGGCTCAGGCTGGAAGGGACCCTAGAGATCATCTACTCCAACCTTGGCACCAGGGACACCTCTCAACTAGACTTGGCTGCTCAAGGATTTGTCCAAGCTGGCCTTGAACACCCCCAGAGAGGAGGCATCCACAACCTCCCTGGGCAGCCTATTCCAGAGTCTCACTACCCTCATACTGAAGAACTTTCGTCCTAAGATCCAGTCTAACCCTGCTCTCCCTCAGCTTCAAACCATTCCCCCTTGTCTTGTCTCTAGACACCCTCAGGAAAAGTCCCTCTGCAGCCTTCCTGTAGGTATTGGAAGGCAGCTATGAGGTCCCCCTGGAGTCATCTCCAAGCAGCACACTCCCAGCACAGCAGAGCTGTTCCAGTCCTTGGATCATCTTTGTGGCCTCCTGTGTACTCACTCCAGCAGTTCTGTGTCCTTCCTATGCTGGGGACACCAGAACTGGAGGCAGGGTTGGAGGTGAGGTCTCAGCAGAGCAGAGCCAAGGGGCAGAATCCCCTCTCTTGCTGCCCATGCTCCTCTTGATGCATTCCAGCACACAGCTGCCTGCTGGGCTGCATGAGGGCACTGCTGGCTGGCTGCTGGGGAGCTGCTCAGCAACTAGCACCTCCAACTTTCTTTCTTAGGAGCTGCTCTCAAACCACTCTGCACCCAGCCTGGGTTTGTGTCTGGGATTGGCCCAACCCAGATGCAGGACCTGGCATGTTTCCTCACTTGTAGAACTAAGAGTTACTGTGCCTTCCTCAGGAATGGTAACTACTCTCAAAAACTACTCCAACAGAAAATTATCACAGTATCACCAAGGTTGGAAGAGACCTCAAAGATCATCAAGTCCAACCCGATTATACTTTCAAGACCTTCTCCAGCTAATTCCTACTTAATTCACACACTGGTAACTGCTCTAGAAGAGTCTCAATTCAGAAGAACAAGTTTTTATATAAGCCTAGAAAGAGGAGATTAAGAAAATTCTGCAAGCTGTGATTTCAGAGAGTCTGGATCACAAACCCAAAGACTGATTGGAGTGCAGCCTCTTTGCTTTAACAAGGAATGATGTGTTGCTTCAGGACCTAGCAGCCATATGTGCCGCCGTCACTGGCTGGGTCAAGAACACAATCAGTGACTTCAAGGACTGCTTACTCACAGGAGGCTGTTTGTATGGTGTTTAGGATGCTTTCTATGTAAATCATGTCACTGCCCTGGATAAGAGCTGGGAAATCTGTTCCAGAGACTGGTGATCTCATCTGGAATCGCTGTCTGAGGGAGAAAAGGTCTCAATTATATCTTGTTTGTTCTGGCTTGGAGCATGCAGAAGCTTCTCATTTTTGTTTTTTTCCAGACCACTGCAGCTGTGGTGAGATTGCTGAGGGCATGCTTGAGATTATTAGGCTGTGGTCAGACGATCAGAAGAGAAACAGGGTCTTGTCTCTCTGCTAGCAGTCATCCATTGTTTCCTCAGCAGAGCTGGTCCAAAAGCACACCTGTGTGGTTCAGTGCAAGCTCTGGCTTTGGTTTGAACCAGTAAAGGAGGAAGCAATAGGACTCTGCTCTCCTCAGACCCCACCTGGAGTCCTGTTTGCAGTTCTGGAGCCCCCAGCACAGGAAGGACATGGAAGTGTTGGAGCGGGTCCAGAGGAGGCCACAAAGATGCTGAGAGGGCTGCAGCAGCTCTGCTGAAAGAACAGGCTGAGAGACTTGGGGCTCTGCAGCCTGGAGAAGAGGAGGCTTTCAGGAGACCTGATAGAAGCCTTCCAGTATCTGAAGGGGGCCTACAGGAAGGGTGGGGATGGACTATTGACAAGGTCTTGCAATGACAGGACAAGGGGCAATGGGGAGATTGAAAGTGAAAGTTAGGAGGAAGTTGTTTGCAGTGAGGATGGTGAGACACTGGCACAGGTTGCCCAGGGAGGTTGTGGCTGCTCCCTCCCTGGAGGTGTTCAAGGCCAGGTTGGATGAGGCCTTGAGTGACCTGTCCTAGTGGGAGGTGTCCCTGCCTATGGCAGGGGGTTGGAACTAGATGATCCTTGAGGTCCCTTCCAACCTTACCATTTTATGATTCTATGACTTGTAGGTCAGGTAACCAAACTTCAACCCCAAGCAGATTGGAAGTTCTTATGCTCTGCTCCACCAAACCTTCTAAGGACAATGTATTCTGCCAAAGTGAAGTATGAGCTGTTCAGGAGACAGACCTTTTTAAGCCTTTCCACAGACATTCCCCACGTCTTGTCTAACTGTATTCTTAGGTTTGTCTTCTTCCTCTGCTCCTGTAAGGTCAGGCAATAAACCCTCACTCTGTCAGCAGTAGGGAGCTCCTCCAGCAGGATCAAAGGAAAGCAGCTAGAGAAAAGAATGCTGTTTTCCTTTAGATGAACACAGGCCAAAGGCACAGGGGCCTGTAATATTGTACCTTCAGGAAGACACACCAGAAAGAGGTGGAGGCTGCTGAAACAGGACATGTGGCTCAGTTTATTCCAGTCTGTCCCAAAGAAGCAGCTGCCTGATTTAAATCTTAAAATCCATCTTAGATGTTAGTTGCTGTTGTAACCATAAGTCTCTCCAGACATAGTTCACTCAGCTAAAATGTCTGATGCCTGCTCTCTGCTCAATGCCCAGTTTGTAACTGTTTGGAGGGATGCAGTGCTTTGGTAAGCACCAGGGCAGGGTGGAGTGTTTGGATCAAGTAGATGCAACCATTAGGTGAATGGTGGAAGAAGCTGGAATGTAGCCCAGTGTGGTTTGTTGATAAAGATTCTTTCATTGCAGCTCTTCAGGTGGTTTGTGCAAAGAGATAAAGCCTAATGAGCTGTGTTGATGTGTATTTCTATCATTTATGTTTACTTGTACTTTTTTTTGGTTGTTGTTTGTTAGCCACACAAAGACTTAAGGCTGCAAGTGTTGTTCACATAACTCATGCATCCATTATGTGAATGGATCCTTTGTCACTCTGTGTTTGGGGTGGGTTTTTTTTCTGTTTGTTGACTTAAATTGAAATGAAAAACAGATGATAAAATTGTGATGAGGCTGTGGAGTCTATTTGGAAGGGGAAAAAAAAAATCCCAAAACAACAAACCAAAACCAAACATACATATACTTCTTGAAAAAAAGGAAAAGCAAACAAGAAGACTTTTGAGCCAGGAAGTTATGTTCTTGCCTTTATTGATGTGGCAAAGGATGCAGAGCAGTGAGTGTCGCTCAGTGGGATGCATCAATCAATGACTGAAAACTGAACTCTGCAGTTGACTTATCTTTAGATGCTACCTGTGCGTGGCCAAGTCTTGAATGCCATGACTCCACCTCCCACCCCCTCCTAAGCCCCGGAAGCCACAACCCAATAGACACGTCCCTCCCATCCTTCAAAGACAGTCTTGCTCTTTGAAGTGACTCTGCCATTAGTGGTTGGTTTAGTTACTTATTTGTCTATTTAAATCACAGTTGCCAGGACACCTACTACTTAGATGGGGTGCTCCCATGCTTGGTCTAATGCTTTCAACATCTAACAGGGTGGCAAGCATTCAGAGTGAGCCGGGACAGCAGAACCTTCTTCTACAGCAGCCCCTGGGGCGGAAGAGAGGCCTACGACAGGTGAGAAGACAGGGAGTGAACAAATCTTCTCTCCTTCTGTTGGAGCTGGTTTGTTTCTTCTCAGCTGTGTCTGTCTTGAAGCGATTGTGGATGTGACCTGTCCTTTTTGCCTGATTTGTGGCAGATAAGTGCAGCCTGCTGAGGTAGCAGGATCTGTAGCACAAGCTGTATCTGTGACACCTGACAAATCCCTAAGGGAAGAGGTGCACTTTGTTCTGAATTTATAGCATCACAGAAGGGCTTAGGCTGGAAGAGACCTTAGACATCATCTAACCCAACCCCAGGGATGCCTCTTGACTAGCCCAGGTTACTCAAGGCCCCATCCACCCTGGCCCCAGGTTCTGCCTCTGCAGGCTCTTTTTGTTCTAGTTAAACAAGGGCCAGCTGATCTGCAGTGTGGTGTGTGTGGTATTGGCACTGGACATGCACACACCCAGGAGTCCATATGAAGGTGTCTGAGCCATGGGAACTTTCACACAAGGACATCTAGAGGAACAGACGATGAGGATCCCTTCTCATTCCAGAGGAGAAGGTGTGTGACCATGCCTCAGCCTAACTCTTCCTTCCAACACCCAGCTTCGACGACCGCTGCTGTCACGTCAGAAAACCCAAACGGAGCCTCGCAGCCGGCACGGAGCTCGACTGTCGACCACACGCCGCAGCATCCAGCCAAAGCCCAAGGCCTGCGGTAGGCTCCCACCAGCTCCCAGAGTCAGCACTCTGCCTTTCAATGCAGCAAATATTAGCTCCTGGGTTTAGCCTAGAGGAAAACCTGGTGTGCTCTTGGCAGAGGGTTTAGCCTAAATGGAAACCTGGTGTGATCTTGGCAGAGGCTTTAGCCTAAAGAGAAACCTGGTGTGCTCTTGGGAGAGGGTTTAGCCTAAAGAGAAACCTGGTGTGCTCCTGGGAGAGGGTTTAGCCTAAAGAGAAACCTGGTGTGCTCCTGGCAGAGGGTTTAGCCTAGAGGGAACCCTGGTGTGCTCTTGGCCTGCAGTACAGTGAAGCCCCAGTGGTTGTACTCTTCTCCCTAGTAAGCAGCTATACTATGAGAAAATCACTCCCTCAAAACACTTTTTTTTGGCTTCTCCAAAGACTTGCAAGGGAGAAATGGACAGGGAATTATCATGTCTCCTAGAGACGTGGAGAATTTAGAAGACAGTGTGTTCTCTACTCAGGATGTCTTGGGTTTAAACTGGCAGAGGGGAGATTTAGACTGGATGTTAGGAGGAAGTTCTTTACAGTGAGGGTAGTGAGACACTGGAATGGGTTGCCCAGGGAGGTTGTGGATGCTCCCTCCCTGGAGGTGTTCAAGGCCAGATTGGATGAGGCCTTGAGTGACCTGTACTAGTGGGAGGTGTCCCTGCCTATGGCAGGGGGTTGGAACTAGATGATCCTTGAGGTCCCTTCCAACCTTACCATTCTATGATTCTATGGTTCTATGTCTTGGCCAAAACCTCCAGATCTGGAAAATTTGAAGCTGCTATTGAAAGTGGTAGAAACAAGGAAATTAGAGAATCACAGAATGTTAGGGGTTGGAAGAGACCTCAAAAGGTCATCCAGTCCAACCCCCCTGCCAGAGCAAGATCACCTAGCGTAGATCACAGGAGGAACACATCCAAGTGGGTGTCAAGTATCTCTAGAGAGGGAGACTCCACAAGCCTCCTGAGCAGCCTGTTCCCCATCAGCTGTAAGCTTAGCGGTTCAGAGCTTTAAGGGTTGTCTATGGCAAGGAAGGTAGGGCTGGTCCAGTCCGTGCCCTATGTTTGTCGGACCGAGCCCTGCCCAGCAGAGCAGGGTGTATTCTGTACCATCTGAAGCTAGCAGTTCACTTTGGGGGGCACAATCTACCAGACCAAAGGTTGTTTGCAAACCTTTGGGGTTTCTATGCGCTCGGCCAGGGCCGAGCTGTGGCAGCAGTCCTGCAGGAGACATCTGAAATGTAAAAGGTAACCCAAACTAAGAAAGTGAGGGCAAGGGTGTTAGTTTTGCTGGCAAGTGTGTAGCTGTCCTCAGCCTGTGCTCTTCTCTTACTGCTGGTAGTGGACTCAGCCTAAGGAATGGGGAGCAATCAGCTGCCCTCTGTCTTTTCTCAGGTTTCCTGCAAACCCTTGAGCAATTCCCTCACATATTTACATCTCAGTTTGCCTTTCTCAGCTGAGGGCAGGAATGCCCAAATGACACGGGAATTCAGTATCTTCTGGCAGGGAATGGTGTTGTGGGTGGCACCTGTCTCACCGAGCTCTGACAAAGATGGCCAGGGCCACTAGTCTTCAGGAGATCCTTTAAGGAAGCCCAGGGTAAAAAAGGCTTTTAGGTTGAACTCCAACGAGACAGCTTATCAAGATGGAATGGATCGTGAATCCTGTCATAGCTGTAAAGACTCCAGGGATTGTCTCTCTTCTTCTTGTGTTTTCCTTCCTGAATTGGGGCATTTTAATCCTGAATTTTCTGGCCTTTGTATCCTTCAGTGGAGCAGAAGCGGTCAGTGACCTTCACCGAAGCCCAGCCCGAGGCAGCAGCAGCCTCCCCCGGGGACCTGCCGGCTCCAGCAGCCCAGCAGCAGGGCCGTAGCAGCCCCCAGCCGACCAGCAAGCAGGAGCCGCTGAGCAAACCAGCGCTGACCTCCTCACCTGCCATCGTCGTGGCTGATCTCCACAGCCAGGCCCCTGGCCAGGTGAGGTGACCGATGGCTTCTTGTGTGTGCTGCCCACCGCTACAGCAAAGTGTGAGGGGAATGTCTAACGTGCTCCAGCACCCCAAGGAAAGCTGGTGGATGAGTGAAGATAGCACTCTTCTGGGTGTCTGCTTGAGGCTGTTTACTCTCCACCCCTCTGCTTTTGTTAACCGTTCACTTCCAGACCTCTCCAGTGATTCTTAATTTGCAAAAGTCCCTCTCCATCTTCCATCTGCTACATCTAGTAGTCCTTCTGGAACTGTACAGCAGTGTAAGGTTTCACTGCTTGCTCTCAGAAATGCATCCTTAAAGAAGGACTCCTTTAAAACCTCAACACTAGTTTTAGCAAGTATCATGCTTCAAAACAAATTGCTTGTCCAACATTTTTCTGTGTTGGACACCACTGAGGACAGTGTGAGGACAATCACAGTCATCCCTTCAACACAGCAGTGACACTGAGATCACTTTTCTATGCCTAGGTGTCTTTTTGTCTTTGGGGGGTGCTCTGACCTTTGCCTTGAACAAATGAAAGGCAGCTGTCTTGTGAATACACTAAAAGGAATGAAGTGTTGAGGAGTGAAATCGGAGAACCTTCCTGACCACTGCTACAATGCAAAAGTCTATCACTACTGGAGCACTGTTTTAGGGATCTAGAATCACAGAATCATAGAATCGTTTCGGTTGGAACAGACCTTTAAGATCATTGAGTCCAATTATTAATCTAACTCTCATTATCTAAGTGGAGCTAAACCATGTCTCTCAGCACAACACCTCCTGCATCTTTTAAACCCCTCCAGGGATGGGGATTCAGCCACCTCCCGAGCATCTTTTGAAAACCCTTTCAGGGAAAAAGCTGCTTCTGTTATCCAATTTACACCTCCCCTGGTTTGAGCGCCTAGCCCTTTATGGTAAAAATGCATTTTCTTGTAAGGGAATATTTTAGTGTTGTTCCCTTCCCTTTCCCCCCCTGCTTTCTACAAGCCTGACCCCTGGCTCTCCTCAGTTGCAGAGCGAGGCACTTACTGCTGAGAAGGAGAAGGAAAAAGAGGAGGGCTTAGAGTCCCGGCCAGCGACAGCACAGAGCACCCCACCCACCCAGCTCTCCGACACCGAGGACTACACTGGCCTGGAGACCACCAGCTTGCTGCAGCACGGGGACACTGTCCTGCACATCAGTGAGGACAATGGGATGGAGAACCCCTTGCTGGCCACGCACTTCAGCTTCACACACGTGGAGCTTGGGGAGACTGATGTGGATCTCGATGAATCTCACGTTTAGCCCATGTGGGGAGGAGGAAGAGAAGGGGAACCTTCTCCCTTGAGCTCCCTGGTAACTAGGAAGTCATTCAAACGAGCACTTTATTACCCAAAAGCAGAAAATAGCTATGGCCAGGTTGCTTCAGACTGGCCAGTTTCTGATTGTGTAATCTCTTTCAGTTCAGGGCAAGACCACAGAAACAGAGAATTCTTACCAAATTCTCAGGATAGAGGGGGTGTGGGAGCTGGAGTCCAGAAAACCTACATCTGGCAGCCACAGGCTGTGCTTAGCAGCTTCTTTGGGTGAGCAGGCTGCTGTCCTGTACACAGAAGAGGAAGAGAAAGAGGAGAAGCCTCTCTGTAGGTTGTACCCAAGATTTATTTTTGTAGTGGTTTTGAGAGGAGGGCTATAGAGTAGCTGAACCCAGGGCTCTTGGTACTGACAGTGAAAACATTGCCAAAAAGTACCAGCCTAAAGCTTGATTTCTCACAAGCCTGGGACCATAATTTCTAACTTGGGAGAGCCACGATAAGCACTATGGAGCAACGGGACCTGATGCTGCAGACTTTGGTTGAGTTTACTTTTGTCTGTTGTTTTCAATCTACTCTGTAAGACACTGCCCTTGTGCTACCAGATTATCCGCTCTGTAAAACTCAACTCAGCACGTCCTGTAAGCAGGAATGCAGGTGCTGTGCACAGACACAGGTGGGCAGGGGATGAGGGGTCTGCAGACAGTATAAACAGCCCAGGCTGTCCTGATGAAATGTACACAGTAATTCATCTCCACAACTTAAAAAAATCCACCCTGAGAAGCCCCATCTGGGATGTGTGGACCTCCTGGTACCTAGCAACTGCTCCTCTGATGCTGTCGTATTCTACTTAGACATAGGGATTTAAAGTAAATATTTATATATGGTATTTTCGTGTTCTTAGATATACAAATATAAATATATCTGTACATTGTAAACAAAAGATGGCCATTGCAGGGCAGAAACCTAATGACAGAATCTATTTTTGGCATGTTGAGATTGTATTTAAAAGAAAAAGGTTCCATTTTATGTACGTAATGTTGGTGGCTGCAGCTACGAGATACATATAGGTGTAACATCTAGACCTAGGTGGAGACCCCTGTGGGGGGACCAGCTGAAGTCAGAGCTGCAGCACCATGGAATTACACTGAAATGTCAATTGAGCCAGGCAGACTGCAAAGCAGCTGTGAAACAAACCATGAAGTCCCAAGCAATGCCCAAAGCCGCGCCATGCTGGCTGGGAATCATACACTGCCTTTTTCAGCTGGAGTTTCCCATTGGGGCACTGCTGTGTGGAGGAAGATGGTTTAGATCATCCTGAGAGTCTGTAAAACCCACTAACGACCAGTTTGGCTCCCAAGGACTTGTCATTTGGATGTCATAAACCAGCCTTGCTGAGGAGACAGAAGGATGTCCAAAGAGAGGCCTCACACCTCTCCTGAGCATCTCCAAGGCACTGTTTAGCCTGCCTCGCTCTGCCTGGGAAATGCACCATGCCCCTTGAAAGCCCTCAGGCTCAGCTGCCCAGCCTTTGCCAAACACTTATCTTTGAGGGGACCTGTGCATGCTGATCTGAGGGGACTCACGCACATGAAACCTCTGCAGACAGCCAAAGCCATCCTCCTCCAGGCTCATGGGTGTCGAGCTTGCTGTGCTACCACTGCATTGCTGAGAGATGGAGACTCTCGGCACCTCCTGGGGAAAGCAGGGCTGAAAAGGCAACTGGTTTTATCCTTCACCACTTACATCACTGTACACACTACTGCAACTTCAAAGTCTACCTGACTTTGTAAGAGCAGTGTTTAGGTGAAGATGGCAGTGTCCTAATCTGCTGCTCCGCGTGTCTCTTGAACAACCCAAACCCTGCTCTTTGGCTTGTCAGCACAGGGGAGCCAACACCAGCTACCTGCAGGAGACTGCAGTGTCACCTCGACTGGAGGTCACTCAAAGAATTGCTAAGTTCCAGATGCTTAATCGTACTATTAACAGCCATAGACAAATTATTAAATCCCACAGCTTCCTCTTCAGACCTCCAAGGTAGGCTGGCTACTGGCAGCCAGGTCGGGCAGCAGTTTTAGATGTGAGCTAAGCAAACAGCTGGGACACAGCAGATACAACAATCAGTGGTGCACTTTACAGACCGACCTTTTCTGGTGACAGTGAGAAGGAAGCATCTTCCTTAACAAAAAGCAGATGCCTACCATGGTACTCCACCCAAACGCCGACAGAATAACTGTGATTTACTTTGTTGAATTCAGTTTGTGTAGTAAGTGTCTCCATTTCGCTTTCCCACTGCCACTGGTGACTCCACAGTAGTAAAGCCATATAGCAAGGACTAAAATGCCTCCTTTTAATGCCTACCCTGCTAGGAATCAGTGCAGCTTACCAATGATGCAATCCGTACTTTCGTTGGCTGCAGGTGGCTGGGTAGGTGGCTCTTTGTTGGGTGGTCGGTGGAGCAGGCAGACAGAGCAGTCAGCCTGTCTCCTCCTGTGTTTTGCTATCAGCTGCACTCGATCTGGCACCAGCGAGGTGCACACGATGAGCTTGAACTGGGTTCGTGCTTTCCTCCAGTACCTCTGTAACAGAACTGGTGTGTTTCTGCTGCGAAGACAAACGATGCTGCTTGAATAGTGTTAGAGGCCTTAAGTGCATGTCGTGTTCAACAAACGTCCAGGCTGTACGAGTCTCGTCCGTGTGTCTATCGGTCCATTGCCTCAGCCTTTTATGCAAACCTTGTCCAGAGAACTAAATACAAAGTGACAGCAGGAGAGAGCTGTGTGCCTGAGTCTCTTGCGCCTCTCCGCTCCCTCTCCCAAAGGCTCTGATGTGCTACCGCAGACTGTTTTGTTTTGGGGTTCAGAGGCTGTTAACGTTCACCCATCTGCTTCCACCTTGCAGCCTGCCGCAGCTCGTCTGAGCCCTGCCAGCCCCGGTGCAGGGCGGTGACTGCCGCTGAGCCCCGTAGGCACATTCGCAGCGAGGGGCAGACCGTGGAGCAGCAGTGCTGCCTACGACTGTCCCGGGGCTAACGAAATGGCATGTTGGGCACTGAACACAGCAAAAGGCTTTGGGTTTTCTTCAGTTCAGGCCTTTCTCCCGAGGGTGGCTGTACACGGGAGTTTGTGGTTCCCGAGTGCCAAACTGGGCCTTGCTCTGGCATTTGGGGCACAAGCCCAGGTGGGCAGAGGCAACGACGCGGGTCGGTCGGGCAGGGCTTTCTGCCGGCCCTCGGGACGGTGCCCTGCAAAACGCTCTTTGGGAGGCGCCGCAGCAAGCTCTGCTCTGCTGCTGGATCGGGCCGGGAGGGCTGATGCCCGCACCAGGAGGCAAAGCCCGCGGGTGGCCGCTAGCAGCCTCACGCCGTGCCGCTGTGCCGGTGCTGCCCGTCAGCAGGGCGAGCCGCACGGCCCGGCCCTGGCGGGCCCGCACCTGTGGCCGCTGGGTGGCGCCGCGGGGCGAACATGGCAGCGGCCGAGGGGGGGCGGGACAGGGCGGTGGCGCGCGGCCGTCCCGGCA
>VWZE01007794.1:0-20527 GCA_013396675.1 Eubucco bourcierii
AAAAAAAAAAAAACCACACACCAAGCAAACAAACACCACAGGAAAACAAAATTAAAAAAAACCCCAACATGGCAGCAAGATCTGTTCACTTTGCTCAAAAAGGTGCCTTGGAAGAATTTCCTTGAGAAGGAACCACCAAGTTTTGCCTCAAGAAATGAGCATCTAGCACCACACAATCAGCTCCCATCTCCATTGTGCCAGTAGCCAAGGACAGCGTGAGGTGCTCAGAATGCCTTCAGAGGAGCCCACAAGCAAAGCCCATTTGATTTGCTGATTCCAGGAAAACACCAAGAAGGAGGGTTTTTTTGATTTTTTTTTAAACAAACCTCTTTATTTCCCACCAGCTCTGAACTTCAGTCTCTTACTCTCAGGCTAGATATGGACACCCATGTTGCAAGCACTGATCATTTTGTCTCTCAAAGTGCTTACTGGCAATACTCAATCCAAAATGAAGGTTTTCCACGTGTGAGAACTCCACATCCATCATCCTCTGCCTCACTGAGCCCAGAAAGCTAGTGTTGATGCTACCAAGAAAGTACCAGGAAAGTCAGTGTTGAGAGATACTGCTCTGGATAATAAAGCACAGGAGGTGAGCCCTGCTTCACTGAGCAGTTTGTTCTGTGGATTCAGAAGTTCAGTACAGCACAGGTCACCCACCATGTAGTTAACAGGACAGATTAAAAGCAGAGAAAGACAGCACCCCCCTTATTATCAGTATCTAGACACCCAGACTTCTAACAGCACACCCTAAATGCCATCGCCTTTGCATCCCTGTGACAAGGGTTCCCTCAGAGCCTGATGCAACTTGCAGACCAACATCATGCAGCAGCACAGAGGTGCTGACTTAGTAGTTGTCAGGTCACCAGCTGCTCTGCTGTCACCCATCTAGCAGCAGAGCCACACTAGCCCAACCATACAATGGAACCGTGGGGTCTCTGAGCATCCATTGTCACTTCCCACCTGGCAGCTATCCTTGCTACTCCTTCAATCCCCCAAACTCATGGCTGACAAGGGGCAATGGGTGGAAGTTGAGGCATAGGAGGTTCCATGTGAACCTGAGGAAGAATTGTTCACTGTGAGGGTGACAGAACATTGGAACCAGCAGCCCAGGTTGGTTGTGGAGCCTCCCTCTCTGGACGCATTCAAGAACCATCTGGATGTGTTCCTGTGTGATCTGCTCTAGGTGATCCTGCTCTGGCAGGGAGGCTGAACCAGATGATCTTTCGAGGTCCCTTCCAGCCCCTGACATTCTATGACTCTAGGATGCACGATGCATGACATGGTTTGCAGTCAAAGGAATATCTGGATGCGCATATCCTAAAGCCAAGAAAGGTGGCAACCCTTGCACTCCCACACCCCAACTCAGCTTCTTCCTCTGTTGCTCCAGTTCCCTGTGGCAGAGAGAACACACTGCTGTGTGCTGCCTGGTGGCAGACACAAAGCAAGTGCTCAGCTGAGCAGGCTGCCTTGCAGCACACCGCAGCAGAGCAGCCTAATCTATTTATGGATGGCAGCGGAAGCCCGCGATTGAATTACAAGGCAGGTATTCAATCAGGCAGGATGTGTAGCTGCTTTCTAACAGACTGGAGGATTAAGAGAGCGATAGCATACATGCTTTCCTTCCACATGATAGCACCTCCCTCTTTCCCCCTCCTCAAGCAAGAACCTAGCAGAAGCTGCACTTAAAGAGAAGAGGATTTGCTGTGCTCAGGACCCACAAGAAGGATTACAGAAAGGTTAAAGAGAACATGCATACAAAGACAGCTCTCCTGTATCATCCCCAGCAGAAGGATTATAAAACAACAGCCTGTGTGAGACAGGGCAAACACACCTGAGTTACCAGGAGGAGGAGAGGGTGCAGCTGGAAGAGCTGTCAGCTGCTTAATGCCACACAGCCAACGGTTTGCACAGTGTAAGGTGACTGCAGCACCTGCTTTTAGCAGAGCTTGAAAACAGGTGTCACCATTTTTGTAAGGCTTGTGTGGTGAAGAGAATTGCAAGCAAGAGAGGTTCAGCCAGCTGAGGTTTATATTCCAGTTTATTATCTCCAGCTGCACTAAGTCCTGCACACACAGAAGACAGTAAGAGTCCTTACTCAGAAGAGCACATCACCTGCAGTGCAGATTCCCCATTTCACCCATTGCTGCCATCCCTAGGGAAGTGTGCTGTAATAGAGTGTGGCAAGGAAGTAAAGGAGCTTATTGCCTTGAGCCTAGAGAAGAACTACAGTGCATGGATATGAAAGTCATCTGCAGGAAGAAGACTGCAGCCTGGTACAAGAAGACAGAGAAGAGTGTTTCGCACGATTGCTGGAAAGAAACTCTCTATCTGATGCAGCAGGATTACATCACGTCTGACGGCAGAGGCCCATTGTGCTCTCACTTGTAAAGGAGGATTACTGCATATCTGATCTGCAAGAAGGATTATTGTAGTTGAAGCAGGTCAAGTGCAATCAGGATAAACTGAAAGGTTGTAACGTGCTGGTGGAAGGTGTCACTGGATTTGTGAGGGGGCAGACGGAGAGCAGAGCATCACGGGCATTAGCATCAAGAGAACACCCTGGAACTCCAAGAGAATTCCAGCATGGGACACAAGTCCACTTCACCACCACTCCCAGCTCACTTGATAGGTTACTGAACAAAACTTACCTGCAGTTGGTAGGAAAGGTCCACGCAGTTCCCATAGGTTAAAAACAACAAAACCAAAGCACACTTCTCTTCATTTTCCTTTTGATTTTAGCCTTTTCAGCCCCATCTGACCCAGCACCTATTTTTAGGCCTTCTCTTGAACACAGTTTCCTATGCTTGAATGAGCACCTCTTTTTATTTAGAATTAAAATCTCAATTCACTTGGACAGTGATAAACATGCAAAGTATGCTTTAATGTCTTACAACATATTTTAACTCTGGGACATGGATCTATTGCATTCTCCTTCATCAATACTCCAATAAGCTTCCCATTAAACCTTATTAAAAGAAAACTGAGTTTTCATTGAAATCTACAGGACTGGATTGGTCTATTACTGCAGGAGTCATATCAGGGGAGACATCATAGCCATATCCTACCACAACACAGCCAGACAGCACTTAAGACACTAGATGGCAGCTATCAAGATGTTGCCTATGAACTGCTGCAGTTGGAATTTCTAGAGAAGGTGGAGCACAGCTGTCTGCTGGCATCATGCAGGAGTTGGTTTACTTTGTGCTGGGTCATCAAAGATTGAACTGTTGGAGCAAGTCCAGAGGAGGCCGCAAAGATGTTCAGAGGGCAGAAGCAGCTCTCCTATGAGGACAGGCTGAGAGAGTTGGGGCTCTTCAGCCTGGAGAAGAGAAGGCTTTGAGGAGACCTTGGAGTGGCCTTCTAGTATCTGAAGAGGGCTTACAGGAGGGCTGGGGAGGGACTATTTACAAGGTCTTGCAATGACAGGATGAGGAGTAATGGGTTTAAACTGGCAGAGGGGAGATTGAAACTGGATGCTAGGAGGAAGTTCTTTCCAGTGAGGGTGGTGAGGCACTGGCACAGGTTGCCCAGGGAGGTTGTGGCTGCTCCCTCCCTGGAGGTGTTCGAGGCCAGGTTAGATGAGGCCCTGAGTGACCTATTCTAGTGGGAGGTGTCCCTGCCTATGGTGGGAGGTTGGAATTGGACGATCTTTGAAGTCCCTTCCAACATAAACCATTCTATGATTCTGTGATACACCTGTCAACAAGATATTTTTTTGTTTTAAATCCCATCAGTGGGGGAAAAGCTGTGTGGAAAAGTTCTGTGTGTAGCTGTATGGAAAGTTCTCTGTCTCACCACCTGACCTAAAGGCTTTGCATTAGACACCACTTCCAGCTGAGGAGTAACAGCCATGGAGAGTACAGAACCATGCTAGCTACAGAGTTATCTGCAGTCTGTAGACTGCAGGTAACAGTCACAGCTCTTCATCTGAGCTACCAGGAGCTTCATACTCAGGTTTGGCACAAAAAGGCACCTCTTGATTAATATTCCCCCACAAACACAAATTTCATTCTTTCCTCTTTCTCACCAAATCCCCCCACTAGGATCCATCCTTCAGAGAAAAAAAAAATCTGCAGCAAAACAAGCAGATTTGCTGCACTTCCAGTGTTTGACAGAAGGGAGAACAGATTGGGACTCCATGACGAGTGACTCATTATCAGCAAATAGTTTTAAGTGATGATTGTTTCATCACCACCCACCCAGCTCTTCCCTCTGTCTGCAGGCTAGTGCAAAAAATCACTGCAAAAGGATGACAAAAAAAAAAAATTAGGCAGATATCCCTACCTCTTTTTTCCTCTCCTAGGATTGAGAGCAGAGCCATCTGAAAACGGAATGTGCAACAGGTTTGGGTTACAGATTGGGGGCTTAAGAGTTTTCTTTTCTTCCAAAAGCAATATGTAACACAGGTTAAGAAGGGAGACAATCCAAGTAAAAGCTGAAAAAAAGCTTTCAGATGTCTGCTACTTCCCTGTGCAAGCATATGCTGAGCTTAACCCTTAGGGACACTAAGACCCTTGCAGTCATTTAGCAGATAAGCCCTTGCTGCAGGATCAAAGCTGAGCTGCAATGTGCGAATTGATGTTGCTGTAAATGAGCATTAGTGCATTTGGGATCCAGCAGAACTGGTGGCTGAAGGTGAAGAATTACCTACTCCCAGTCAAACACATCAAAACCCCATTAACAGCAGAGTACAGAAGGTTATGGCAGCAAAAATCAAACCCTTACCTTATCTTGTTGCTCTCAGCAACTACTTCCAGTAGTCATTCACCTTTAGGAGCACAGCTGCAGAGCAAATCTAGAGAGAGAAAGAAAGATCACAGGATGTTAGGGGCTGGAAGGGACCCAAAGAGATCACTGAGTCCAACGCCCCCTGCCAGAGCATGACCATAATCTAGCTCAGGTCACAGAGGAACACGTATCCAGACAGGCTTTGAAAGTCTCCAGAGAAGGAGACTCCACAACCTCTCTGGGGAGCCTGTTCCAGTGCTCTGTGACCCTTACAGTAAAGTTCCCCCTTGTGTTGAGGTGGAACCTCCTGTGCTGCAGCTTATATCCTTTGCCCCTTGTCCTATCACAGGGAGCAAGTGAGCAGAGCCTGTCCCCCGCTCCTGACACCCAGTCCTCAGATATTTATAAACATGTATTAAACCCTCTCTCAGTCTTCTCTTCTCGAGGCTAAAAAGCCCCAGGTCACTCAGCATCTCCTCATCAGGCAGCACTCTCTAATCATCCTCATGGCCCTCTGCTGGACCTTCTCCAGCAGATCCCTGTCCCTCTTAAACTGGGGAGCCCAAAACTGAACACAGTACTCAAGAGGGGGTCTCACCAGGGAAAAGCATCACACATGCTCTGACTAGAGAGGATTTTTGAATCAAGACAGTTCTAGAGTAACTATGTAAGCAAAATGGCCTGGTAGCCTGGCTTCTCCTGTCACAAGCAAGGGAGAAGGCTAGAGGAAGGGGGAGAAGGCAAGAAAATGGGGCAGTCCCCAATGGCATTGTGTCCTCTTACCCACACAGCAGCCTCTGAGTAGAGGTAGCAGGTCCACAAAGTGGGCTTCTCAGTACCATGACCTCTCTTGTCCAGCTCTCTGTACAATAAGCACCTCCTTCAAGTTCCCAAATGCTCTCAGAAAGATCCTCTGCAGGGGAATTTGCTCACTGAAGAGCTATTTCCACCACCTCCCTCCCTAGCTCTTACCAGGCAAAGAGGCATGTGAGTAGTTCTGTTATCAAGAGATAATCATATCCCAGGGGAATTACCAAGCATGAAATGCAGCTGTGCCTCAGATCCTCTGGGTGCAATTACCTCCTCATAGACCATGCTCCCATCTGCCCTAAAGCTGCCTTCAGTGCTATTATGAAATCGTTTGTACCTCTACATTGCTGTAAATTATTGAGCAGTATTTGAAGCCTTGGAAAGCATCACTTCCCATATCCAAAGCCCATCAGAACATCCACTTTGTTCTTGGAATACACAAGTCTAACAAGGCTGCCACAAAGTCTTAAAAGATGCCTTGCAATACTAAAGACAAACAAACCCACACCATGAAAACTGGCTCACAACTCCTAACATTGCAATAGCCAGATGAGCTTGCAGGCATTCTGCATCTCAGCTACCAGTGTGGGTTGTATTTTGCAGGCACCACATGGCTACCAAAGCCGCAGACAGCCATCACTGACTAGTTTGCCAAGCAGTGATACACACTTAAAATATTCTTCCATTGCTTTTTGTTGTCGTTCTGAGGGCCCCCAGCCTCATCTAATTTCTTACCAGTGAGATTTCTGTCTTTTGCTTTCTTCCAACCCCGATGAATAATAGACTAGGTACAGTAAAAGGGAAGGGATTTACTTAGTTTTCCTCCAGAATTCAGTGATAGGAAGACTTCAGAGTTAGATGGGGTTTTAGGATGACCTAGCTATCCATTTTCAGACAGGAGCAGATCAGGTGGTTAACTCCCCATCTTCCCATGACCTTCTTCAGGATCTGACCAGAAAAACACATTGACATGCTGGCACTTTGCATGATTTTGTTCAAAGGTACTTTAGAGGAGAACTGAAGATTTAATGACTTTCTGTTATTAGCCCTCTGCCACCCTTTGAACATAGAATCATAGAATGGTAAGGTTGGAAGGGACCTCAAGGATCATCTAGTTCCAACCCCCTGCCATAGGCAGGGACACCTCCCACTAGTACAGCTCACTCAAGGCCTCATCCAACCTGGCCTTGAACACCTCCAGTGAAGGAGCATCCACAACCTGTCCACAACATGGAGGTGGGAGATGAGGGGAGGGAAACACTGCAGTCAAAATGACAGTGACCTCCCCCTCTGACAGAGTAGAATCTGAAAGTCTCCATTATCCAGTAATTCAACCCATACTGAGTCATGCATATCACCACATAGACCAAGATCACCCTTAATCTCCACCAACCTCAGCCCTTGTTTATTTTCCAACCTCTACTCCCAGAAAGTTGAAAGCCCAAGGAGAGCAAGAGATGATACAATTCCTTTCCCTGGACACTTCTTGCATTATTAAACATGGATTTAGACAAAGTTTTCTATCTGTATGCTAAAATGCTTTTTTTTTTTCTTTCTTTTTTTTCCCTTTTTTTAAGACCACTTTGCCTGAGGGAAACGACTCTTTGTTTTGGATCAAGTGAACAGCCATTAATTTTGTAAGAAGGGGTAGGGGGAAGGGCTAATGCCTCCACAGATTTATAGTCTTCTCTTGCCAACTGGCAAGGAAATCCTCACATGCTCATGTAGCATCAGACTTCTCCCACAAAGCTCATATTTACAGAAGAATGCAAAGTTCCCCAAGGGAGTCTAGGAGCTGATGAGACTGTGAGGATCTGTTATTCATATTATAACAGTGCCCAAGATTTTTGGCCATTGCAGAGATTCAGGGGAAGGCTCATCCCCTCCCTGACAGGGTTCATGCTCAGAGCAGATTATTCACTTTCATGGAAATCAACATGAAAATTATTCACTTTCATGGAAATCAGCATGAGGTTCACAGGTTTTTCTGGAACGGAGCTATTAGTCCACACAACCCAGAGGCAACCTGATGCCTGTGTCTGGCCATTCCAGCAAACAATGAGCCTACTCATTCACATCATAGCTGCTGTGCCCAAATTTGCCAAGCAAAATTGTGGTCAAAGCAACAGAAGAGCCATACCATGCCAGATCACAGAACGTCAGGAATTAGAAGGGACCTCAAAAGCTCATGCAGTCCAATCTCCCTGCCAGAGCAGGATCACCTAGACCAGATCACACAGGAACACATCCAGGTGGGTTTTTAATATCTACAGTGAGGGAGACTCCACAATCCCCCTGGGCCGCCTGTTCCAGTGTTCTGTCACCCTCACAGGGAAAAAAAATCCTCCTCATGTTTACATGAAACTTCCTATGCCTCAACTTCCACTCATTGCCCCTTGTCCTGTCATTGGGCATCACTGAGCAGAGCCTGGCTCCATCCTCCTGGCACTCACCCTTTGCATATTTGTAACTGTGAATGAGGTCACCTCTCAGTCTCCTTTTCCTCAGGTTCAAGAGCCCCAGCTTCCTCAGGCTCTCCTTGTAACAGAGATGTTCTGTTCCCTTAATCATCTTCGTGGCTCTGCGCTGACACTCTTCAGCAGTTCCATGTCACTCTTGAACTAGGCAGTCCAGAACAGGACACAGTACTGCAGATGCAGCCTCATCAGGGCAGAGTAGAGGGGGAGGAGAACCTCTCTCAACCAACTAACCACAGCCCTTCTAATGCACCCCAGAACGGCATTGGCCGCCTTGGCCACAAGAGCACACTGCTGGCTCATGGTCAACCTCCCATCCAGCACAGCCTGGAAGCAACCACACTGAAGTCCCTGGAGCTGACTGTGAAAGAAATGTGTGTCATCTGCCTGATCTTACCAACCTGCTGAAACCCTGAAAGAGTGCTGAATCACTCTGCTACCGACAGAGCCAGTGTCATCACTTCCCCTTCAAGCCACAACTGATTCATCACAGTTAGCGTAACACTTATTCCACTTGTGTATGCTGGACAGCACAGAGCAAAGGAGGGCTTGCAGCATGGTTTGTCCTAGAACCAGAGAACACTTTTTTCATAAGAAATCCTTTACTGAAAGGAAATAAGTTATTTCACACACCTGAAGGCTCCCACTGAGCATACAGAGCCTTCCAGAAGAAGAAAGGTTTGTGGAGACATTAAGCTTTCCTTTAATTATCTTTGTATTTGCCTAGAAGTATGTGGTGCAGATACTACAAGAGCCTTCTGGAATATCTAACTATAAAGAAGAAGGATGGAAAGGGAATGAAAAAAAAAACAAAACCACACAACCCAAAAAAAAACCAAAAACCACATAGGCTATTCAGTGTAAGGAAAGGAAGGGACCAGGATGGATGGGGGCAGAAGGGAAAGGTCCAATAAGGGTCAAATTGCAAAGCTGCAAGCTGGTGACGGACCTGTTGGAATGCAGCAAAGGAGAAAAGGATCTGGAGGTCCTAGTTGTAGGGAAGTTGACCATGAGCCAGCAGTCTGCTCTTATGGACAGGAAGGCCAATGCCATTCTGGGTGTATTAAAAGGGGTGTGGCTAGTAGATTGAGAGAGGTTCTCCTCCCCTTCTACCCTGGTGAGGCCACATCTGGAGTATTGCGTCCAGTTCTGGGCTCCCCCAGTTCAAGAGTGACATGGAACTGCTTGAGAAAGTCCAGGGCAGAGCCACAAAGATGATTAAGGGAATAGAACATGTCTCTTATGAGGAGAGCCTAAGGGTGCTGGGGCTCTTTAGTTTGGAGAATAGGAGACTGAGAGGTGACCTCATCAATGTTTATAAATATGTCAAGATGAGTGCCAGGAAGATGGAGCCAGGCTCTGCTCAGTGATGCCCAATGACAGGACAAGGGACAATGGGTGGAAGTTGAGGCATAGGAAGTTTCATGTAAACATAAGGGGGATTTTTTCCGCTGTGAGGGTGGCAGAACACTGGAACAGGCTGCCCAGGGGGATTGTGGAGTCTCCCTCCCTGGAGGTATTCAAAACCCACCTGGACGTGTTCCTGTGTGATCTGGTCTAGGTGATCCTGCTCTGGCAGGGAGGTTGGACTGGATGAGTTTTCAAGGTCCCTTCCAGTCCCTGATATTCTGTGACTCTGTGAAGTCCTTATCTTATCTGCAATGTGTGTGCAGAATGAGGAAGGATGGGCTTATGATTGCAGGAAGGAAAACATGGATTAGAATGAAGAAAACCCTTTCTTCTGTGAATAGAAGACATTGTGGCACCTCAACTTTGGAGGTCTGCAAAGCATTCTTCAAGTGCACATGGTCCCACACAGGTTGAGAGAAAGGACTGGACAGTTTCATGGGATCACTTCCAGTCCTACAATCAACACAGAACTCCTGACAGAAAGTAGTCAATAAATTCAAAGCGTTTCCTGACAGTAAAATTCTGGGCTAGGCACATGGGGAGTGTCATCACTACATCCAAATCCCTCAAGCACATAATGGATAGGCTGTGACTGAATGACAGAGCTCCAGGAGGCAGCTGGAGCTTGCTCAGGGGGCCTGCAGAGCCTTCCCATCCTATCACCAGTCTATGTCACGAACAGAGACCAGAGGCAGCATAAGCAGAAACAACTGTAGTTCCTAAATCTTGCCTGGGGCAAATCTGCACACAGGATTCAGCCAGAAGTGCTTTCACTCCCAGAACAAATCTTCACACAGCTCAGGTTTTCCTGGAGGTGATCTGAGCATCCCTGCCCTCAGGGCAGCAGACAGTACCTACCAAGTCCCTTTCCACATCAGTTTTAACTTTTTGTTATTACTATTAACTTCTGATAGGAAGCACAGCCCAATGTCCTACTGAGGTTTCTAAGTGTTGAACATTTGTCTTCTGCCTACAGAAAGCTGCCAAATCATAAAGCTCCATCCTGTTTGCAAAGCAAACCCTGGGGTATTATTTTTCCTAAAGTCAATGATGTCACAGAAATACTACTTGAAAACAGAATCTAAAATTACACTCTTGAGTGCAACACATTCTGGAGTTTTCATTGGCACTGCTAAAATTGTTCTGTTGTGTTTTTCTGGCACAGGCCATAGTCAGATAATTGCTTGGGGCTAATCTTGAGAAGGCAAAATATACACAACCAGCACAATTTCACTTCTGCTTCTTCTCCTATTATTCTCCACAGCATGAAGTCTGGTTGTCTTTGCCAAGAAACTCTACTAAAGGGAGCAGAGTGAATTTGGGGAGCAGGGCTAGAGTGTGATTTTGGCAGGGCCAAAAGCTTTTGTGAATTATTACATGCCCAAATTGTTACCTTAATTTGTTTGTTTGTGGTTTTTTTACTATTTTCTTCAGGGACAAGAGTGGTTACATCAAAAGGTCAAAGAGTTTTGTTTAGTCTGAAAGATTTCTGAATTGTTTTCTCCCATAGAAACAGATGAGAATGAGGGAGAAAAGGTGGACACTCAGGCTACTTACCCTGCTCTGGCTCCAGACAGAATCTCACAACTGTTCCTGACAAGCTCAATCAGCCATTTAAAGACCTGTTCACCTCTCAAATTTACTGGGTTATAAAAGATTTGCTGCCCAGCATGATTTCCAGTAGGAGAAACTCAGTGCCAAGAACCAGAGCACACAAAGCCATTGTGGTGAGACAGCAACGCCAGGTCCAGCCTTCAAGAACATGTTTGCACCACCACCAGCATGATTGGGCCAGGTATTGTAGAGCTCAACCAGACACTCACTTTACCATATCTGGCAGAAATAACTGTTACTGTCAGAAAACTTGTGAGCCACAGGCATTTGTTGCACCTCCTGTGCTGATCCAGATATTCCTTCACATGGGTGCCTTAGGATATATGGAAAAATAGCCTTGCTTCAGTCAAGCTCCACATGCAGTTTGATTAAATATATTTTTTTCAAAAGTTTATCAGAGGTTAATAAACCTTTACAAGCTTCATAATTAGCCTCACTCTATTAAGAGATATTGTTTGGAAAGAACAAAGAAGTATCTATGACCACCAAACCAAAATACTGTACAGGTCAATGAATTTGAGAACCAGAGCATCTGGCTTGGGTCAAAGTATTTACTGGTATTTATGAATACTGCTCAAAGTATTTAATCTGCCAGAACACTACAAGCTGAGACTGCGATGAGAAAGGGCAGCATCCTGGGCTTGAGGTAAGAAATCAGAGTTTGCCAAAACCTGGCTGTTCAATACCGAATGTGGCAAAGTTCACATTTATAGAATCCTAGAAGAGCTTAGGTTGAAAGGGACCTCAGAGATCATCTACTCCAACATCCCTGCCATTGGCAGGGACACTTTTCAGCTAGATTTGGCTGCTCGAGGCCTCATCCAGCCTGGCCCTGAACACCCCCCAGGGAGGAGGCATCCAGAACCTCCCTGGGCAGTCTATTCCAGAGCCTCACCAGCCTCATACTGAAGAGTTTCTTCCTAAGATCCAGTCTAAACCAACTCTCCCCCTCAGCTTAAAACCATCCCTGCTTTTTTTTTATTGCTAGACACCCTTATGAAAAGTCCCTTTGCAGCCTTCCTGTAGGATCCCTTTGGGCGCTGGAAAGCAGGCACAAGGCCTCCCACCCTGAGTCTTCTCTTCTCTAGGCTGAACAACCACAGCTCCCTCAGTCTGTCCTAGCAGAGGTGCTCCATCTCTTGGATCATCTCTGTGACCTTTCTCTGGACTCTGTGCAACAGCTCTGTGTCCCTATTATGATGGGGACACCAGAAATAGACACAGTATTTGAGGTGGGCTCTCACAAGGGCAGAGTAAAGGGGATGAATCACCTTTCTTGGCCTGCTGGCCACACTCCTCTTGATTCCTTTTTGAGCAGAGGAGAAAGGCTGGAGAAAAAGGGAAAGGATGTCACCTTTTTTTGTGCTCTATATTCATATATTTAATACTCACACTAATTTCTAACACAGGATGCTAATGTGCTCCAACCTCTGTGAGAGCACTGAACTGGCCTGGGACTCCCAAACCCAAGCAGCCCATTTTACAGGCACCAGGCTGGTAAAGATCAGTCTTTAGCACAAACCCAGCTTTCTACCTCCGGAGCTGGGACAAGACACCACATTTCCACATCCCCTAAGTATTAGCACGATATGTAACAAAATTCTATAGAGGAAATGCTCATTTAGGTGCACTGCCAATGCTTCCAGTGAATCCATCCCACCCCTCCAGCCAGCCAAGATCTCCAATTAGAATACAAGGAAATTCAGCTTCAGCTTGAAATAGCCACAAGTCACAGTAATTTGGGATTCTGGTTTCTGTCATCCCTTGCAAAGCTGACTCTACAGTATGCAATTTCTGCAAAGGAGAAAATATGAGTTTGTTCAAGATCAGGCCCTGAGACTGTTTGTAATCTTCAGGAGTTGCTCTAGCTCTTCAGTAGCAAGCTCTAGAAACAGGCAGAATAGAGAGTTAAAGGATGGGTTTCAATGAATTAGTCCATCAAACAACTGAAGGAGCTGGGGTTGTTTAGTTTGGAAAAGAGAAGACTGAGAGGAGACTTCATGGCTGTCTACAGTCACCTGAAAGGACATTGTGGAGAGGTTAGTGACAGTCTCTTCTCAGAGGTAATCAGTGATAGAACAAGAGGCACTGGCCTCAAGACACAACTGGGTAGGTTTAGACTGGACATTAGGAAACATTTTTTTCACAGCAAGAGTGGTCAGGCATTGGAATGTGCTGCCCAGGTAGGTGGCTGAGTCACCAACCCTGGATGTGTTTAAAAGTCGTTTGGATGTGGTGCTTGGGGATATAGTTTAGAGTGAGTTTGTAGAGTAGGGACATCAGTTGGACTTGCTGATCCCAAGGGGCTTTTCCAACCTCAATGTTTCTGTGATTCTGTGATTTGCACACAAACTCATCTGCCCAACAGAGCACTTCAGGTAGTCATCTTCTCTAGAGACCTTCAAAACCCACCTGGATCCATTCTGGTGCAACTTGACTTGCTTCAGCAGGGCAGTTGGACTTGATGATCTCTGGAGGTCCCTTCCAAACCTTAACATTCTGTGATTCTGTAACACTAGTCAGGGCAATGGCCAGGGGAAAAGTCAACTTAAAGCCCAGGAAAAACTGAGGGAAACAGCTGGAGGTCTTTTTAACTGGACTAAAATCAAACATTAACTTAAAAAAAAAGTCACCTTCCTACCTATCAAGGAATGGTATTGTAATTTCAATTTTCAGCCTAAGGACAGGTTGAGAGTTGGGGCTCTTCAGCCTGGAGAAGAGAAGGCTTCGAGGAGACCTGATAGTAGCCTTCCAGTATCTGAAGGGGGCCTACAGGAAGGCTGGGGAAGGATTATTTACAAGGTCTTATAATGACAGGACAAGGGGCAATGGGTTTAAACTGGCAGAGGGGAGATTTAGACTAGATGTTAGAAGGAAGTTCTTTACAGTGAGGGTGGTGAGGCACTGGCACAGGTTGCCCAGGGAGGTTGTGGATGCTCCCTCCCTGGAGGTGTTCAAGGTCAGGTTGGACAAGGCCTTGAGTGAGCTGTACTAGTGGGAGGTGTCTGTGCCTATGGCAGGGGGTTGGAACTAGATGATCCTTGAGGTCCCTTCCAACCTTACCATTCTATGATTTAACTCAGAGAAATGTGGCTTTTCTTTGAAAGCTCTTATGGCATTTTGTTTGAAAATATTCCAGAGTGCAGTGCTGCAGGTTTCTCAGATGCCAGTAACTATTATTTAGGTTTCTCTTGAGCAACATCTCTATCAGCTTGGATTCTCCTTGGAAGCCACAACAGGTGACATCTCTTTCAAAGCAGTCAACTCAAAGGCTATTCCAGTGTCTCTCCAGACAGGGGAAAGAAAAAAGTTGTTACTGTGTGCCTTCCTCAGTAATTTATCTAAGGGGCCCAATGCTTTAAAGACAGAGATTAATATTTCAAGTAAAGCCCTCTGATTATCCCCACAGAGCTTCCTGAAAGGGCTGGAAGGAAAAAGATGCTCTGCATTGATCCTGACTGCTGGATTCCTTCAAGGCAGATTGTTACACTATGAGGTAAGAAAACACTCCAACTAACAACAGGCCCTTTTGCTTTCTTCTTTGCTTTGTCAGGCTTGGAAAAAACCAAAGCCAGCCACTCCTGCTTTATTTTGGCACCTTTGCTATTGATCCCAGCTGCAGCCAGATACAGCAGAGCTGCAGAAACTTTAAAGAGAACTGCACCACACTTCATCAAAACTCCAACCCCAACTTTTCACAGTTTGGGCAACTATTCAAGTCGGTTTTGTTTCATCTAAAGCTTGATCCTGATTAGAATAAGCAGATGTGTAAAAGAAGATATATATGCACAGTCTGAGTGTGCAGATACTGAGGGAACACAAAAGTCAGGCTTCGACACCAAGCTCAATTGCTAGTTTATTTTTGCCTGTCTTGCCCTTCTGATTCCAGGCTGGGGTAGGAACACAGTGCTCAAAAGGATCCTGCTGCTTGCAGCACTATACTTATTTTGAGATAAAAGCGAACGGTTAGAAAAAAGTGAAGTTGCATGAAGACCCACAACAGGAGGTGAGTACAAGAAGCAAACAAGAACCACCCCAGCTTTTCCATAAGAAGCATCCTATCCCTTTGTCTCCATCAAGTCTTAGCCAGTTTCTCCAAACGGAGCACTGTGCTACAGCCACCAAGTCCTAACTGCCAAAGTGAGGTGTGAACTCGTGATCTCCAGGGCTTGAACAGCTGCAGCAGGAGAGCTGTAAGTCGCAGTGTGAGGGCTGTAGCAGTAACTATTATCCCCTGCCGACTGAAGCAAGATACAGTTACTTAACACAGTTCTCACTTCTGTCCCAGGGGAGTTTGGTCACAGCTGAGGAACAGCCCCGCTGACAACACAGGCTTGTGTTGCACAGGGAGGGTAGAGCATGCAATAGTGCTGGATCCAACAGCTGTACTTTAGCACTGCCCTGAGGCCCATGTCACAGACAAGAGTCCTGTTAAGCCTCAGGCTGTACAAACACAAGACAGACAGGTAGCTCCAGGCCCAGGACATGGGTTATTTCAGTTAAAGACCAGGCAAGAGGGGAACAAAGCACGAATGAAATGAAAGTGAGCAGCATGAAAGAGACAGCCCTGGGATACCAGGCACCTATTTGCAGATTGCATCAGCTCAAGAATAGGTTTAAATCTGAACTCTCACTAGTGTAGAGATGCTGGCCTAGCTACGTCCCTTGAAATATCTCAAAAGCTTGTGCAGCCATTCACTGAGTAAAAATAAACTTGAACAAAACACCCACTCCCTCTTCTAGCACTACAGTAGCTACAAGGGAGGGACCAGAAATGTAGAGGAACACAAAAGAGCAGGAAAGCTTCTTGTCTGGCTTTGGTTCTAAGACAATACTGCAGAAAAGAGAGGTGGGTCCTGCAGGCATTTACTGGATGGCAATCCTGTGCCTGAAAGCAAAATGAGAACATGTTCTACTTAAATATGGAAACAGCAGAGAAAGCTGCAGCTCTGATAACAGCAGGGAACAGCAGTGCTTAGAAAAGGGATGAGCAGGTGAGCGGTTTATGATAGAGGACTGTAAAAAAAGGTAAAGGGATCAAAGTGACTACCAACTTTTTATGACATTGGGACACACATTTGCTGAACACACTGGTGCCTAGTGTGGAAATCCCAGGGAGATGCAGGGAGCTGGGGGAGTGATAGAGCCATAACATCTAATCTGGGGTGACATCTGCCTCTGGCTAGAGTAGCAAGATTTTTTTCACCACTAGTGGAAAGAAGATTGTTGTAGTCAATATAAAAGCTGCTCAGGGAAGGGAAGAAAAAAAAAAAATCCACTGTGGAGAGAAGGTGGGAAAGAATTCAGTATTGTACAGACATGAGGTACAGAATTTGACATGACCTGAAGAAAGAGTACAGAAAAATCTAGACTGCATGATCCTGGTGAGTTACACATAGTGACTATGGAACGGGTGAAAATTTGGGAAGGAAGGCCAAGTGCTTTTTGTTCATTATGATGATATTCAAGCTATGGCAAGAGCCATTTGGGCCTGCTGTAGTAAGAGACCACTTCCAATAACACAACCTGAGAGATGTGAAAACAAGAGGGAAGACGATAGGCACAAGCAGAGACACAGGAGGAACAGGCCAGATCAATTTGGCCTGTTCCTTAAATGAAAGACACTTAAATGTTTCTTAAAATGAAAGACACTTTAGAATCTCAAAATGAAACACCACAGTTTATTGATAGATCTTTTAGACTGAGCTAAATTTAAAATCAAGAGCACTCAAAAATGAAACATTCTGCAGAGATGTGGTTATTTGTACAGCTTTGGTTAACACCCTTCCTGGCAGTGAAAAGTGCTTTAATGTGGCAAAGGCAGAGTGAGAACATTGCAGTCATCTTCTCATTGCGCCTTGTATTGGTTAATCACTGCAGAATTTTGCCTTGTATGTCTCCACACAGCCCCTATCCCCACAGTCAGAGACTTTGGGAGGTTAGCCATGTACCAGAAGGTCTAAACCATCAGATGCATTACATTCCATCCCAACCACCACTCAAAACACAGCAACCAGAACAGCCTGCATAACACAGAGGCAAGACCAGAGTTCACCCAAGTTCACCCAAGTTTGAAGAAAAGGATGGCCCCTTCCAATAAATCCCAAGTCTGCCACTGCAGAGGGTCAAGGCACACTCCTGAGAGAGTTACAGGGTTCATGCTGTCATTCATATTAACGATGCAGTGCTTTATTAATTGGAGTTTTCCTGAACAGCCTGTGTAGTATCAGTGACACTCATAATTAAATAGGCAGGCAGCATTTTTTTTTTTAAATGAGAAGAGAGTTAATTGAATTCTGGAGTCCCTGTGATCAGCTGTGAAATTTATACCTGCAATTTGTGCAGGCAGCAAGAACTAGAGCCTTTGGGGCCTTGTTATTCATCAAAAATAGGCTGATTTATTTGTGCCAAGTATCTCTGTAGGAGGCTCTTGGGCCCGATGTACAGTCACTTTCCTCCAATTAACCTCCCTGGCCTAGAGGGAAAAGAGAATTAGACATCTGTTAAAAGCACAAACCTAGTCCTGAGAAAGTAGGCACTTTTCAGTGGAAGCCAGCTCTCAGCTGAGTTAACCTCTGGCCACCAAGAGTTCAGGACTTCCCAGCGAGAAATATGTCAAGAACAGTCAAGAGAGACCACAGAGCTAAAGTTACTCACAGATGTTAGGTGGTAGAAGAGACCTGGCATGAGTCATCTGGACAGCAGGCTGATCTTTTCTGTGAACATCTCTCATCTGTTTTAAGGTGTCTTCACCTACCCCTCCCAACACCTGATTTTCATTTCTCTTGGCTAGCCCCATGTAATAACCTCCACAACTAGTTTGCAGAACTGGTTCACTTTTGGGTATATGTTGTTGCTTATTTTATTTCTGGCACCAGTAGTGGTACTCTTGATACCACCAACAACCTATGGAGCCCAGAGACCACTCAACATTTGGAAAGTCAGTTTTACTTCCCAAGTACCAACGTCCAGGTCTGGTCAACAGGTCACATCAGATCCCAGCAGGACATAAAGAAGCTCAAGGAGTAAACAGAATCAAAGGCACTATCCTTCAAACTCAGCGTCATGCAAAGTGAACTTGGTACCCTAGACGTGACAGGGTAGGAGGTCCCTGGCTTAGAGGCCAACTCCTGAGACATCTCTTTTGGTTGACAAGTCCTACAGTGCAGAACAGTAATTCCTCTCCTCCCATCGGTCTCATCCATGCAAAATTCAGTTCCCATAGATTGTGCTTTGGTCAGCCACTTTTCATACCACCTTTCTTTCAATTATTGCTCAATTTATGTAAGTCTTTGTAGATGGACTGGAAATGATTCAATTCTTTAGGTTGCTTCAGTTGAGGCTCAGCACAAATCCTCTTAGCCTGGAAAGAGCAGGAAGTCCTTAATGTGGAAACTGTCCAGCCAGAGGCCACCACGTCAGCATCTCAAGGACCAGACAGAAGCTGAGCTCCAGTCTTGAGGACTTGTCTCCACACTGTATAAGGCCTTTCTGGTCCTCCTGTCAGGACCAATCATCACTCAAGCACACCCACGAAACCTTATGGTAGACCCAGGAACCAGTAATATTCCTTGCTCAATGGATTTTTTCCTGTCTAAGTCTAACCCTGCCAACAACATGAAAACCTTTTTCCTCATCACTGAAGCACTGCACCAACATACATTAGCTGATACCCCTCAAGTCTGTGGAAAATAGTTTGTAGTTCCATGGTTGACTTTCATAAAAAACTTCCACTGGAAATAGCTTCAAGCTATTAGACAGATTTGTCATGGAGCCATTCTGGAGAGTCCTCAAGGTCATTAGTTTCGTATAGCTGAGGTATAGCTCAGCATTTGTTCAATTTAGAGAGAAAGGTGGAGGTCAAAATAGTATCTCTCAGTCTCAAAAGCACACCTGAGCAGTACAGCCAAATTTTCTGCCCTGCTTTTTGTCCAAAGTAGACTGCGGAATCATGTAAAAACTTATCTTTATCCTTCTGTTTAAAGCTATGGGACCTGTGACTTCCAGTTGAGATTGTTTTGTTTGTTTTAATGCTTGGTTTCCTTTAAAAGGCTGGAGTTTGGCTTGCAATTTATTTTAACTGTCTGGGATAGAAAGTTTATTCTGTCCACTGTCCAGGAAAGCCCATTAAGTATCCAAGTCCGTCAGAAATCATGGGTGGCCACCACGACACCTATCTAGACCAGGTCTTCTCCCCCATCCAGTGCCACCAGTTGATTTGGGAAACAGTCATTCAGGGAGGGAAACAAAACCCAAACACAAAACCCACGATGTGTACATTATATTGACAGCCCAATTAGCTATCAAAATCTATCTTTCCTCATGGCTAAGCGCAAGCATTTGGAACGAGCAGTCAAGGCTTGTTAAGAACTCTTGTAAAGATCTTCAGTGATGTCCCATGACATCAACATGACAGGAATTTATTTTATAACTCTTTGCATAGAAACTGCTTTCACAGGCAAAATATTTTATAAATTATTAGGAATTCCTCTTTGGATTTCAGCTGGTATTTCTTTATAGATCAGCTCAAAGTCAAATGCAACTTAACCACCAAACAGCTTAAATGGTTGCTTACCAAAGAAGTCAACGTCAGCAGCTGGTCCCAGAGGCTAACCTGTAAATCTTTTAATGAGGACAATTAGTTCCCTGAGACACTCATTCCTTTACAGAAACCCAGTTGCCATACAACAGTTGCAATCTCCCTACATTAGAGAGGATCTCCAGTAGGTGAAGAACTGCTCCAGGGATTCTGAAGGTCTGCAATGACCTCTCAAGAGTTTCTCCCAGAAGCACTTCATAGGAGTTGAACCATGCTTTAACGTAAGCTGCTTTCAGCAGAGGTCTCATCAGGTACCCCTCCTCATTAGACAACCACAGCCCAGGCCATTTTTGCTGATGTGGGAAATTTCCCATTGGTCTACTGCACAGTTCACACCAATCCTCAAAAGCACAGAGCTCCACATCCAACCATCACCTACCTATAGTGCATAAGTTATAAGTGCATTAAAGGATGACCCCGGAAACTACAGAGCAGTCAGCCTCACCTCTGTGCCTGGCAAGATCACGGAGCAGATCCTGCTGAAAGATCTGCTAAGGCTAATGGAAAACAAAGCAGAGGTGATTGGTGGGAACCAGCAATGGCTTCACCAAGGGCAGATCTTGCCTGACAAATTTGGTGGTTTTTTTATGAAGAAGTCAGAGTGACAGTGGACAAGGGAAGGGCAACTGATGGCATCTACCCGGACTTGAGTAAGGCATTTGACTGTGTCCCACATGACATCCTGGTCACCAAACTGGAAAAACATGAACTTGATGGGTGGAGCGCTGCTGGATAAGGAATTGGCACCCAGAGAGTGGTGATCAAGGGCACAATGTCCACCTGGAGACCAGTGACAAGTGATGTCCCTCAGGGGTCAGTGTTGGCACCAGTGCTGTTTAACATCTTTGTCAGTGACATGGACAGAGGAATCAGTGCACCCTCAGCAAGT
>VWZE01007794.1:20797-74401 GCA_013396675.1 Eubucco bourcierii
TCAGAGGGCTGGAGCAGCTCTGCTGTGAGGACAGGCTGAGAGAGTTGGGGCTCTGCAGCCTGAAAAAGAGAAGGCTTCCAGAAGACCTGATAGTAGCCTTCCAGTATCTGAAGGGGGCATACAGGAAGGCTGGGGAAGGATTATTTACAAGGTCTTGCAATGCCAGGACAAGGGGCAATGGGTTTAAACTGGCAGAGGGGAGATTTAGACTGGATGTTAGGAGGAAGTTCTTTACAGTGAGGGTGGTGAGGCACTGGAACAGGTTGCCCAGGGAGGTTGTGGCTGCTCCCTCCCTGGAGGTGTTCAAGGCCAGGTTGGAGGAGGCCTTGAGTAACCTGTACTAGTGGGAGGTGTCTGTGCCTATGGCAGGGGGTTGGAACTAGATGATCCTTGAGATCCCTTCCAACCTTACCATTCTATGATTCTGTAAGTATGCCCAGCAGCGGAAATGCCAGTGTAATCTCAGAAAAAGACACCATCCAAGAGTATGGTGGAGCAGAAAAATACACGGCAGGAGTCAAATGCTTAAGAGCACAAGATTCACAGCCCCACAGTTTGGTAAAATAAAATCCTATAGAAAGCAACCTGATATGGCCCAGACAGGACTGCTGACCAGGAGGGCTGCTTGGCAAAGAGCTCCCAATACTCATAGTACACACAATAGTTGCATGTTCTACTTGGCATTTAAGCAATACTTGAATGCACTAGCCTTAAGCAACCTCTATTAGTAAACACAAACTATTTGCAGCAGAGAACTGGATACTAGATACCAGAGTCTGCCAGCCAGGGAGAGGAACAAGCCACTCATGAGTCACACTTCCACCCAGAGCCAGCCAGCCAGGACAGCAAGCTGGCACACAGCAGTCTCCTGAACCTCCACAGACAATAGGCTGAAGCCAGTTTGCTCTTTGTCGCTGTCTTACAGAAAGTCTCAGTTCCTGGACCACAGTCTAAATTCACAGAGCCACCCCTGAGAAGTCAGGGTGCAGATGCAAAAAAAAGGTTTTCATGCAGTTTATGGCAGAAGATCCTCAGAAAGACTTTCATTGGGTTTTGGTGTTTTTGGGTTTCCTTTGTTTGTTGGTTTGGGGTTTTAAGGTATCTATTTATCTGCATGGAAACACACTACGAAATCAGAGCATTTGCTATGAAAAACTTATTTATGCAACCTCTATAGGTTTAGTCATAAACAAAGCATTGCATCAACCTGTCATGCTGGATCAGATAAGTTAATCTGGATAGATTAGTTAATCTATCAAACATACTAACTACTTCAGGAGAGTGGGGTTGTGAGAGTGGGCTGTGTTAACTCACGACACTCACTCTGTGGGGAGTCAAGTCAGGAACAACCAAGACCCTAAACATTCACAGAACTCCAAAGGCTTGCTTCAGTCAGCAAAAACAGATGAACAAAACTCCAGGAGGCTCTTCCTGGTGAGTCATCCAAAAGTCAGCCATCAAGAGCTAAAAGAGGTCATCTCCCACACAGTTGTTCATTCAGCATTCCAGTTTAAAGCCAACACAAGAAAGCCTCCGACTCTCCCTGCAGCACCAGCCCTGGCACAACAGCCGCCCCGGAGCTCATCCCTCAGCCCAGCTGCGAAAAGCCATACCCCAAAAGTACCTCACAGCAGGCTGCTGCTCACCTTCATCCCAGACCGAAGTCCCAGCACCTTCTTTGGACATCAGTTCCGTCATCTGTCCTGCGAGGAGGGGCTGAGGGAGCTGGAGTTGGTCAGTCTGGAGGAGGCTGACAGGAGATCTTAATCGCTCTCTACAGCTCCCTGAAGTGAGGCTAGAACACGGAGGGAACCAGCCTCTCCTCCTGTGATTCTGTAGCCAGGTGCAGAGGCTACTGAAGCAGAGGCAGCAGCGTCTGGTCTGTGCCACCAGCTCCCAGCAAGGCCGAGCACAGCCCCAGACCCACCTCACCTGGCCCTGTCGGTGCCTGTGGAAGGCGAGCTGCGAGAGCGGCGAGACTCCCGAGCTCCAGGGCGCAGCCCGGACAGGCAGTGCCAGACACAGGTGCCTCCAGTTCGCGCCTCAGCAGCGCGGAGGAGCCAGGGGAGGCGGAGGGCGATGGGGGGCAATTGCCAGGGCCAGCACTACGGAGTGGCGGTTGCAGCCACCTGCAAGGAACAGCCGTAATCCTTTCACGTGGGACACCTGCTGCCGCCCAGCTGGTGGAGGGGCCCCTGGGGAAGAGGACGGAGCAGAAGCTCCTCCAGCTGCCGAAGTACACGGCCCCCCAGCCTGCTGGACTCCCTCAGCACCCTGGGCCTGCCCGCCGGCTGCGCCAGCTCCTCTGCCCGCCGTGCCCGGCTCGCCTGCCACAAGAGGGGGACAGAGCACTGCACTGCCCTGCCTGGCCGCCCGTGTGCGGCTGCCAGCGCCCCCCTCACTGGGGTCACCAGTGACAGAAAGGATGCTCCCACCGTAGCCCAACCGCTTTCCTTCTCACTGTGTGGAAGGGCCAGGGGAAGGTGATCGGGCAGGGTGGAGGTTGCCCATCCTGCTCGCCGTTCCCACATGCCTGGACCCTTGGCAGTAGAGTACCCTCTCTCCATGGGCAAGTTGCCTGCCAGCTCCATGGGCTGCAGTCTGGTGGAAAAGCCTGATGTGGGCTCACATCCCACCCACAGCTGCCCCTGTCCCAGCTCCTGGCTGCTGAACCATGGCACGCTGCGATTCTGTGACACCCTCTGATCAAACAGCACAAATAAAGTTGTTTTATATTTAAAAGATATTTGAGCAGCTCTTTACCATCAGTGACAAATCATTATTTAATTCTTTTGGTGCTCATGGAAATAACATCAATCAAAATGAATGCATCTGCTTAGCGAAATATGAATGTAATCATCCATTAAAATGTTAGCATTTATGAAAACTGTTTATTAAAATAGAGTGATAAGAATCTCATTGTGATTCGACAATCAGCTAATGTCCCCTTAAGGCAGAGTCTGAGCACTTGATATTTAGAACTAGATAACATTTTTAATGCCCCATCAGTTTATAACTCCAAATACTCTGAAGCATGACTAAGCTTTTGCATTGCAGCCCTGGAAATGGATGTCCTTTTTTTACCCTACCACACAGACATTGCAACATGGATCTCTCCCTCCAGGCACATGTACAAAACTCAAATTCAGATAAACAACCGGAAAGGTGAACACGTGGAAATCAAACCCCAAACTGCGTGGGTGGGTTTACACTGCCTTATCTAGCAGGGTTCATGTGACAGCAAGAAGGAGGACATCCTTCCCTCAGGCATGGTGATACTGGGAGAGGTCCACCTACCCAACTGTGCACGCAATATGTCACCCCCACAAATCACATTCTGTTGTTGTCCTTGTGCACATCCCAGTTGCACACAGTTGGACATGCAGGCTACCTCAAACCCAACCCCTTTTCCTTTTCTAAGAAGGGAGAAGTTATACTTGTAATTAGATAACATTTTGCTGTAAGACGGCTGACAACCATAGGCAGGTTTCACATTGAGTCACACTTTCAATTAAACACTTGTTCAGATCTGCTTCCTTCTGCCCAAACCTTAGGTCCCCAAGCAGCTTTCTGTGTGCCCAGGCAGGCATACAGGAACCACACAGGGCATTCATGCCCACTGAGAGGTTTGGCCTGCCTTGTTCTGGTAACATTCAAATATGCTGCAACTAATTCAGTTGGCACCCATTTGTTACACCTAGCATTTCACCGGAGGGGATCCAGACTCTGAGTTCCTACTATGCATTAATCTCCGGATTTGAGCTAGCTCAGGCATGTCTCACTTAAAATCTCATATATGCCACTGTCCTTTGACAGGTGCAGTTTCATCCTAAAGTGCTGCTTCTGCCACAATTAACAATGATTCATAATGCATATATCTTACAACAGCTTACTCGGGAACTAAACTATTTCACACACCCCCAAAATTGGTAAATGTAAGGTTCTATGTTGAAATAGTAAGCATTCAATGCTGTGGGGGAATAAGGGAATTTTGAATCCCCATTTGGTTTAGGGTGCACTTTTAAAAAATCTTGCAAGTTCTTAACACGTAAATAAAGACCTTCTCCACACCTTTCTGTGTTTGTGCTATTACAGTTGAATTTGGTAAATAGTGGCTTCATGATTTCCAGGCAGTTCAACTGCAAACCCCCAATCATCCAACAATTCATTACATATTAACTTGAATAGGATAGAATCAAATTCCTGTGATAACCAGAAGGAAACAGGGAGAGCTGTCTGTCCTGGAGAATTTCCACTGCCATTAGTCAATCACTAATGGACATTTCAAAATACAGAATTGATAGAGAATGTAAAAAATACATCATTTTAACTTTCCCATGTGACTGAGGCCTTGAGAAATTGACTGGCATAGCTATAACAAAATAATTACCTTGTTACAGCTGTGCCTGTGTAACTTCTCCACATGGGCAGTCTATTCTAAAATTTAAGTGACTTTATTACAGAATAATTACTCAAGGACTTGAGTCAAGAATAAGGCTCTGCACAGGAGAGTTTTGTCAGTGTAGCTCTCTGGTGATTTAAATTCACCATGCTAAGGAGGTGAGTGTTGCTGCTTAGACTCTCAGGAGCATCTGCCAGCACTACCAGATAATACAGCCCAATTCCATATTCAAACTGAACTTCTGCACTGAGCAGGGAACAGCATCCTGGTTTGCACTCTCAGGCAGAGCACTTGCCTTCCAGGGGAATGTCCTGTAACAGATCAGAGGGAAGGACAAACAGATCTCTTACAGATGTAGAAGAAGATGACATCCTGGTCACCAAACTGGAAAAACATGGACTTGATGGATGGACCACTCGCTGGATAAGGAATTGGCTGGATGGTCGAACCCAGAGAGTGGTGATCAAGGGCACAATGTCCACCTGGAGACCAGTGACAAGTGGTGTCCCTCAGGGGTCAGTGCTGGGGCCAGTGCTGTTTAACATCTTTGTCAGTGACATGGACAGAGGAATCAGTGCACCCTCAGCAAGTTTGCAGATGACACCAAGCTGTGTGGCGCAGTCGACTTGCTAGAGGGCAGGGATGGCATCCAGAGGGACCTGGACAGGCTGGAGAGTTGGGCCCAGGCCAACCTCATGAAATTCAATAAGGCCAAGTGTAAGGTCCAGCACCTGGGTAGGCACAATCCAAAGCACAAATACAGGCTGGGTGGTGAATGGCTGGAGAGCAGCTCTGAGGAAAAGGACCTTGGGGTCTGGGTTGATGAAAAGCTCAACATGAGCCTGCAGTGTGCACATGCAGCCCAGACAGCCAACCGAGTCCTAGGCTGCATCAAGAGCAGCGTGGCCAGCAGGGCAAGGGAGGGGATTCTGCCCCTTTACTCTGCTCTCGTCAGACCCCACCTGGAGTACTGTGTGCAGTTCTGGAACCCTCAGCACAGGAAGGACATGGAAGTGTTGGAGCGGGTCCAGAGGAGGGCCACAAAGATGATCAGAGGGCTGGAGCAGCTCTCCTATGAGGACAGGCTGAGAGAGTTGGGGCTCTGCAGCCTGGAGAAGAGAAGGCTTCCAGAAGACCTGATAGTAGCCTTCCAGTATCTGAAGGGGGCCTACAGGAAGGCTGGGGAAGGATTATTCACAAGGTCCTGCAATGACAGGACAAGGGGCAATGGGCTTAAACTGGCAGTGGGGAGATTTAGACTGGATGTTAGGAGGAAGTTCTTTACAGTGAGGGTGGTGAGGCACTGGAACAGGTTGCCCAGGGAGGTTGTGGATGCTCCCTCCCTGGAGGTGTTCAAGGTCAGATTGGATGAGGCCTTGAGTAACCTGTACTAGTGGGAGGTGTCTGTGCCTATGGCAGGGGGTTGGAACTAGATGATCCTTGAGGTCCCTTCCAACCTCACCATTCTATGATTCTAAGATGGGGAATTTGGTAAACTTAGGGTCACATTTTTGAAGTGCACTATCTGTTTAATTTGCAAAGATGGCTCTGGATGTCCAGTCTTCCTGCCCACTTGCCTACACTTTTGGCTAGAGAAATACATTTCTGATGCCAAATTCACTCTCCTTGCTGCTTTTTCACTAATGGGCTTTCAGAAGCGTGCAGCAGTCATTGTATGGGTTACAGCTGACCTTTTGAAAATGCTATGCTCTTAACATGAGCTATCTCTACGTGCTCTCAAGCCTCTGCCGTCAGCATCAGCAGGCCCCCTTCTGACCGGCTGCTGGCTGCCAGCCTGATTTGGCTGAGTCACCCCAGCCACAAATGATTCACTACAGCCACTGAGGATCATCACAAGCCGCATTCTTTTGATGAGACTTCACATGCTTCCACTAACAAATGTTGTAGTGATGTGGGACGTAGCAATGCAGGGAGAACCTCAAACCTGGAATGCACAAGGGACTTGTAATGCCCAAATCCTCCTTGTCACTTCAACGAGCTTCCCAGTGACACAGCAAACACTGACTACAGCAGAACGAGGAGTCACATCTTGCCTGATCGCAGCAGCTGAAGCAGCCCCAGTCTCTGCACGGAGACCACCCGGGAATCTTGGGTGCTCCAGGCACAGACTCATTTTCCACGTGTTTGAAATTGAACTAGTGGAAAGATCTTGTTCAGTCCCAAAACACAGCTGAGCTAACACACAGGAATCAAAGGAAACAAGCAGTTCTATTAACAGCAGAATCAGTGAAGCCTGGTTTACTGTGCATTTGTCTTTCAAAGTTGAGCTCCTCTGTGGATTTCCTCATGCCTAAAAGACTGAGTTAATTCCTTTTCTTTGATGGACAAGAGTTGAACAGGGAGAGTCTCCTTTGCCTACACAATGTGCTTCCTTTTCTTGATTGTATAAGAATTGTATTATACATATATAATATATATATTTAGTAATAAGTGATTGTATATCCCACTCACTAAATCAAGTTTGCTCAAAATTGAGCAATAGGTTGTATCGCTGTTGGAAGGAGTAAACATTACCCATTGGCGAAGGCAAGCAGACTCTGAGGACAAGAGCACAAGAATGGTCTTTTTCCACTTCAAGGATTTTGAGCCATGAAATTCCTATGTCAAAAACTTGCTGGGTGCATAGGCAGATGAATTATTACAGACCCTTACAGCACTTCCCCATCCATCAGAGACAAAGATGGTAATGCCCTACTCCACACTGGTATAATGAAATCTGAGTATAGTAATCATAAAGACATCTGCAGACCAGGCTAGGTAGTCCACTTTCAAAACAATTTTCAATAGCTATAAATCTTCTCATTTTAGTTCCATTGGACAGTGAAAAAAGTCATCCAGGAAAATGTATGCCTCCTTAACAAATCGAAAAAGTGAATAGCTCCACCTGTCCAGTGAGGAAATATGAGCAAATACCCAGTTGCCCAAATTTGCAGCAAGTGACCACTGGTTCTGTTTGGCCTGCACAGCAACACAGACACCTCTGTCATCCTGCAGAACTCCAGCTGTGAAAGCCCATCTTTCCTCTTTCAGAGGCAAACCACTGGTCTGTGCTCTTTCCAAAAGCACTGACTGATGTCCAGATGAAGTCTGTTTGATGGGAAGATCATGTCTGTGTGCTGTCCCAGGCATCCCTGTATGGGTGGGATGGCTTTTCAGTGAGCTGTGCACCACTTCACAGGACAGCTGGGAAAAGGATTAGGCTGGACAGAAGGGCTGAACCTTTTTCTATGCAGCTCCCTCTTACTCCAAAATCAAAAGGAGTAGCCATACATGACGCATCCTGTTTCTAAAGAGCTTTTGTTACCGTTACTCTTATTTTCCCCTGAAGTTCTGACATTTCCTATTCTGGAATCCTACTCAGACCATTACTTGGTTTTATTGTCATGGAAAAAAAAAATAATAAAAGGTTCTGCAACATTAGAAAGCAAGGGAATACTGAACAGTTCATGCCTTGCAGCAAAGCATCATCAAGCTTCATTGCAGCCAGAGCCAGGAGTCCCACTGACATCAGTGGGGCAGGGGTATCACTCCTGGAAGCTTGGGTTTTGTTTTGTGCTGGTGTTAAAGAGCCTAGGAACCCATGTCTTGATAAGGTCAAGCAAGCCATAGCAGGGGTGTACAATGCTCTTCTCTCAACTCTCAAGCACAGCGCAGACCACTCTGTGTGTGTCTGCGTGTGAATTATTTAACTGTCCAGCTGGTTAAAAATAGCACACCAGCAACTCCCTTTCCAGCCTTTGACTGTTAAATGGGCTGCCAGAGCCCAGACAAGTGCTGAGGTCGTGGCCTGGGCTGCACATGTGGACAGGGTGAGCTGGATGCCAGAGAGAGGGAGAAGCGTGTTGCTGCAAAACCTAGATCCAGCACGATGATATCAGCCTGCAAAAGAAAAGCGAGGCAAACTCAGAACACTGTGAAGCTGCCAAAGAAAACACTGCGTTCACAATGAACAAAAGTCTGATTAATTATTAATTGCCTGCCAGCTAATTAGCATTCCCTTGGGCAGCTGTCTACAGAATGCCTTATATTTCCAACCCACCCCGGGCCAACATCATGTATGCAAATGGCTTTGGAACAGAGTTAGCAACTGATTTGTTGCCTGAAACAAGTTGTTCTCCTCCCCTCTCCCCATCTCCTCCTGTCACCCCTCTTTTCTCCGCCCAGGGACTTGAGCTCATTACAGTGTCAGCTAAGCAGAAAACATCACTTGCTGATGAATCTCTTCCTCGTTCTGGTGCAGGCGGTGCTTTCCCGGGGCCGCCGGCCGCCGGCCACCTCCCACCAGCCACCCCCGTGCGCAGCCCTCAGCCTGCCTAAGGGAGGACTCTGCGGGGCCCCAGCCATGACAAAAGCCTGACTTGGCTGCTGCACGGCCAGAGGGGAGGGGAGCGGCTCTGGGTGGCGAGGAGCTGCAGAGACAGGGACCAGATCTTGGCTTTAGAACTGAAGGCAGCGTTTAGGGAATTCAGCGTCAGCTAATGCTTCTGTTCAGCTCCTATTAAAGTTAATGGGACTTACGCACATGCATCAAGGGCAGGCAGACCCCTTACGAGAGCAGAGGCATAAATTACAGCTAAGTACAGGCAGAGAAAGCCTTCAGCTTGCTGTTTTACCATGCAAAGAAAGATGCATTTTCCATTTTAAGAACTTAGCAGTTTGGGTTTTTTTTCCCTTTTAATGGAACAAACCAATGCAGCTGGTGAAATACTGCAATACAACACAAAAGCATCTCACTTTATCACCAAACTGCTCAGCAAAGACTATCCACAAAGTTATGCAAGATAGGCTACTAGGTTCGTTTTACTAGCATCTCTCTGGGACTTTAGCTGTTTATGCAGCACAGTACAAATCCCAAGGGGTTTCACCATTTTGGGGCAACGAGACTGGTGAGAGGTCTCGAGCACAAGCCCTATGAAGAGAGGCTGAGGGAGCTGGGATTGTTTAGCCTGGAGAAGAGGAGGCTCAGGGGAGAACTTATTGCTCTCTACAGCTACCTGAAGGGTGGTTGTAGCCAGGAGGAGGTTGCTTGCTTCTCTCAGGCAACCAGCACCAGAACAAGAGGACACAGTCTCAAGCTGCACCAGGGGAAGTTTAGGCTGGAGGTGAGGAGAAAGTTCTTGACTGAGAGAGTCATTGGCTACTGGAATGGGCTGCCCAGGGAGGTGGAGGAGTCACCGTCCCTGGAGGTGTTCAAGGCAGGTTTGGATGTGGCACTTGGTGCCATGGTCTAGTCTTGAGGTCTGTGATAATGGGTTGGACTTGATGATCTTTGAAGTCTCATCCAGCCTTGGTGATACTGTGATTTTCCTCAAGAACTTCACCCAGCCTCTGTATTCTACACCTGGAATCTCAGTGTACCTGTCACGCACATTCCCTACATGAAAATGTGCTTGAGAGCTTAAAAGGGAAGCAGGCAAAATGTATGAGGAAAGACAGTGAAAGAAACAAGGATCAGCTACAGAGTAGTCTCAGGTGTACTAAAGAAAGTGAGCTACCTGGAATCCAGCAGTGTTAATGGATTTCTCACTAACAGCTTCACCAGAGATCACACTGATTCTTCCAGTCCAGGGACTTGAGGAAAGATCACTTCACTTGCAGACAAGGACAGGTGATGAAAGCTGCCATGGAGATGAGAGAATCCCTCATTAACAGGACCACAGGAGCATTTGCCAGAGAGCAGTTTCCTGGTCTGTTTACACATCTTTTAGAACAAGAAGTCCTGCAACTGAGACTGTGTCCTGGCTGCTACTGCAATATGAACATCATAAATGGATTGCTTTCCTACACCAAAGTCAGAAGATAATTCTGATGCAACAAGACAACTGGGGCTAGAACTGTTGTTTTCAGAATGAAGAGCCATAATCTGTGGGAAATTCTTTCCTTAGGAAAGGAACTCGATCTGCCAAGTGAAAAAGAAAAATGCCCCAATTACCGTAGCCAAATTCTTGTTCTCATCCTACAGGTTCACCATGCCTGCTGCCTGGCTCTAACACTCCTTTGTGCCAAGAAGGCAGCACATTAGTCAAGTATGAGACCATTAAGTTACATCTCTGTAGATGTGGGATATAACCCCTTGAAATATAGAGGCACTGCAGAGGAGCAGAGCATGGTTTTGTAGTACCCCTGTTAACAGTTCTGCAAAGAACCTGCAGCCTGGATGCAGAGCCAGATATTTTATTAGATCACATTTTCCTCTCGTACATGAGTCATATAAAGTACATAAACTCATGAAGTCCAATGAAGACTAGCATAAATCAGGGATAACACCACTGGAGCCAATAGAATTGCGCTGGGGTGAAGGTGGCATAAATCAGGGGCTGATCAGGTACACATTTTCTTTAAGGTAGACAGACTCCTTATCACATTACAGTTCTGTAAGGTAAATAACAGTCACCATGCACTGTACATAATGAATTGTAGCCTGCAACATACAGCAAATGGCCATTTTTCTCAGAGAAGCTCTCAGCTCAGAGTTCTGGAACCAAAAAATAAAGGGCAATATTCACCAGCATTCATGTGTGACATTCCCATTAGTATTAACAGGAGGTATGTGCCCAGAGTCAGGATGTATTCATCAGCAATCTGAATTGGATATTACTGAGGCTCCTGATGAACGTTCTGGTTTCATCCCCAGCAATGGCAGCCACAGCTCTTTACTCACCTTTTCACAGCACTTACACAGGAAAATATTTACTCAGTGGCAGGCAGAGCTAGAATCAGAGGAAGCAGGGCAATCTTGTATCACTTACCTCTGAGCATCAACCCCCAAAGCAGCCTTGCTTAGCCTCCCTCTGACGGCCCATCTCACACCAGGGCTCACTGGTGCATGCTCTGAGCGCCAATTACAGGAGATAGCATCAGGACTTGAAGGCTGGATGGCAGCTGAAGCTTGAAGATAAGAGAAGTGACCACAAAGTCATAGGGTAGATCAACAACAGAGTAAGTGAACCCAAGCCTCTGACGTTACAGTCAAGTACTCTGTTAACATACTACCACCTTCCTGCATTTACTCCAAAAGGCTGTAACTTCTCTCACTTTCCCATAAAGCTGAATCTATTGACTTCAGAGAATTTAGATCCAAGCTTATGTTGGACAAAGTGAAAAAAAGAAAACTGATATCCAAAGTACAACAGGAGAAATCAGTGAAAAAAAAAATACAATTTACCAAATTTACTGATCAATTTTACAACATAAGTGCCAACCCTGCCTATTTTCACAGTATGGCGAGCAGCAGACTCATCTCCCAGTAAAGCCTACTTTCTGCCTATATAAACATATTTTACCATTGTAATTTAAAAAAAAAAAAAATTAAGCAGACACTTCAAGAATACTCAAACACAGAGCTAAAGCAGATTCAACAGGCAACCAAGCTGTAGCTAACGCAGGCAGAGCTTGCATACATACACAGTTTTGTTAACAAGAACAAATTACTTCCTGCCCTGTATTGCACCTAAGAAGAGCCATAAGCTGGTTCAAAACTAAATATATGCCACAGTATGTGTGTTTGCTGAGAAGGTCATTAGAACATAGAGCTCAAGGGGGAGTGGTATGGCAGGAGGAAATAAATACAAAAATAAGATGCAGCGGAACCTGTGCAAGAGAAAAGAAGTGAAAGATGCAGAAGGTCAGGGAGCACAGCTTCTTGAAATAATTCTGGAGAACAGAAACCATGTGGCTGCCTGCTTTACTTTAAACCCCTGCCTCTGAAAGTATGAACCTTGACAACGTTGTTCCAGCCCTGCCCAAGCATTAGGATCTGGCACTTAATGCAGAGCCAAAAGTGAGACTGATTATCCAGCCTAGAACACTGGGTCTTAAGAATTTGGAGGTGCTGGTTTTGCAATTTCAAAAGCAAAGACACCCTTCACTGCAGTGAGACAGACCACTTGCAGCTCTAAATGCAAGGACTTAATCAAATAGTTACTTGCCTGTGGACAAAGTGTCCAAGAGCACTGTCCATACCTCTGACAAGCCGTAATTAGTGTAAGAGAACAATGTAAATAGGACTCTAACTTGAAGATGATTGACAGTGATACAATAGAGGGGTCAGGGGGAAGCTAATCCAAAAATTCAGTGTGCACCCCCTTAAGCAAGGCATTTGAGTGCAACTAAAAATAGAAGGTGAGACTATCTGACAGCTAAATTGCCAGTGGTGGCTTAGCACGGATTCAGTTACATTGCTCAGCGACCCTCAGTGAATTAAATAGATTGAAATGCTAATGATAGAGCGAATTCCCAGCACAGAGGTAGAATAAAGTAGTCAGATTAGGTTTCAGACAAGGTGAGTTCAATGGCAGCAGAGAGATCAGAGTTTGTTTAGATCAAGGTACAAAGGTAATTTGTCAAGATCAGGCTAGAGAAATGCTTCTTTAAAGCTTGGGGGCTCCTCCATGTTAAGTAACACGCTGAAAGCAGCATAGACCTGACAAGGCATCTCAGTGACTCTTATTTTATGTGATTTCTATCAACACTGGAACATTTTTCACTGGTCTCAATATACTCTTAATGGCATTGTCATTTCTCTCCTAATTAGTAAAATGCTCTGATGACAGATGTGTGATGGTTCATCTGGGCTGTCACTCAGACTGCACTTGTTTCCTCTCATTGGGTATTCTAACCAGTGTACTGCTCTAGTGAAACCATGACCATGGCATTTATTTTCTTTGGCTTTTGCAGGCTTGCATATATCATGGCATCACAGCTTTGAAAGCACGCAGAGGTTCATCCTCACTGCTCTACCTAAAGGTCAGGAAGCAGTATTGCCAGAGAAAGGAGAAAGACCTGATCAAGTGTCTTAACCTGCCACAGCAAAGACTGAGCACAGGCCACCCACTTAACAAAATTCAAACCTTAGGCTGATGACCATGCAAAGAGATACCCACAAAGCAAGCACACAAAAAACAAGAACTGAGCCTGAAACCCCATCCAGGGTTCACGCATTTAAAGCAACCCTGGAGGTTTTCCAGAGTGGGTATATTACTACATAAATTCCAAGATCAATTTAGCCTTAAACAACTGATCCATCCCTTCTCATCCAAGGTCACACAATGAATAAGTGCCATTAGATTTAAAAAAACCTTGAAACAGGATGTAATATCCTAGCAGAAAGTGCAAGACTTTACTTGACAAGAAAGGGGGTTCACCATCACTTGGAGCTTTAAAAATGAGATTAGGCATCTTTCTAAGGGATGTGTTTTAACTTCCTACCCTTGTAATTCAGCACAGTTATTTTCTTAAGAAAGTGACATTGCAAGTTGCCATTCAAATATCAATCAGTGATGTCATAATACTTCAGTGTTGGTTGTCTGTTTCCATTACAACAAATAAATAAGAATTACGTGTTCTAGTGAAGAAAAAGCAATATAAGCCTATGTAAGGTCAGGGGAGGTGTAACATGTCATACCCACAGGAGAGACTTTTGCTGCTGTGCTTATGAAGCTGTGAGCAGGAAATCTGAGCTCTCTGACACCCATGATTGTGGTCTGAGAATCAGACTTCATCATCTGGTCATTGGATTAATTACTATTTAGGGGAAGAAAAAAAAATCTTCCAGAAAGAATATTTGATTTAGATTGCTCTTGCAATCTCAGTGCTGAGATACAAACAGGATGGTTTGAAGACAGTAGCTGACTCTGGAGGAATCAGTCCCTCAACCAGACAGGTTGCATTTTGAACAGTCAGCTTCTCAGATGCTGCATATGGGATGGGATGCACTTCTATCTTCCTCTTCACACACATGAATTTTTGGTTTAGTCTCAGTCTTACTACAGACAGAAGACTCTGTAGCCAGTATCCGGAAACTGCACAAGACAGCTCTGATGTTGTGAACCATCATCATTATGTTGAAGGTTAACAAGAGTCTGGGACCAATTCTCCCCTGCTTTACCAGTGAAAATCTGAGTAACTACAGTCCCTCAAGCACAGAGAGGTTGACAGCAGAGTCTCACCCCTTGTGGTTCCAGGCCTAAATGAGATTCAGCAAGTGGAAATAATTCTTGAGAAGCAGAACCCTGATGTGCTCTCTCCATTCACAGTAACAGTCCACTTTATGCTAAGTGACTCATTACCATGAGTAGAGGGAACGTGATTCAAGCAGAAAAGCACATGTAATTTGCATAGATTACTTTCCCACTTGGTTTCCATGCTGTGGAGTAACAGGGGCTGCCTTCGAGGCAAGAAGGAGGATAGTCCCATGAGTAATTCTTCACTGAAGTATTAAGAGATAATAGACTGAAGAGGCATTTGGATATGGCAGTCTAGGGGAAAAAATACACCATTTTGTGAAGAAAGAAGCCTTGTGTTCCAGTTACTGCTGGTATTGTAGAAGTGAAATGAAACTAGTGTCTGCAGGATGCTTCAAACACCACTTGTGAGATAGGGCAATAAATGTTTCTTTGCAGCCCATGAAAGTCAGCACTGGAGGAAAGAAAGAGGAGGCAGGTTTGGCTATGAGTTGGTTGAATTTCAAGATTTGTTCTTTTTCCCTTGCTGGGCACAGTTTTTGTCAAGTGGTGATACCACCCTCAACAGCCTCTGCAGAAGGCAGACCACTGCAGAGCTGGTGGCTCGCTTGGCGAAAAGTAAGTGGTCTTCAGACTAATCTTGCTCTGAACACTGCAGCATTTCAGAAGATGAAACTCCAGGAGAGCTTTCAGCATTCATATATCAGACCATTAACCTAAAGTGAGGATGATTTCACTTACAACTCTGCACTGAAATGTAGGGTCTGCAGTGGATGGCTTATCATTTCTTTTGCTGAATTCTTTTGCAGGCATTATCCAGATGAGAATAAGCAACGGGCTCCAGTGAAGTCACAAGGGCAGACTCAAACTGCTTACTTTGTGCATAAATGGCTTAGTGTGACAGGGCACAGGGGAAGCAGGAGATCTGTCAGTAAAAATAAACTGAGAAGAAAATATTACTTCAGAATAACTCCTCCCAAGTAAATTGAGCTTTCTGAAGAAGTAGCATGCAAACTACTGGGTTTCAAGAGGTTCATCCTGGCTCCAGGCAATATATGATGCTTCACTTGGCACACAAGCCAAGCTCAAGAAAAACAGCTTTGCTAGATTCAGAGAGCAAGGACGGACTGGGGAGAACTGAAGTGACACACAACTCACCAAATACAGGGCTTATTGTACTGTAAGGGACCGTTCAGGCTTCAGACAAAGCAAATAGGCATATAGGTTGGAAGCTCACAGCTTCCCTTCCCCACACTTTGAACCATCTACAAAGTCAATAACACCATATTTTATTTGTTATGCTGAAGTAAACCTGCACCTTCTCACAGCAGCGCAACGCAGACACACAAATCAACATCTAACTACAAACCCATGCTTTTAACTCATTTTTCTGTCTGCAGCTCTACATCTCATCATGTCATGTATTTCTTATCCTTCTGACCCAGTGGCTCAGAAGTGGTTACCTGCCTAAAACTGTGCTGCTGCTTCTAAAATGGGAGGTTCATCTCTGCTATCCTGAAGGATGGGAGATGTCATGGCAGGAGTGGGCAGAGTGTGCTGGTTTGAGGTTAATTGAAATATTTTGATAGAGAAAATTATATTATAGGCTGTGAAAAGGAAACAATGGTGATACCTGTTTCACTCATAGGCTTGCTGAGATGTTTAAGAGAAGAACTCAAAACACAGATAAGGGAGTCTCTGGGGCACAGCATCTTGGGCAGTCTAGCTTCTGGCTTCTCTCTGCCGATTAATCTTCACTAACCACTCCCCTTCTAACTCCCCCTGGCCGATCCTCCAAGCTCACCTTGCACATAAGGCAAACCTTGGGGTAAGGTATAGGGTGGGGAGAAGGTGGAAGGGTGGTTGGGAGTCCCTCCTGGGCTCTCTGATTTCTGGGAGGGGAGTTGTGTTTCTGTATTCCCTTTAACTTGTCTATTTCTGTAACTATTCCTGTCTATAGTGTATATCTCTGCTTGTACATTGTGCTGAGCTGTAAATGGAGCTTCAGTCCTTAACTTCCAACCGGCTGAGTTCTAGGCTGGGTCAATTTACAAAGTGGGGGGGGCAGGGAACTCCCAAACCATCACAGCAAAGTTGCGCCCTCTTAATCTTCCCAGTAATTTTTCCTCAACCATATACAACAGAAGAGGTGGGAAATAAAGAGGAGACAGATAATAGGAGTGTACTGCAAAAATAAATAGAATTCAGCAATAAGAAAATAAAAATTAAATCCCTGGAAATGTCTGAGAAACAGTTTCACATTTTGGTCTCAATCTAAATAAGGATGCATGAAATTCCTAAGAAAAGTAGGACTCAGGAGAGGATAGAAGCTACCAAAACACAGGAATATTTCCAGTTCCTGTAGCCCACATAGTCCCAGAAATCCTATTATTACCCTTCTCATTCTTACATTGTAGTTCAAACTCCTCTGCTTTCCCACAGCACTTTGGCTGTGCTCCCAGCCACACTGGATGCATTTGCTTGTAAACAAGGCCCTACAAGCCCACTCTCAGCAAGAAACATCACTCAGGATCTGAACACAGAACTAGGACACAGAAAGAGCTATAGCTGCTTATGAACTTCCTTTTATATGGAAAAGGGATACCCATCTGGGAGACCTTGCAGTAGGAGAGATTACACAGGTGACAAGAACATTGCTTCCAGCTGCCAAGCAAATAGGGCGTGGGCTTCTCTAGGGAGATGGCAGAGTTTCAACAGCTGTTTGTGTATCTGCTTCATTCTAGCTGCAGGCAGATTTCAGGAGACTAGCATGCAGTAAAACATCAGATAATCCACATCAGACAAACTGGTGGACATGAGCTGTTCTAATGTGAAGTAAACTAACCTTCAACTAATTCCTGGTGTAGACAATCTCTGCTGCAACCAGCTCTTCAGGATTTGGGGGCTAGTAGATCCACTCTTAACAACCTCATCCCATGTCTTGACCTCCTTCATCCTGTTCCACCATTTACCTCAGTTACATGGTCAATGCTCATGTCCACGTGGATGTTCTTGTCCTGGGAGTTATTTGTGGAAGGGGCATGAATCAGCTCTGTCCCCTCTGTGATGCAGAAGTACCTTATGAGGCATTGTCAGACAGGTTCACAGAGTTTCTCACACTCCCAGCTTCTCAGTTTTCCCTGAGGAAAAGATTTGCTACCTAATTTTTTATTATCTTTTTTTCTGTCCCTTCCAAAAGAGGGCAGGGAAGAGGAGAACCCAACCACAAGCCCTTGTAAGCACTGATATAGCCCCAAGGGCTTCTCCACATTAAAGCTGATAGAGCAGTGTGACTCCTACAGGCTGTTCTTGTGGCTTGTGTTTGCACTCTCAACTCTTGAATTACAATTGCTGCCACAACTGTTTACAAGACCACTTGCATCTCTGTCTTGGAAATCAGTTTAGATGTCAACAGTCATGGGCTTAAAGCAAATGAGCAAAGGCCATGAACTTGACACCAGGAAGTGTAAATCTCAGAGAAAAAAAAAAAAAAAAAAACTAAAGAATTGGATTTCTTCAGGCTTGTGAGAAGAGGCCCCATGACCAGGAAAGACACTGGTGGACATCAGCCTCTGGTCACCAAAGCTTTGTTTTCTTTTTCAACAATGACATGAACTCAAAGCATTAATAATAACCTGCTTCGTAAATAGGATTAAACCCTCCAAAACATCAAAACCTTCAAAGTCTTCTCACCACTTCCCAGGTTATAAGTGGCAGCAGCTGGAGAAGTCATCTTGGGCAGAGTTCCATGAGGAAATGGGAATCAAAATCTATGAAGTGAAAGTTTAGAAATGGGGAACTGAGGCACAGGATAATAATGATGATGACAACAATAATGATAATTATAATTATAATAATAGTAGTAGTAGTAGCAGTAGTAGTGTTACTTGCATTTTTTTACTGATTTTTAATGGTCCACACCCTTTTAAGACAGTGACCCTCACAATACCCTGGGGAGAGGTGGCTGACTACTGTTACCCTGTTTTTCACAGATGGGGGCAGAAAGACTGAAACATGGCATTCTCCAGGCCAAACCATTGACAACTGTTGAACAAAATTCTGTACTTCAAGTCCAGTTTGAATGTTTCATATTCATCATGAAAGAAAATCTTAGTAATTCTCCTTCTGATCAACTCTTATTCCTTCTCAGAGCTGCAGACATGCAGAGCATCCTGAACCCCATGGAAACAACTGGTTTAAGGTCAAGCATGAGGTGGTTTCACCCAGCAAGGACACATAACTCTTTTCCCTTGGACAAATCCTCTCCTCCAGCCCTGACTGACACCAGTGCTCAACTGCACATCCTCACTAGGCTCACTCTTCATACACATCTTACCACACCACTGATTTCATTGCTCCAGTGCTTCCCATAACAATCTCCTTTCCCTCTGCTTTTCTGGCTAAAGAAGGACCACACAGGGCTGGGAATGGGGCTGAGGAAGGATTTTTAGAAGCATAAACAGAAAGAAGGGAAACAGTTACCAGGCAATGTTGACATAAGTCTGAGTGGAAATTAAACAGCTTCTCACCGGCACTGTGAGCTTCTGAAACAGACAAGGGAGAGCAGTGGTGGGGGACAAAAATCAAGGACAAGAAAAATCTCAGCCTACCTAGGCAGTTTTGAGGTGGAACTTGATAAATCTATAGAGGTGGCTGCCTGGGGTGCACAGGATCAGATTTGATGATGGAGTAGGTCTTTCCAGCCTGCTGCTCCCTCCACTTTCCTGGAAAGCACTGAGCTGTTCGGTTCGCAGCTGCCAAGGTTCATTTCTTTAAAACCTTGGCTGCCAAACAAAGCTGGGACAACAAAATCGTAATAAAGAAAACTGCATCACAACACTCAGCTCCAGCTCTGTTCACAGCACTTTGGGAATTTGTGTCTTTATTTCCTGAGGGAGTCCTCTCTTCCCTCCTGGCAGGGACTGCCCTAGGATAGTCTCACCTTACTGAGGGCCTGGCAGTCCATTGCTCCCATGGCACTCAGCCTGCCTCCTTCTGTCACACCAGCTGCTCCAGTTCGTTTGGTTCCGCTACTGAAAGAAATTAATAGCTGGGATTTCCTGTGGTGGACATGCTCTGTGGACATGTGTCACAGCCTTGTTTTCTCAAGCTCAGAAGGAAAGTTGTAATGACAGGAATGGAACTTGGTGGGAATTGAGTCAAAATTTGGGAATTTAAGTTCAAGAAGGCAGATCATCTGCTCCCCTCCTTGCTTCCCTGAGGCTCGAGCACTCCTTGTCCTCTGCAAATTTGGCAATGCAATGGGCACACTTCCAGAGAGAGAGGATGAAAGGGGCAGGTCAAAGGCCAGGTCTTCCCTCACTACCCATGGAGTGTCAGATGCAGCTAAAACTCATCCATCAAATGCAAGTGCTTGGTTATCGCAGAGGGAGTGCTTGGGGCCTCATCTCCATGAGAAGATTGTATTGGTATCATTCAGGCTATGAACACAAATTGCTGCCATCCCTTGGGGCCCTTCTTTCCTAGAAAAATGTGAGCCCTTAATGCACATTAATTAACTCCAAGTAGGGAAACGTGTGGTTTTCACATGAATCAGTAAGTTATATTAAAGACCAGTTCTGCATGTTTTATTTGCTGCATGATTCAGCAAAAGTCAAGGATGCATTGGAGTTTAAATGAGTGCTTAGAACTCAGTGAAGTCAGGGGAAGGCTGCTGAAATCAGTGAATTGGACTGTGAGTGATTTTGGGATAGGCAGCAGCAATCAAAAATGTCCAGTACTTTACCTTGTGTCGTTGCACCTGAAGATCCTCTCCTTATTTTTGACTGTAAAACTGCCAGCACTATGACAATAAATAAGTAAGCCTCCAGCCTATGGAAGACTCAAGACTGGCTTGCTTAAAACTCAGTAGAGCTTTGTGTCATGGTAGAGAGATGTGTGGTTTTCTCTGCAGGTCTAACTCAGCCCGTCTGTGGTAAGAACTGATGTCCTGGGTTTCCACTTTCCTGAAAGCTGTCACACCAGGAAACTGTAGTGATGTTTGCCAAAAGGTTCCAAGGCACTGCTTGGAGAGCTTGTGAAAGTGCTGTGTCTGTTTAGAAAGCACTAGCAGCCTTGGAATGACAGCTTACTTCTGTAGAGTTGAGAACAGCATCTCCTGCTCATCCATCTCTTTCTGTCTGGATAGCAGCAGGCACAAAGCATGAACCACAAGAACGCATTTCTCGTACCTCTTTTCTTCTGCCATAAGACAGTGATACAGAAAGGTCCCAGAAGCAGAAAAACATCTTTCAAGCTGGAGTGGCCTTGCAGCTGGCATAGGAGATACAAGACTGAAGCTGGTTCCTGTAGCAGAAGGGGTAATTAATTACTGCGAGATGATATTTTAAAAACATTATTAAATATTCAGAACTCATGGCACCCTGATCACCAAAATGGTAATAGTAACAGGTTCTTGCATCATTATGGAAACTACATACAGGTTATAATAGGATCTAGAAATCACTATTAAATATATATATGAATTGAACTCGACTAAACTGGCAGAGAAAGCTTTGCGGTCAGAGTACCGCTTGCGGTCAGTACACTACTTGCTCACTAGATGGACGCAAGGAGTAACTTTCTGCTTATGGCAGAAGGCAATCAATGATTATTAGAGGTTTTTGGTATTTACTCACAAAAATATTATCTGACAGTACCCAAAGCTCATGGCAGGGTTGCTGTCGGTAGCCGTCAGAGGCTTTAGAATTTCCCCAGGCTTCTGGGTGCTGGAGAAAGGAGACAGCCGATCTCTGACCTGTTCCTGGCTTTCTGGATGATTTGTGTTACCTCCAAGGCTTCTGTCTGGGCAGAAGGCTTTCAGGTGCAGGCAGATGTCTTGCGGTGTGCAGTCTGGGCACGGTGTCACGCTGGCTATGCAGGCCGAACGCGTGACAGGTGTCAGAGCCTCAGCTCAGGATCAATGAGGCAGCAGGCACGGATGCAATAGCAGACACACCTTGGAATGGCAAAGTGCACACTGTGCTCCCTGCTCATCTCCTTTTGTCCAATACAACCCAAGACTAATGGGCCTTTGGCCACAGGATAGGCAATCAAATGGCAGTTATCCAAGATGTGACCATATTGGGTGAAGCCATAGGCTTGCTTTACCCTTTTTTGGGCAGCACACAGCCTTGCACAAGGCAACCCCGTGCACCTTGTTTACTGCAGGTGACGGGCAGGCCACAGACACCAGACTCCAGGTTCTTTGTCCTTTTTCTCACAGTTGGTCTCCCCAAAACAGAAGGAGGGAGAGCAGAAAAACGTGCCTGGGCAAGCCAGGACATGTACAAGTCTAATTTGGCCTGCTTAGGCCTACCATGACAGTTCCCCATTTTCTCCTGCCCCACTGAGCCTTTTAAAGGGCTGCCCTCCCTCCCCATGCATGCAGTGTCAGCCACCAAAGCCTAATGATCGTTCTTTAACCTCCAAGCATAGCAGCACTGCACTGCACTTGTGTGATCCTGTAATCACATCTTCCTACAGACACCGTTTTCATGCAGCTTAAATATTTTACAAATACATGTCTAAGTACAAATCTGCTGCATTAACTCTTGTATAGAGGGTACTTATTTTCAGCAAGGTGGCTGGGATTCCTATAAGTATAATTTACCATGCAGTATGACAGAGCTGGGCTAGAATGCACCACTTTTACTAGCTAAAATACAGTAAAATATGCTACACCATGTTTCACAGATGAATCACTGCTAAACCATGCCTTTAAGTATTGTCTGTCACTGCAGTTCTTTATTGTAATACTTCACGAGAGCCAGAGAAAAAGAGAGAGAAATTACCCTTTAAATCTCCACAAAGCCTACCATCCAGGAGAAATTAGGGACATTTGTTCCTGGAGTCAGATGGGTTATGTAAGAGAAAGCTATCCACAACAGGTTTTATTGGGGTGGAGGAGAGGGGAATGTGCTTTCACTTATTTATTTATATTATGCTTCATTTGAAGGATGTTCAAGGACCAGCTTATGAGCAAAACACCACCCAAACTCTGCAAAGAGCTGCTGTAGTCCAAAGGGTGAGGGCAATCATTTCATCTCTGCCCAAGCTGCCAGACCACCAGGGTGGAGACCCCAACAGAGCAGAATTTCCTGATGACTGCTTTGAATTAACTCCCAAGAGGAGAATTAACAGCATGTGGACACAAATAAGGAGTAAGTCAGGCAAATTATCAACAGACAGTATGGTGTTCCCATATTCATACATGCCAAGTGCTTTATGAAGTCCTTGCTTCAAAGGAGGACAGCACTGGAAAGGCCTAACTAGAGCACAAATCCACAGAAGTCACAGAGAACCTGAAGAGCAGACATTTTTTGGGGAAATGGCCACACATAATCTATGCCAAAGACCTTTGAACGCTTCCCAATATCTAAAATCCAAGTTAAATACGAAAGGCCCAAAGTCATAAAAAGAGAGCAATGATCTCCAATGGGCTGCCCAGAACCTGGCCAAAGACTTTCTATAACTCATGTGACTGGAAGCCACATGCTTCATTTCTACTGTTAAATGCATCTCCGCTCACCAGATCCCCAGGTTTTCCAGCATCCCCTGGCTTGCCTGCAAGGGTCCTGGAGCCAAGTGTCAGGTTACCCTCTGGGCTACTAGACCCTCACAGCTGTGCTGCTGAAGACCTTCACAGACCCAAGAATTTTTCTGTGGACTGTAGCAGGTTGTTTCTAAGCCAGACTCCCCATGGGCTCTTCTATCTCATCTGCAGGGCTACCACTGAACTAATGTAGTAGAGGGAAAGCTGGGATAACAGCCCTATCACAGCTGGTGGCCACAGCTGCAGATTTGGGCCCAGAACACATTGTTCTGCAGGTGCTTTCTCTTAATAAGACACCTACTACTGAGATATTTTCTTCTTCAGGGACCTACAGCACGAACCAAAGCCAAGGTCAAAGAGAGTCCATTTTTTTCATTTACCATTTTGTCTGAAAAAACAAGAAACCAGGAAGGCTTCAATCCCATCTGACATGAATAAAAAATGTTCACTGCCTGTCAAAAGTTTCATCGAGACACAAGCTCAGGTTTAGAAAGCTATCCAAAGGTCATTAAAATGCTAGATGATAGAAGAGAACTTGACCTTCAGAGCAAAGCAGCTTGGCACAGGCACAGGAGTTTTGCATGCTTGGTGCAAGAGTGTCCATACACAACCCGACCAATCCCTGCAGGGTCTATCATTAGAGCTGCAAGAGCCAGCTCCACAGCCCTTTGTCCACTGAAGATACAATCCAGAGTGAGTGTAACTCTAGCAAGCTTCTTCTCCTCCAACATACTGTGAAATCTCCTCTCCTACTTACCTCAAACCAAACAGTGCCAACTATTTCATCCTGCACCACAGTATTTGGCTGCAGTGAGAAGCTGCCTCTGGATTGTCTCTCACTGCCTTTTGTTCACACGTTGCCAAGAAGAATGTAATCAGAGGAGAAAACAATATCATCTCAGTGCCAGTTTTTTTCTGCCACCTTCAAGCAGAAGTGCGATTCAAGACCACTAGAGACCTTTTTCACACCCAGCTCTGGTCTTAGCCTCGCTTCCAGCTCTGTGTAGCTTGGGGCAGCTTCCCACTTTGCTCCACACAAGAATTTCAGCTTTCTGCCGCTGGCAGCGTAGCTGAGTGCATCTCAGCACCAAAAAAACCATTATTAAGTCAGTTGGACTATTGCCTCCCTGCACATTTTGTAAACAGTTTGAGACTACAGGGTTTCTGTCTCATGACTTTAGAAGCCTGGTGAGTCAGAGCTGGGCAGCAAACTGTTGCTTCTAGGATCCCCACTTCATTTGTTTCAGAAGCTGGAAGGCGGACACTACACTTTGTATGCTTTTTTAATTTCACTTTCTTTACTTACCTCATCAGTCTGGGAAGGGGAGGCACAGGGAAATGAGACTTTTTTCTCTCCTGCTTTTAACAAAAGCAGGAAAAAAACCCTAGCCCTCAGACATGGCAAGCCTTGGTCTTGTGTGAGAATATTCAAAAAGCTCCCTTGAGCATTTGTGTCCAAAATAACCCTGTCTAGAGCAGACTGCAACACCTACTCACGCCTCTTCCCTCTGCATGTCTCCAAGTGTCACCTCACCTCCCTGCAGTCACCCAGCCGTCTGCCCTGACACATGGTGCTCGTGCCAGCACAGGACAAAGCTGCCACGCCTGCCCCTCGCTACCTCCATGCCACCACAACACACTTGGGAAGACTTTGCATTTGAAGGCATGCACCCTGCAAACTCAGCTCTGCTCAGCCTCTGTTTCAGCCCCAGAGATTTATGTGCCCCCTCCATTTTAAGTAAACTCTCTTCCAAGAGCGTGACTGCAAAGGTAAGTTCAGGTACAAACCCATGTAAATCACAGTGTTTGAGTTCCCCAGGGATTAGTGAAGTTTCTGCAGTCTCTCTGCTGTTCAAACTCCCCTATCCACTCCATAATCATTTCCAGCTTCTTTCATGCTCCCTGACTCAGGGCTATAACTCAGACTGTCATCCTCTGTTCCCAATAAGCCTCTCTAGTAGCTCCTCAGCTTGCCTGGGGACTAGAGTTCCATATCCCCTGGCAGGAGGGATGAGGTGTCAATGCCAGATGGGATGGCTCAGTGCAGCAGTGCCCTCCGAGGTGCCAGGATAGAGTGGCCTGTCACCTGCAGTGACCTGTCTGAGGTCAGACTCCCCAATACAGCCCTTATGAGCCTCCTATTTGCCAGGGTTTGCAACAGGAGCAGTGCAGCACACTAACAGAAACCCTCCCTTCCCATGGACAGTAGGAGGACCATCACAGAGAGAAAAAAAAATCTGTCTCGGGTTTTTCTGCATCCTGTACTGGAAAATATGAGCTGGTTTATTTGGGGCAATGGGCTGTTGGCCAAGGAGACTTATGTGGTTTTTAAGATCACCTATTTTACTGATTAGAAATGGAAAGCGAATAGGAGACTGAATAAAACTTGTCCTTGCAGCAAATGACCTCCATAAAGACCAGAAACAGACTTTGCTTATTGCCTATTGATTTCAGGATGAAGAATGTGCACATGCCATGAGAACCAAGCCTTTGCTCTACAAAAAGCCATATAGTTATGGCAGAAATGCATGTTAATGAGGGGCTGACTATATTCTCCCTAAGTGCAAAGTGTATTTAAAAGAAGGTGTCTCCTTTTTAATTCAGAAGCTGTTAAACAGTCAGTAGCTGGAAATTTAAAATTCTTTCATGTCAGGGCTCTTGGATCTATGATCAATCAGGATTAAGTCAGACAGGACCTTTCAGAGCCTTTATCCTTATTAACAAATAGGAAGCCAAAATGCTTCCTAAAATTCCAAAATGCTATCACTGCTGGAGCCAGCTGTGAGATTACAGTGCGAGGACAGAGATGAGGTGGCACTGCCTGTCCAGTGCTGAGGCAGCAACACAAGCATCACACAAGGCTGACTCAAATACAGCCACAGCAAAAAAACCTGGATGCTCATTTCCCTTCCTTTGCTGCTTGCCTGGGTCTCTCCTGATCTCATGCCAGTCTGCAGAGAAGGTTTCCTGCCAAATTTCTAGACACCCTGCTCCTAAGTGCGCTATTGTGGTACACATTTCCCATCAGGAGCTCACCATTGCAACAGCACAGTGATCAGTCCCTGTTGAGGATACTCTTTTTCACCTTTGTGAAGAGGTCAGCCAGGCAGCCTGGAGGCTGACCATCTTTGCTGCCCTGGGGAGAAACTTCTCCAAGACTCCAGAGTGCCCCAGGCAAGGGAGGGCAAGGCTGCTGAGAGCCCACTGCCAGGCCTTGCCAGTGATGGAGGGAAGCTCCCTGGCAGTTTGCTGCAGCTGAGTCAATCTGCAAGTTAACGCCAGTTCTGGAAGCAAAGACATCTGCAGACAGACAGCAGGCAGGGAGGCCAAAGACAGCTACTTTGCATTTTCCCCTTTTGCAAAGTTCAATGACCCCAGGTTTATTCTAATAAAAGCTAGTCTGATTGGGGTTTGTTTGATTGCTTGAAGATTAAAGCCTTTCAAATCTTCTTTGGGACATCTACTGAAGATGGAGCAAGTCCTCTGCAAAGTGCTGTCAGGCTGCCATCACAGGAGACTCCTTCAGGCTCTTCCAGAGCCTTTTGCAGAACTTGTTTCTGCCTTAATTTAAAGCCCTGAGGCCTTTGAGCTATAACAGAAGCAGGATTCCCTCTGCTGCTGCTTTGTACCACAACCAAGTGGGATGATTTGTATAAAACACTGTTACAGAAAGATCAGTTGCTCAGATTTCTGAACATTCAGACCAACCCGAGTGCCTGCAGAGCTGCTTTTTCACGTTATCTGGTTTTCAGACCACTATGTGAAGTTATTCATGAGGCTGCACAAGGCATAGATTTGCTCACATACATGGCTGGGTACTTCCACACTCCACCTGCACTCAATGTGGTGCAGTTTTGGTAGCAACACTTCAACGTTTTTGGTGACACTCTACATGCTGACCTCAAGGTTAGATTTGCTGTTCATATGGTGAACCTCATCCCCTTGAGGCATTCCTACATCCTGGTAATAGCGGAGTAGACTGCCCAATTAGGAGTAGTTTTGTAAGTGAGGTGGAAGAGCTGAGTGCCAAGAAATATGCCCTTCAGGACAGGAATGAAGATGGGATGTGTGTAAAATGCTTGGAGCTTCTGAAACTAGTTTCAATCTCTCCTCTGCCACATCACCTTCCAACCTGCACAATCTGGTTGGAATTCACTACCACTCTGCTTAAAGCTGCCAGGAACACGAGAGTAGCCAGAGGGTTGTGCTCCTCTCTGCCCATTGGCAACAGCTTCCAAAACATCAGCCAACAGCTGGAGCCTGCTCGGGTCAATGTGTTTGTGTAAAACCTCAAACTGCACCTTGCCTTGTCCTGGGGCAGGAACAGGGAACCCACCTCCATGCGCTCTGAGGACTGCTGTTAAGAAATATCTGGTTAAGGACTTACAAGACAGTCTTCATTTGCTCCTGTCACCTGAGAAGGACAAAAAGCAGAAGAGAACAATTGATCCAAATATCTGTTTTTAATCAATGAAAAAGGCAAAGATTCTTTCCCCTTCCTGGCAGTTCTCCATTTGAGTACAGACTGAGTAAAGCTGACCTTACTAAAGTAAAGGTCCTGGGCCTATAGAGACAGCATTTAGAGAGCAATCTCACAAAAGAGGAGCAAAGATTTAGGGCTTTGCTCTGATCAGATCCAGAAATCAATTTCTTCTTCTTATCAGGTTCTTTTTATTTACCATTTTTTTGCAGTTTTGCTGGAGTTCTAAGTATGCTTCCTTTTGCAGAATGAAAAAAGAAACTCCTGCAAAATTAAGAAATCCAATGCCTGTCTTTATATATCTAGCAGGCACGCACCACCAAAAGAGATTTCCTTCTCAGCAGACACTGTATCTGAACACTGTGGCTTCATTTACAATATTCCCTGCATGAATGAGCTAAGCCCCATTGTTGCCACGTCTTTGGATTTACGATGTGGTCAACAGTTTGCTATTTTCTTCTCTGCTTTTCAATTGCCTTTGTCTGGCTCGGGCGATGAGAGAGGCTGAGGTGAGTCATCTGACCAGTGGAAACCGCTATGCATCTAAACCAAGGGGCAGCTTGAGCCTCCAGGACCCCCAGCAGCACGTCTCAGCCAGAGATGCGTTTTAATGACGAATCACTGAGATGAACTCGGCTCAGAGCCTGAATCTGTTGTCCTCAGCTCAACATCATCACATTGACTAGCAGAGCAAAATGTTTTATGTCACTGTGAGAGGAACCGACATGGGTGGAGATTTAATCATTCTGGATTCATCTTGGCACGATGCCACCAGTGCGTATAAATGGTGCATTTAATGTTTAATGTGCTGTTCTGACTGAGCTGTGACCTTCTTGAGCAGTTGCATGTTGAGGCTTTCCGATGCCGTGGCACTACAAGCAGCATTGCCACTTGCACTGTTTGCAGTGGGTGAAAAGCACACAGCCTGACACGGCAGCCCGCCCCTCCGAGGGCTTGGTGTTCAGTGAGGACAAGCCTGGAATGGGTAGGCATGCAGGAGTGCTTCACGGGTGGTTTTTTGACTCAGCAGCACATGGTTGTGGGACACTATGTGACAAACCCGGATGTGATTTCACTGAGCACAGTAAGAGAGACCACAGCAAGAACTGTAGAATGGTTTCAGTTGGAAGGGACCTCAGAGATCATCTATGCCAACCTCCTCACTATAGGCAGGGATGCCTCTCAACTAGACTCGCCTGCTCAAGACCTCATCCAACCTGGCCTCAAACACCCCCAAGGATGAGGCATCCACAACCTCTCTGGGCAGCTTACTCCAGAGTCTTACCACCCTCATACTGAAGAGCTTCTTCCTAAGGTCCAGCCTAAATCTACTTTCCCTCTGCTTCAAACCATTCTCCTTTGTCCCTGCAAGAGAAGACTTAAGTCCTGTATCCCTTTTGAAGCATCAGTATGCGTGGATAAGCAGACCTGGATCTCACCTTAGGCAAAAGTAAAACACGTACTAAAAGATGATGGAAGTGGAATCAAAAGCAGAAATGCTTGTTTTGTGCATATATTTTTCTTCCGTTTCTCTCCTTGGCCCAGCAAAATGACAGACTCCTACAACATGCAAGTTTCCTGAGGATGCTTTTATCAGCCAAAACAGGGATTGTTTGCAACGTTCCTCTTTCCCTCTGCCACATCGTTTTTATTGGCTTACTTGGTTTCCTCTGCATGTGCTTCTCACTTCACCAAAGGAAATGAGCAACATACAGGCTAGCCATGAGAACAATGTTAAAGACAAAGAACTGAAAAGCATTTAATGCAAATCAACTTAGGATCAGATTGTACATAGCCATTTCTCCCTAATATCATTATTGTGTTTTAAGTAGTACGCAGGAGGAAATTTCGAGTGCTGTTAGTTGCACTTTGCCCCAGTGTAGGTCAGATTACAAAGGCAACTCTCACATGCTCTGCCCCAAGGAGACTGCACTTTGATTTCTTTCTGTCCTGAGAATTAGGTGTCATTTGTTGTCCAAGCATTTTAGATAGCAAACGTTGCAGGATTTGTTCTAGCACTATGAATTCAGCTCTGTATCTAAGTTCTTTTCTTTGAACATTTCCTCTCCACTCCTTACACCACTTCCAGTACATGTTGAGTTTCTTGGTTGGGTTTACCTGCAACTGGAATGAACCTCAAGAAACTGTATAGTTCATCTCCTTTGCCAGGGAAGGACTGGGTAATGAAATCATTCCAGACAAATGTTTGTTGTTCTTAAAGACCTTTCCAAGGTAGAGCTCTTGTAGTACCTTCAGGTGAATCGTTTGAACCATTCATAATTGTGGAAAACACACAATACTTTGGGAGAATCTCCACAAAAATACTTCAACTCAACTCTGTGATCTGCTTCAGTTTTAGCAATGACATTTCAGTGTCAGTGAAAATCTCTAGTTCAATATTTGCAGGACAACAGCACTCACAGCTACCACTGCAGTGAAAGAGCTTCCAGGAACAAATGGATTGCAGGAGATTTGCTGAACTTAGTTAGAAACTTAACTCTGAGTATAACGCAAGGGGTCCGTAATATAGAAGAGTTGGTTTAGACAAAGAGGTATTGAATGGTGTAAGAGGAGAAAAGATCTGTTCTAACAAGTATCATTATGCAGTGGAGTTATGACCTTATGGTAATTCAACCTTTCCAGTCAAAGAGCCAGGATGTGTCTTTCTACAAGGTAGGTGTCAACCTACTGAGAACCAGACAGGAACTGGCAACTCATATCAGAGTGCTAAACACCATCAGATGAATGATGAGGACATTCACTCCTTCCTAACTTGGGCTGAACTTAAACCTTTGTGATGGAAGGGAAAACACCTCTGAGTCATCCCAGCTCTGTTTACTGTTAGCAGTGAGTGCTGAGAAGGGAGCAGCAGCCTCCTGGAGTGCTGCCTGCCACAGAGCCACACAAAATGGGCAACGCTTTGCAGTGCAAATAGAAAGGCTGGTTGCTGCGGAGAGTAGTTTGGCAATGGGAGATGGTTCAGAGTGGAGTGAGGCTTTCTGTGGTTTCAGTTTGCATGTTCCATCAGCTTTTATCTCCAGTGATTTCTCATGCATACCCAGTTCTCAAGAATATCTGTATGTTGATACATAATTTAACTTCTGTGGTAGAAAGGTCAGCTGGGTTCCTCACTCAAGCGCTCAGCCAACCTACTCAGAAAGGTTGTTGCACCTCAGTCAACGGCTCCCTGCCCCAGCTGTTTCCTATGCAGAGAAAGGCAGTTGCTGTCTAACAACCTTTCTTACTGCTCACAGCTCCAGGGAAGAGAACGGTTTCTTTCCTCCCAAGTCACTCATATGGCCCACAATCTCATCCCACATGCTTCAGCAGCTCTGGGTGCAAGGAGCCAAGTCTCACAAAAGCCAGAGCTAGGTCTGTAGATCCAGGACTTGATCTAACCAACTTGAATGGAAAAAGAGTTTCAATACTGCTGAGGCATGACACCACAGGCACATCATGCCCTATTCACACTCACACAAGGGTGCAGCTTGCCAACACAGGAAAGTGTTCCCAGGTTGCAATATGGGGTTTTGTTTTAAAATGTGTGCTAATCATTGCACAGAGAGAGGACCTAAAAAAACTCTGTTTGAGACAAGAACAAAAGTTGTGATCTTGCTGAGGCCAGAGGGCCTAGACAGCACTGTGGAGGAACATAACAGTGCTCAGTTAACCTGGCTAATGGGTTTATCTGGATGGTCTGTGGGTTCCCTTTGTCTTCTAGTCACAACTTGAGAAAACACTTGCAATAAAAATCTTACCTGCACTATTCAGTTTTATTTTCTTCCCTTCCCCATCTCCTGCACCATGTGTTATGAACAGTTTCTTTCCCTTCTCCGGTTAGCTCACTTATCAGTATGGCACTGGTTTTGTCAGAATAATGCCACGTTTCTGGGAGTGGGCTCCAAATCTTCTTGGAAGAAAACATGCCTTTTGTTCAACAAACAGAAAGAAGATGGAAGTAAATCAGTGAAGGACCTTCTAGTTGATAGTCCTGACCTCCAAGCTGAGATGGTACACCAAGAGACCAGTGACGGCAGCTCATCTAACCGGTGGTGACACTAACTGCTGTGAGTCCCCTCTTGCTCAGGAGCCAGTGTCCACCTTAGCAGACACACTGGAGATGGGAAAAGGCAAAAATCCAAGCCCAGGTGGGCACTCTGGCTGCTTACCAGTAGTTTAAGTAAATTGTGAGTAAATCTGAGCAGGTTGTCTTGGCCATGGGAACATGAGAAGCCCTGAAATGTTTGCAGATGTCTCATACGGAAGCACAGTGTGGTGAAAGTTCCTGGTTGCAGGGAGAGTAGATGCCCAGTAGTGTTCCACTGGAGAAGGAAAAGGAGGGATGCACAGGAGGACAAAGCAATCCTGAGTCCAGACATCAGTTTGGAATAAAGGTGACTGCAGTATCATGACACCAACAAGAGGGGGAAACAGGTACTTGGAAATTCTCCTGGAGGTAACTGCAGCAGAACCTACAGGAACAAAACTGACATCTTGGTTTATTTATCATGGGAAGAACCAGAAGAAATGGACAGAGATAGTCAGAAAGATGTGCTAACAGAAGACCAACTGTACCCAGAAATGTGTCTGACATGGGATGCATCTCTCTGCTGCTCCTGCATGGTAGCTCTGGACTCTCTTTATAGTCACAGGAGAGAAAGAGGTTCATTTACAGAATGATTCATCTGACCTATTTTAGACATCTACTCTAGCATACAATGACTCATGTCCTTGGGGTGCCCATTTCTTTCCTATAAACAAGAGTCTAGACAAGCAACTCAGATGTAGACATCCACAATTAGATGTCTACATTTGAACAGATGAACTCTGCCTCTAATGTTCAAGCAGAAATCAACCTACAAGCTATGCCAAAGACAGCTCTGGTTGATAGCCACGGTAGGGAAGAGAAACAGGGTCATTCATTCTTTTTGATGGTGCATAGCTCCCTGCACAAAACGCTTAAAGCACCAGCTAAAAGATTAACCATCCTGTGAATGGCTGCAACGGCACTACTGGAACAGCAGCAGGGACCAGTAAAAGGAGATTCATTATTGTAACTATTTTTCTAACCTGCACCTGTGTCTAATTAACTGGTGTCAGATCCCTTTTCAGTCAAAGGCACTTGGCAAAAGGAAGCACAAATCAAAACAGTTTGCCACATGCTCTCCTCTTGGGATGGGTTGGTACAGGCATGGATGGGCACCTGGCCGTAGGCCAGACTTGAGGGGCCACAAGAAAAGCTGGTACCATGTCTCTTGCTAATCCCAGGGCCCATTTCTACTCTCAGGAGAGCTGGTGCTGTGCTTTCCAACTTGGGGCTCTCAGGAGCCCCCTGAGGCTGAGGCAGCTGGTAGGATCTCATGAGGCTTTATGAACCAATAATCTGGACAAAAAAAGTCAGGCTAGACCACTGGGAAGGCTTTTTGTTTTGACAGTTTTAAAGTGTTTCTCATTTTGGCCTGTCAGTCTGATTTCCTATGGCTCATACATTCACACTGCATTTCCCTCAACAACTTTGAACTCATTGAGCAATTTCAGCCAAATTTGACAAGAGAGATAACAGCCTCAAAGACGATTCAGTTCCTCAAAGGTTGGCAAAAATAGACATCCAGTAAAGGAAAGAGTTGTTATGAGTAACCTCAACTGAACAAAAGGCTGCAACTTGTGCTTAGCCCTGATTAGACACTGGAGAATCCACAAGAACAAGAGCCAGTCCAAGATCCCTCAAGACCTCAACCATGGAGACATTTTTCCTGGACACCTCAGCAGCCCATACACATAGTCCCAGACCCAGTTTAACCCAGGAGCCAAAGAGCCCCAGAGTTACTCTACAGGTGCTTTTGGCAACAGTCAACTGAAGTTTCAATGCACAGAGTCATCTCAAATTAAGGAGAGGAAAAAAAAACCTCCAAACCACACACTTCTATTTAAATGTTGTAACTGCAGTTTGAAATGTGCAAATTCAGGATCTTTAGCTCACTGAGCTGACTTTTTGAAGGGAAAGGTAAGCATTTTCTCATTTAAAGTACTTGAAGGCAAGGTTCCCCAACTGCTCCTGCTATCACACCCCTTGGGGCAGCAGCTGCTGGGGCAGTGTTCCTCAGGGAAGCAAAGTCCTTGGCTGACCTGAGCAGGGAGCATGCAGCACCCCTCACGGCTGGCACCAGCAAGCTGAAGTCCCTGTCCTAGGTCAGGATCCAGGAAACACTAGGCTGTCCTTCCCATACCCTGCCAAGCAGGAGAAGTTGGGGGCAGTCATCTGGCTTCCAGTGCCACTAAGCTTCAGCTGTGCTTTACATCTCTCAAAGCTAACCATGTGTTCTGCCAAAAATTTGCAGTGACTGGAGAAACCTGGCAGCTGAGCAGAGGCCCTGGGGGAGTCCTCTTGCTTCCCACTGATAAGGGGTGAGCAGAAGGGAGGCTGCCAGGACTGCAGCCACAGACTCAGGCAGGGGTCAGGGAGTCAAACTAGAAGGGGGAATGCAGCTCTTGGTCAGGTTGGCACCATGAGCGTCAGGCTAATCAGGGTCATAGGGCTGACATAGCTGAGGATAAAAAAGAAACACTCCATGTCAGCAAGGAATTTTGCACATTCTGTGATGAATTCCCTGTGGCTTGCTCCCCAGGGATTTCCAGGTGTCTGGTTGTAAGAGCAGCACCGCTGCAGGAGCCCAGAGGTGGAGGGAGTCAATGCTGGGCTACAGCTGGATGCTCCTCATGCAGGGTGGCTGAGTGCCATTCCCTGCGTATGCCAAAGGGTCTTGCCTGCAGGAAAGGGACAACTGAAGAGCACGTAAAAAAGGAATCTCTTCCCCAGCATCAAATAGAGCCATGGGCACTTCCAAACCAAGGCTGGAAGACATCAATAAACAGCTCCGTGTCTTGCTCTCCAGAAGTGATGGGAGCAGTACTGTCAAGGAAACCTGACTTCCATCACCCCATGCAGAACTCTGCAACATCTGAGCACAGAAGCAGCAAGAGCTGGGAGAATGAGAACTGGAGGGACAGAACCTGCATCATCATCATCTGGTTCACATTGTCACCTCTCAAACATCCCCTTTCCCTTCCCACATCACCCGTAGCTGTAGCACCTGCAACAGCTCCTAAACAGCTCCCCTGTCCCCAGGGAAGCAGTAGCCATGAAAAGACAAGCACAGGGTTCCAGCTGCCCCTCATTGAGTCCAGCTCTGCATGACCAATGCCTGGGAAACTCCTTTGGTCTGTCCCTCTGGTGACCCCCAAATGATGTGTTTTTATTCCCTCTCTGAACTTATCACTCCCACAAGTAGCAGAAGCCACAAAGGGCCAGAAATATGTGCTTGTGGTGGGCTGCCACAGTCTTGGCAAAAAGCAAAATGCCACCACAAGTTCTGGGCTGACGCCGGGGGAAGAAGAATGTAAAAAACTCCAGACATCCTGAAGTGCTTAGACAAGGTGAAGGCAGGCTTTTGACCACCCTGAGAAAACATAGATAAGCCAGAAACCCACATCTCCTCCTTGCCAGAGCTCTGTGAGGCTGGAAGAGAGTTCAGTTGCTCTGCAGTCAGAGCTGCCTGGTTGCCAGACACCCTTAACTTGCAGCTGGGGGGGCCAGCGGGTGGAGGGGAGATGCTCTCTCTGGGTACCACCTATGTCATTGAGATCAACACCAATCCCAAAGACATCAAATTATCTTTAGGACATACATTTTGCACAGGTTCTCCTGCAACTCAAGTAGCATGAGTGGCACATCTTGCTACCTCATTTGTTTAAAATGAGCTCTCTGTTGGCATTACAGAAACGAAGTTCTCTCCCCTTCACTGCCAGACTGTTAACAGCCAGGACCAAACCTCCACTGCACAGCAGGCTCTCACACCCACTCTACAGCAGTGCTGCTCCACCCAAAGTGACAAGGGTACCAAAGACAATACTTCATTGAGCCAAGCTCTTTCAGATAGTCACCCTCAACCCAGTGCTCCCTGCTACCCTCTGTTCCTTGATGGCATCACCATTTTTGGTGGCACATTAGGGCTGCAAAGCATTGTCTTTAACATATTCTTTGCTCAACCAGGGAAGTAGCCATGGAAGAACCTGCTGGTGGGGTGCAGAGCTCACATGGATGCACTTCTGGGGGGCTCTGCATTTACAGCAGTGGCTTTTAAGGGTTTCTTACACACTGCTCTGCTGATTGATAGTTTACCAGCGAGTTGTTAAGGCAGCAATATCCCGGCCCTATTTACAGACATCTCTGCGCATTTACTTTGTCACAAGTAAACTCTGCACACAGCAATAAAGCTTAAGGTAATGACTTCTTCAGCACAAAGCCAGCAATTTCCTGTCAGCCGAGTTTACAAATGGCTAACTCCGGGGTTAATTTTCAACTCTGGCTCAGAAGATGGCTATGTAAAGTGGGAGTGAGCAGGAGGAGAAATCCTGGGCTGTGCCGCTCTGAGCTGTGGCATCTCCGCTCTGAAGGACAAACATGATGGAGCAAACCCATCCTGTGCTCCCACCTCCTTGACACATGCATGCCATTTTGCCCTTTTTCTACCAGCAGGAGAGCTAGTGAATGCCATCCCCAAGTTTCAGGCTGACTCACACTCATTAGTAGTCCTTCTCAAAGCCAACTTTGCTGGTACACATCTGAGAAGATGACATGACACAAGGGGAGACCACAGTGGAGTTCTCCTCCAGTGATCTTTCTGATGGAGAGGCACAGAGCCAGACATCTCAGCACACCTCCTCCAGCAGCAGCAGCATCTTGGTGGGTACTGTAACCTGCACTCATACCACTACCAGAAGCACTGCAGCTAGTAGCAGCTCCACCAGCCCTGATGGCTGTGCAGGAGGTGAACGGCATTAGCAGCAGCAGAGCAGATCACCGGCTTGAACCAACCTGTAAGTACCCACATGGGCTTCAACACACAAGCAGGGCAGTGAAGCTGTAAACCAGCAAGCTGGGAGACAGCTAAGCTGTCCACAATCATTTCAGCCACCTCACTGGCTGCATCAAGAGAAGCTAAGCAGGTATTATTGCACTCTCCTGCATGCTCCAACCTTCACGTGCCAAAACTAGGAGCTTAGCATCTCCAGGCTCCTTCTATAATTAGTGCAGAGAGAGGATGTCTGAGAACAGGAATCTATTTTAAGTGTTATGAGTCACCTTCCAGAGACTTAAATACTGTTTTTTCTGCACTGACCATGTAGAAAGATCTGAAAGTAGATACCTAAAATAGATGGCATAAATATGCATTGAAACCTTGGACTATACTGCCCTTTAACTGGGTTAGGATGTTCTTCCTTAACGAGGGTATGAAAACACTGTTGCACAGAAATCTGAACCACTGTATTTAGGAGGGCTGTCAGCAGGCAACACAGGCACAGAGGGGGCAAAATTATGCTGCTGGAGTTTCTGCAAACCATTTCGTTTCTCCACTGGAAAACAGCAAACTACTCTGCCTCGCCTTGATGTGGGCCTGTTTAGCTTTCCAGCAAGGGCACCAAGATAAAACAGCTTTATTGTCATCAAAAAGGAGGGAAAATTATTATTCCATCTGCAAAAACAGAGCAAAAGGATCACTTGGCTTGGGTTCCAAAAGGTAGGTTTGTGTGTAAAATTTTCATTTCCAGACATAGCTAAAAGGAGAAGAAACTAAAGATGGGCTAAGACATCCTCTTGATGCATGTTTGTGGAGGGCATGGCTCTAGGGGAAGGGCTGAAGTGGAGCTTCAGAGTTTTTCTGCACTACAGACTCAGGTTGTGGGGCTTCTCCTTTCCCTTTCATCATCTCAGGTTTTCTTACTTTTTCTAGTGAACCTCCCTCCATCCTTTCACAACAATTTCTGAAACAAAATTTTCCATTGTTCAGAGGAATCCCTCCTGTCTACAAGAGTGGGTTCTTGCCCACCTTTTCTGCTTATTCTTATTGAGCTATCACTTCCCATTGTTTCTCTTCCATTTAGCAAGCCCTCAGGCTCCTGTTTCCATTATGAGCCATTGTATTTATTCCCCCTTTTTTTTCCTCTTCCACCACTACAGCAAGATTCTTCTTCACCCTCCACTCAGAGCTTTAGAAAAAGAGCTGCATTTTGTCTCTATATCCTCTTAAACATCTCACTGAATATGCTTCTTGTTATTTCTTAAGAATCTGTTAGAATTAAAGCCCAGTAAGAAATCTACCACCACTGTGGGGGATGACACATTAATCAGAGACATCTCCTCTCCCCAGCTGCCTGGGCAGGGCCCAGCCAGAGATTGATAAATTGCACCTGGAGGTAACTAATAAATCTGAGAAGTCATTTGCTTTTTATGAACAGGAGCAGTGGGAGATCCAGCTGCTAAAGGAATCTGGGTGGAAGGAGAGCAGCAGCTGGAGCTCCTGACATAATTCCCTTTCCTACACCTCAGCTACATCCTGCACTTGTCTGCCTGCAGGCCCACTGCCAACCAGAGCAGGTCCTGCCATGTTTAGGTGGAAAATACTGAAAACAGCCACTGGTCATTTTCACTGAGGCACACAGCAGGAGCACAACCAGTGCATCTTTCTGCTGGTTACAGGCCTTTGGTGGTTGTGACAGCCAAGCACAGCATCAGCTGCCCAGGAGGGACTGCATGGCCAGCAGTGAGGAGGGAAGGATGTACTGGAGTTAAAGCACTGCCCCAGGACACTTGGGACCAGGACGCTGCAGCCTTGCCAGGGCCTTTGCAAACTGGAGATGCTTTCTCCATCCACTCACAGAATTTTACTCTTCTCAGCCTCAGTGCAGTAGGAAACTCCTCTTGAGAGCAAGGCTGGAGTCAGACATGGTGTTCTGGAGCTCCCCAGCTTCTTTCACTTAAACGTTGTTGCCTTTTGCTCCACCAGGGCCCTCAGCAACTGTCCCTGTTCCCATGCTCTCTCTGAGTACTCTCTTAGAAGTCTGGGAGACATTCCTCACCCTCCTTGGCTGGAAATGTTTTTACAGTGTCCATATCATAAAAATCTGCAACAAATAAGATAACCTGCCCATGGCTGGGGGGTTGGAACTAGATGATCCTTGTGGTCCCTTCCAACCCTAACTGATCCTATGATTCTATAACACATTAACACACGTCTGGTCCCAGACAACACTACAACCTATTCTGTACAAAAGCATAGGGTCAAGAGAAGCCATCTGCTGTCAGACTGCCCAGAATACCATTTCCTGTTTTCTCAAGAAATCCCCCATGGTAAGCAGCCTTTCTCAAAGCTGAACATGTGGTTGCTAGTAAACATACACCAAGTACCTATGCTTAGATATTCAGAAAGGAGGATCAGAGACAGGATGTAATTGCAGAAGATATCAGGTAAAACATGGGTTAAAATGTTTCCTCCCTTCCTCTTCCTTTTCTTTTCATGTGAACATCTTTGGGGCAGCCTGCAAGAGGTTTCTTTGACACAAGCAGCAGTTTCTCCAGAGTGAGGAATGGGCATGGGCAGCATAGCTCAGCTCCTGGTGCAGAAGGAGAAGCCTGCTGGCCTCCACTCCATCCATCACAGAAGACAAATGCTTCTCCCTGGTGCAGGATCTATTAGGCATTAGAGTACCATTTAGATCACAGGATTTTAGGGGTTGGAAGGGGCCTTCATAGATCAAGTCCAACCCCTCTGCCAGAGCAGGGCCAGATAAGCTAACGCAGGTCACAGGAGCACATCCAGACAGGGCTGGAATGTCTTCACCTGCCCAGGACAAGCACATGATACAGAGTAGTCACAGAATCACATCATGTCAGGAGTTGGAAGGGACCCAAAGAGAACTCCCCTGCCAGAGCAGGACCACACGATTAGGTCAGGTCAAAGACAAATGCATCCAGACAGGCCTTGAAAGTCTCCAGAGAAGGAGACTCCACAACCTCTCTGGGGAGCCTGTTCCAGTGCTCTGTGACCCTTATGGTAAAGAAGTTCTTCCTCGTGTCGAGATGGATGTAAATTACAGCACAGGAAGTTCCCTTATCCTATCCCAGAGCACAAGTAAGAAGAGTTTGTCCCCACCATCTTGACCCCCAGCCCTCAAATATTTATAAACATTGATTAGATCCAGTGAGATGGAACATTTTGATCCCACTATGGTCCAGCTCAAGGCAGCAGTGGAGGGAAAAGTCCCAGGAGAGCTGCCAAAGCAGGGCCTGTTGCTCTGACACAGGAGCATACCCCTTACCCCGGGGGAAGCACCAGGTAACCAGGACATTCCCATACTCTCCCCTGCACGATCACAGCAGTGCTACTCTGCTGATCCCCTCACCTCCTGCTCTGAGGGTGGCCACACCACCTGGCAGTCCACCCTGATCATTCAGAGCCACACAGAGATGTGGCAGATCAGGATGCCACATCCTATGAGAAGTCACATAAGCACTGCTGGTCCACCTATGGTGTCCACAGCATATTTGTCATCACAGCACATCAACCCCCGTGGCTATAATCAGCAGCTGTGACTTTTTTTATCCCTTTCATAAACCAGGTTTCTCTGATACTTGTTCGCAACACTGCAAGACTATCAGAGGGGAATTACTTACTGCCAATTACAAGTTCAAGTGGAACAAGGCACTAATTGCCTTGTTAAAGATATTAAAGCTGTGTTACACAAGCAAGGCACTCTTAAGACTATCTGCATGCTGTATAGCGACACATGAGGTATGACATGATCTGCTAAGAACTGATTGCTGATACAAGGACAACCTCTCAATATATACATTTTCTACTTTATACATAAATATAGTAGGTTTATAGCAATATAAAGACTAGAAACTAAGGAAGGGGGGGAAGTTTTGTCAAGAGGTTCTCAGCCAGCAGGTCTAGAGAGGCGATTCTGCTCTTCTACTCTGCAGAGACCAGCTTTAGGGCTCCCAACACAAGAGAGACCCACAGCCCTTGCTGCACCCACCACCCTTTCTGCACCAAAGTGTAGTGGTTTGAAACTGGAGCAGACTAGCAAAAAAAAAAAGAAGTCATGAAAGTCAGCAAGGCCAATTGTAAGATCCTGCACCTGGGTAGGCACAATCCCAAGCACAAATCCAGGCTGGGTGGTGAATGGCTGAGAGCAGCCCTGAGGGTCCAAGTTGATGAAAAGCTCAACATGAGCCTGCAGTGTGCACACGCAGCCCAGACAGTAACTGTGTGCTGGGCTGCAGCAAGAGCAGTGTGGCCAGCAGGGCAAGGGAGGGGATTCTGCCACTTTACTCTGCTCTCATCAGACCCCACTCGGACTACTGTGTACAGTTCTGGAGCCCCCAACACAAGAAAGATATCAAACTGTCCAGGAGACTACAAAGATGATCAGAGGGCTGGAGCAGCTCTGCTGTGAGGACAGGCTACAAGAGTTGGGGTTCTTCAGCCTGGAGAAGGCTTCAAGGAGATCTTGTAGTGGCCTTCCTGTATCTGAAAGGGTCCTGCAGGAAGGCTGGGGAGGGACTATTGACAAGGTCTTATAATAACAGGATGAGGAGTAATGGGTTTAAACTGGCAGAGGGGAGATTGAAACTGGATGTTAAGAAGAATTTCTTTCCAGTGAGGGTGGTGAAACACCGGCACAGATTGCCCGGGGAGGTTGTGGCTGCTCCCTCCCTGGAGGTGTTTGAGGCCAGGTTGGATGAGGTCTTGAGCAACCTGTTCTAGTGGGAGGTGTCCCTGCCTATGGCAGCAGGCTGGAACTGGATGATCTTTGAAGTCCCTTCCAACCTAAACCATTCTATGATTCTATTTCTGACTAGTTGAAATTTTAACTGAACTTTAATCCTGGTAAAGCAGTGGTACCACCTAGCACTGGGCTGCCTGGCTGGTCTCACCACTGAAGGGCAACCCATTCTGTTTTTACAGTATCCCATCAATGGGAGGGTAGAGCAACAAACTGATTTTGTATAATCCTTAATAATGCATCTATGAAAAAGTGTAAGAAGGAAGTCACTGTTTACAGAGGTAGCAATGAAGAATGCAGTAATATTCAGGTCTAAACGTGAGTTCCTCTAAGCCGTCCAAGCTGAGCTCCTGTCTGGATACATTTTGCTGAGACTGCATTGTGCCAGATGGAAAACTATCAACAGGCAACCTTTGGCAAAGAAACAACACTGCAAGCTAAACAAACAAATGGCTTGCACACATCTTTGACTCCATAGAATGGTTTAGGTTGGAAGAGACCTCAAGGATCATCTTGTTAAAACTCCCCACCATAGGCAGGGACACCTCCCACTAGAACAGATCACTCAAGGCCTCATCTGACCTAGCATTGAACACCTCCAGCTTTGCCTCTCTTGCTCAACATGCAAGACATAGTTTGGGCCTCTCAATAGCACAGGGAAACCTCCAATAGCAGCTTGACTTAATGCCCAGAAACTGTGTGGTCATTTGTAGGGTTGAAGCTGACTCCCCCCAATAATTCCAAGGTGACCTGGAGCAGGTGCTGCTGTGCTCTGTCAGAAAAGCAGCAAACCCTCCCAGAGCAGCAGTGCCTTCTCAGCCCAAGAGATGGAAGCAATCTGCCAGCAGGCCCTTTACAAGACACCAATGTGTGTTTTACAGCCCCGCAGGGACATGCTAACTCAATTACCACACTGCGTGGACTCCTCACCAGCCCATCCCCTAATAACCAACAGACCTGCAGCTTCCAAATCTTTAAAGGGAAAGGAAAACACCACCAAATAGATTAGCTCCACAGTTGTGCTGTTAATTATGGGTCATTTAGTTCAGTTAATCAATAGGCAGACTTCTTTAACCGCCTAATTATGCCAAACTGCTTCCACAATGAGCAGGTTTGCTGCTAGTTGCTAGCCATGAAGGGATAATATTTCACTGTACAGATAAGCATAGTCCCAGTCCTCAAACAAATTCTTTGCAGTGTCCTGAATCTGCAATTTAACCCATTCCACACCCAAGAGATACTTATAACTGACACACGAAGGCACCAACATCCTTGGCTTCTTAGTGCTAAAGCACCAGGGTAAATATCTGGCCCTTTCCTTGGGTAACTCACATGGCTCATAACCTCTCCAAATCTCTTCTTGTCCAGGTAGAACCTAAATACCTATGCAAACCAACTAGATGAACTTTTGGTGGTAGTCCAGGTAAAACCAACCAGCTTGTGCTCCCTTTTAGGCTGAGGATATAGTTCCCTCCTTTGGTTTGTCAGGCACTTACATGAGGCAATGGGTCCCAGACAAGGCAGGAAGTCTGGAGAGCCAAGCCACATCCTCCTTTCAAACCTTCAAAGGACAGATCAGTATGCAAAGGAGGAGGTCTAGGTTCTCAGTTTGTCAAAACAGATAAGAGGTTAAGAAAAGCCTCTTGTTACTTGTAGTTGTTTAGAACAAAATAATGGATTTTGTTGCCCACTTGAACTGATTACTGGATTCAAGGCCCCTGTTGAGGTCATCAAATAGTTATTGAAATAGAGCAAGATAAGAGCTGAACGATAGCAGAAGTCTGTAGCCGAATTTCCTGCATATTTGTTTTAACAGAACAAAGCAATTCATGCTTGGGCTTTGCTAGCAGATTGCTTTAGCTGAGGAACAGCAGCTTGCTGAGCATGCATCCTCGACAGAGCATTCTCAGAGGTGCTTCCTATGAGGTCTGAGGTTTCAGATTTCCTTTACCTGAAGGGCTGCAGTCCCAGAGGATGACAATGGCATTGGACACATCAGCTCAAAGACTGTCCTCGGTGCTTCCATCGACTTCTGAATGACTGCAATGCACATCTCAGCTGCTGCTCTACTTGTATCCCCTGTTTTTACTTCCCAGTCTTATTTTCCCTTTTTAATCCCTGTGTACTGACAAACCAGACTGGGTTGTGCCGCTTGAGAAAGTCCATTAAGAGAGCACTCCTGCAATAAAGAAATGCAAATGCAAGCCTTCAGCATTTGCTAAAAATTCATCTCCATGGAGAAACCACGATGAAGGACAGAGTTTGAAGCTGTTCTAAAACCACAACTGAAAAACAACAAATAGTATTAGCCAGTTTTGGCTTTCAAGGAGAGTTCAATGTGTTCAGGAAAACTTCAGATTAAATTGCTGCATAGTTCAGTCCATTACACCAGTGCAAAACTTGCACATTCCCCAAATCTTAGCAAAGAAAGCTTGAAATGTGCTGTCTTGGGAGACATGAGAGAAAGCTGTCCACAAGCTGCCTCTGCCACCTCTATTCACATCTCTGACCACCTTTCTGGGACCACTTTATTGCACTCTCAACCGCCACAGATCTCAATAACTACAAGCAAGCAAGAAGTTTGTTGCAGAGAGAAGTTTTATTATTGCTCCCCTTCACCTCCTTTTGGGCGTATGGGAGCTGTATTGTTTTAAAAAGAAGCAAGGCTCAAGTCCAACATTTGTCTGCCATCAGCTCTTTCTAAAATACGCTGTTGGAATGCAAACTTTATGTAAGCTTTTCAGTTTTAGATGCTATTTCTAACCTACTCACGTGTCGACTGGAAGAAATGGAGCACAGACTTGGGGGCAGGGGGGGAAGGCTTTGCTGAATCACACAATCCTAGAAGTGACAGGGTTGGTATCCTGAGGTGGCTTGTTAAAGAGCTGCAGCAACTGCTTGCTGGAAAACAAAGTGCTGTGAGAAAGGGTTGCAGTCAGATTCCGGGAAGGTTTGAGTAGAAGCAGGATCAGATTTCAGGCTAATTCTGGGCTACTTGGGGAAAAGTGCTATTGAGATTTAATAATACCACACACTCCCAGATGTGACTGATGTATTAAGCTTCAGTGCATCTGCCTGGAAGGTGGAAGTTCAACCTAGAAATTTGGAACCAGAAGCTTAACAGTTTGTGTAGAAAAAAAAGGGAAAAGAAAAAAAAAAAAAAAGTTGGTTTTACCCAGATCAGTAGAAAACAATGGGATGGGGAATATTCCCTCGGGACATGTGGTGCTAGATTGCAGATGTGATTCGCAGAGACATTCAATCAGATGGCACATCAAAAGCAATGGCGAATTACACGTCTTCAATAAATAAACCCAACATTAAGTCATAGATACTTGGCCGTGGAGGGAGGCAATTAGACGTCAGCATTATTTGTTAAACAACAGGCACAAGATGATACCTAGTGAATTTTTTGCAATAATAGCCCTTCCTGGTCGTTCGTTTTAAAGAGAATAAATCTGTCACTTGAGTGAAAACAATTGACAGCACCATTTATTACCTTGCGTGCTTCAGAATAGCAGCACGATTTACATGTTGCCCTTTGGCACCGGGACTCCCAGCTCGCTTAGAAACAAAGCGCAAATATCTATAGAGCTGGTAGCAAGGATTGAGGCAGCAGCTGACCTTTGGTGGTTTATTTAAACTTCTGTAATGGTGCAGTCTTGTTCGGCCCCCGGTTATAGACAAAACAGGTTATCCTGCAGAATCCACAGCCTTGAGACTCTGAAACGCAGAGGGTCACATAGAGGTCTCTCTATCTGGTAGTTCAGAGAGTAATGTTTTAGCTCTGATCCTCTGAGATCTCTCCTGAGAATTAAAGACATTTGGTTTCCCTTCAGAAGGTTTAAATGGCTAGGTCCATCTGAAAGAAGAGATTTTTCCCCTAGCTCATGAAGATAGATCTTAACACTAAATCTTAACTTTCTGTTAAGATCCTTGTTATATCCAAGCCCTTTAGCCCACCAAAAAACACACACACAAACCACCTATGGGAAGAGCTGTTACTAGAATAGTACAAAAAAAAACTATAAAAGTCCTAAAATGCTGCACTTCATAATACTACATCTTTGCAGTATTAGCTGTTGACTAAAACTCTTTTTAAGGAGTACAAGAGGTCTTCTATGGGACCTGTTACAAATCCATGAGATGCACAAATCTGGGATCAATTATAATGGAGAAGTCTGCAGACAGCTTTAGAATGGCATTTTTTAAGAGATATTTGGCATCCTGAATCCAGAAATATTTAGGTTGAAAGCTGTTATAAATCTCTATCAACCCCTTCTCTATATGGCAAAAAGCTATCCAGAATGGATCAACTGGAAAATATCTTACACTCAGCCTTATGGGATTAAACTGGGATTTGGGGTCTATAAAGGAATACTCATCACAGCCAGGCACTGGTGGGGCTTTCCCACCAGTGGGAAGGCCTCCACAACTCCAGCACACTGATGCAAGAGCCAAAATAATCAGCTTTTTCCACTATAAAGTTGTTCAATTTAGTAATGTCCATTCCCGTTCCCAATGGTTCACGCAGCTCTTCCCTTCGGCTACAGTTTATGGAGAGAGCCTGCAGAAAGGACAGGTCAGCACCTTGTAACACTCAGTCTCTTGTTATATTTTAAATTTAGAGTGAGCTGTTAGGTTTATTTTCACTTTCTTCCACTGTTTGACAGTGCACACCAAGGTCAAGAGACTGGCCATTTATTAAGGAGTTCAGTAATTCCCAGCACTATTCTGCACATTGTAAAATCCAAGGGAGATTAATACAGTTGGTGGTAGCACTTTTATTCTTAACACATACCTTGTGCCTCTGTGCCTCCCCCCATGGCACCCTGGTCTTTGTAGAGCTATAAAGAGACTGTCACTCTGAAGTCTCCTATTCTCAGCACTGGGACATAGTTATAAGAAAGAAAATGAGATCTTGGATTGCAGGTGTCATAAAGGAAGATCTTAGCCCTTCACTGTTACAGAACATTTGCAAAGATTCAGACTATATATAGTTACTTAATATTTTTCCCCCTCTAGTCTAATTCCTGGAGATGCTAACATATAATCAAAATGTCTTTTCTCCTTTCTCTTTCTTTATTTTTTTTTAAGTTGTCACCAATCTGTAGTTATGTTGTCAAATAAACTGCTGATACAGGTATATCATTTCTTGCTGTTTTTAGCAGTGCTCAAAGTTTTTTTTTTCTTTTTTTTTTCTTCTCCCTTAAATATAGCAGCATAGAATTCCACCTGAACTTGCATGTCAGTCCAGAGTTCAAAAATACTCTAAAACCCTCTATTTGAATGAGCTGAATGACCAAGAACATGTCAGAGAGATCTGAACAGCCCAGAGCCATGAAAAGCCCTGTCCCCAGCAGAAGAGCAGAAAACACTGATGAGCCACAACCCCTTATTAGAAACAGCAAACACCTGAGGGTCTCAACCTCTCATTCCCCAGTAAAGTCAAGATAATGAAGACTCAAAGTAGGGGTATTTATCCATTCCAACATTGTGAGGATACCTGTTCAGAAGAGCCAAGGTAAGACACTGTAAATGGTTCTCATTTTTACACTGCTCTTTGCAAAGTCAAATGTGCAAATGTTTGGGAACTCCATGTGGTGGGATTTTTGGTATTCTTTATTTCCTCCAGACCAAAAATGTTTGTTCTCTTCCTCTTATCTGACACAGATGTGCTAAAGAGGAATTACCACAGAATCAATTAGGTTGGAAAAGACCTTCAAGATCATCAAGTCCAACACCATCTAATCAACTAAACCACTGCACTGAGTGCTTCATCCAATCTCTTTTAAAGCACTTCCAGGGACAGCAACTCCACCACCTCCCTGGGCAGCCTATTCCAATGCCAATCACTCTTTCCATGAAGAACTTCATCCTAACATCTTGCCTAAACCCCCTCTGGCACAGCTTGAGGCTGCTTCCCCTCATTCTGTCACATACATAGACTTGTCAACTCACCTGAACAGACCTGGACTTGCTAAAGCATGCTGACCCCCCAGAATTATGCCTAGGCTAGGCATAGTTCTAAGAGGTGGAAGCTAGATCTCCTCACATTTGGAGTTCTTTCAACAAAAAAAACCCCACCTTATCTGTTTCTCTTTCTTGCCTCTTGCTCCATGTCTGCCACCTTAAAACAAACAGGATTCATTGGTGCATGAAGCAGCACAGTACCGGGCTTGTGAGGCAAACAGAGGTCACACACTCTGTCTCTGTCTATGGAGTCTAAAAGCAAAGTACTTAGTGTTATTAGCTTTTCTGCATGAGTGATCAGTCCTAAATTGGACACATGGGTGCTGTGGACAGACTGATAAAAGTAGTATTTATTTTTTTTCTGAATGAGCTATTTACTTGTGAGCACAATAGCAGGCTGCAAGCTATACTTCAGCAATATGCTGCTATCATACTCTGTGATATGGCTAAAACCATTAGGCAGAAAAAAAAAATGAAGAGGAGAAGTACTCCTGCAAATACTAAGAGTTTAAGGCAAGCTGGACATCTGCTTAGAGATAAGATACCCAAAATCATGTCCTTGCTCCTAGGGCTACTCCTGATACTTCTCTGCAGGGACATGTGAAGATATAAAACATGCTCCTACCTATTTTTGGTAGGTATCATAAGGTCCAGCTTTATCCACAGAAACTTCACTCAAAAGGCCCTGCAATAAAGTGGCCAAATGCTGCTTCACTTATTCAAAACCACTCAGAAATGGTGGGGTGTCACACAACCACAGAATACATCAGGTTGGAAGGGATGATCAAGCCCATCTTATCCACCCCACCCTACAGTGAGCAGGGATATTTCCAAATAGATCAAGTTGCTCATAGCCCCAACAAGTTTGACTTTCAATGTCTCCAGGAATGGGGCTTCAACCACGCCTCTGGGCAGCATGTTCCAGTATTTCAGTACTACAGAGCTTTCCTTTACAGTCCTCAGTGAAGAATGATATCCTTTATCTGACAAATGAAGAGATCAAGTTACAATAATGCCCTACCCAGCAGCACAGCCTGGGCTTCCTCATGCACTGCTGCAAGGCATTGCTCACCAGCAGAGTTAAAAACCCACTACATGAAGCACATTATGGTAGAGATGGCCTTTACTGCAGTCCAAGGAACTAACTGACACCCACACAAATGATGGGAAATTATTGGCTGGCTCTGACACACAATATTCCAGGGACCTGTTGCTGCTCCCATTACCTTTCTTTGAATTTGATGTGTTTCTGCTTCCTGGGAAATGGGGCAGGTGTGTACGACAGAGGGACTTCTTACCAGCCAAGTGGTTGTTCCTGAAGATGCCTACATGGCCTATTACAGCCCTTATCCAGCCTTCTCTGCTCTTGAGTGTCTAGAAGGAACTGAAAGAAGTCATGTCCTGGGACCAGCGAAATCAGAGCAGGGCACTGCCTTGAGCCTGGCCATAGCCTCTTGCAGCATGAGAGCTAACCCATTTCTTTAAAACACTCTTTCTGTTTTCTGTTTCTTGTTTCACTTCTCTTCTCTACACTTTGCCACTGCAGACCTCATTTGAGGACTTTTAAACACAAGAGCCAGAACAGAGACAAGCTGAGGTCACTTCATCCCACACACAACATGGGCATGCCTGGAGGGCTTGTGCAGGAGCCTCTCCTTCACTACAGCATGTGAAGCAGAGAACACCCAGAATGGTCTGAATCCAGGGCTTTGCTGCTTCCCAGAAAATTCCCTTTATGAACATCCTTTTCATGTGGCAGGCTTGCTGAGGTACACCAACATGTCTCAGCTACTTTGTTCCAGAAAGATCTTTCCTTCACCTCCACCTAGAAACCACTTCACAGAGGCTGAAGTTTGGTGTCCCATCTGAGCACAGTGGACACCAAAGGAGTGGCACAAGAGCCAGGCCTTTAACAAAATGGGACATGGAATTTCCCTTCACCAGGACCCTCCACTTAGGTCATCTTCAGCCCACTGAAATCACAGCTCAAGCCAAATAACACCCTTTTTAAACACCAGAACACCTTCATTTTGCAGATTAATTGAACATTTAAAAATCATTATTTGAAATTTTAAAAAATTACTTCCACCTCAGATAGCTTTACAAGTTGCTCCAAGTCATTTGCAGCTCAACAGTTCTAAATGCCTGCTTTTGCAAAGCTGCCTATATTTTTTGGCACAACTTAACTTCCCACTGCAAATCCCACAGGATTAATCTGTGCTTGAAAAAGCAAAAAGCAAACAAGGAAGTCCATTTAGAACAGAAACCTAAGGAAATCTTTTGGTGAGTTTTATGTAGGAACTGAACTAAACTTTGGGTTAACTCAACCATTGGAACAGTCCCTGGCTTGAGACAGACAAGGTAAATGCTTGGGATGCCAGACAGTAGGAATAGACCACAATGATCAACCCTTTTTATCCCCAGACAGCAATGGTCCAGCACTGGCTGACCAGTGTGGTCACTCATAGGGCACAAACAAACAAGACCCACACTTGGCTCCTGGCCAGCTGCCAGTGTGGTCACTCATAGGGCACAAACAAACAAGACCCACACTTGGCTCCTGGCCAGCTGCCAGTGTGGTCACTCATAGGGCACAAACAAACAAGACCCACACTTGGCTCCTGGCCATTTGCAATGGTTAATGGCTGCCCCTCAAGGCTGATCAATAAACCAACACAAGCAGGGCGTGCATCAGTCCTACCTGTGATGCACATTATGAGAGCCACAACTAGGGACATGTTGGGGTCTGGCAGTTTACTCAATACCCTCCACCTGGGGACCATCCACCACTGCAGCCCATTAGACCTGCATGTATCAACCAGGGTCAGCTCTGCTCCAGGGGACATTAGGAAAACTCCTCTGGAGCACATCTTCTTCCTAGTTTTGCTCCTGGCTGCAGAGACAGCATAAACTATAGGAGACAATGTCAAGGGAGAAAGTCTGCCCAGGTCTCAGATAAATCACAGGAATGAGACACCTTGTGGGTCACCTTGTTTGGCTCTCTTGACAGCTGCAGTCATTGCTACTGCAAGGCTTTTGCCTCATCAGCGTGGCTGCTTCCAGCAGCCATCCTGCAAAGGCTTGTTAACAAAACAAGCCCATGAGCACCACCCTTCTCCACAGCAGACACCTGAATCATGAGATCATAAATAAGGCTGATTGAATCATAACATACTCGACAGTTTTTGCTGCTCACTCTCCTTTTGTCTCACATAATGTGAAGAAAAGGGGGCCTGGAGCTGAAACAAGGTGCCTACAATACATTGCAGCCTCAGAGGCTGGGCAGCAAATGTGCTTCTGGTAGTGCAGTGTAAAACAAGCTGGCTGCACCACGTCCTGTGTGCCCCAGTACGGCAGTGAGGGCACAGGCTGACACTGAGTACAGCAGGCAGGGACCTGGTAGGAGCCAACAGGGAGGAGGTAGAATGGTGCAATATGACCCATAATAGCCTATTCACCTGGGAGTATATTAAAGTCATGGTGAAAACATAGTTTTTGGCTATAATCAGAAAGTAAAACATGAAAATGAAAGCAACTGCTAAACCTCAGCAAGCATGAGGAAAGCATCCTTCCTTCAGCCAGAAAACAAAGATCACAATAATTCCTTACCTGCCAGGTAAAGCATTTCTGTGCATCTTCAGTTACTAGATCAGGAGCATCTCCTGGGACTCAAGCACCAAATCAATACTCAGGGAACAAAGGCTCTTTCTGCAAGAGGTAATAGGTAGGACAGCGGTAGGAACAACGCCACCCTGGACACCTCTATGGAGATGATTCAGGGCTGATAGACCAACCCACAGGTAGTGACTGTCTCAGCAGTGCACATGGCCAGGCAGGGCTGTGGGAAAACTGGAGACAGCCTACAGCATGACTAGGAGGAGAAAACAGCCCCATGCTGAGCTGAAATAGATTACTGAAGCCCCAGGTGGGGCTTTTTAGTGCACATCACTCAGGTGCAAGCTCTTATGCAGTTATCGGAAAACAACCAGAATGAAGCCAACACAATAGTGCAAGAGCCACTATGTGACAGGTCCATTTCTCCCACTTAACATTTCCTACTGCACCCACCACAGGTCTCCATTGCAGGGCAATACAAAAATGTAATCCCCTGAGCAGTCTAACCAGAGGAGACTAATAGCTCCACTACATTGAGTTGTAAGAAATAAGCCCCAAACTGCTGATGAGATTATTTTTATGATTAACAAATTAATGATAGTTTTTTGGAGGGAAAATTAGCATGGGAGGAGATGGATTTTCCAAAATGTCAGAACATTTTGTTTCAACATTTTTCAAAATGAATATGTTGACATTTTGCAAGAAAAAAAAAAAAACCACCTCATTTATATTTTAGTGTTAAATGTTAATTCATCAATAGGAAAACTCAAAAAAATGCTCCATTTTTTATGTCAAGCATTTTAGAATGTTGTTCCCCAAAAAAATTTTTGTTTGTTTGTTTAATTCCAAACCCTTTCCAAACCTGTACTTTCCAAACCCTTTTGGAAAGTACAGGTTTCAGCTGGCCCAAAGTGATAGAACCCAGTTTACACATTCAGATATTGAGAGAGAAATTCTACACTCAAATGAAAGGAAGGTGGGAAAAGATAAACCAGAATAAAGAGCAGCACTTACTGAGCCACAAGGGAGAGGCTGGGAGAGGGAGTGAGATGTACAGGACTTAACAGGGCAGATCATAGGCAAAAAACATTCCAAGGGAAGAAAATTATGTGGAAGTGCATAGACCCCACTGGAAAGGGATAGAGGATTTGGCATTACAGGATAAAAATGTGGGATGCAGAAGACAACATGGGGCTTGACAACATGGGGCTTTACAAACGTGTCTTAATTCCCAAGCATCCTCAGGCTAAGCTGAGCTTCAGAAGATATAAATGCTTAAATAAACATGAGTCAATTTATTATTCCTCTGTGTTTCAGATCTTCCTCACCTTCTGCCTGGCTCATTTACTGCAATTAAATGCTTGTAAACAGATTATACCCTGAAAGCTACATTTTCCTGGTAAGTGGTCACCTTAACCTCCTCTGCTTTGACTGCAGCTAATATTCCCCCAGGTCACACTATAATCACTGAGTAATAGGACCAAAGTGAATTGAGAGGTCACTTGCTTCAGCAAAACTATCTCCAGCATCCGAACCACACATGTGACTGTGCCTTGCTAATTACTGTGACAAGCATTGCTAACACACCCAGGAAAAAGTTACAAGTGTCATAATTCTTTGAAATCTTACCAGAACCTGCTCTGAACACAGGCAGCACACTACTGCACATCAAGCCAGTAAGCATGATCATGAACTCTGTGCTCATCTAGTTGTTCACTGATGGTGGTTATGGCTGTGTAAACCTTGTGAAACCAGCAAAAGGGATCCTACTGGGAAATGTTGTCATTATCTGGAAACCCAGATGGCTTCTCTGAGCCATTCTAAGAACTGGGGTTCACTTGCCTTGTTTTTAACTCAGTCCAGAACAAGGCTCCACTGCATGACTGGCTGGAGGAACCATCAGCAAGGCTCATCTTTCTAATGCTTTGTTTGGTTTTAGCAGCTATATCTAATCTGAAATACTTCTGACAGGGACAAAATTTATTACAGCAGTTTAAGTGGTGTCCCAGATTGGGAACTATAAGCTTAAAAAGAGTCCTCTGGGGACTGGAAGATTGTTGTTCAATCCCATAATTCTGCTATCTCTTCCTAAGCTCACAGCAAGGCCAGCTTGTTCTCCTTTCCTCCCCCTCCAGCCTTGTGTCGGGCAGGAGCTGTGTTATCGGGACACACATGTAAGGAGAGGCCTGGTTTGGGGCCTCCAGAGGCTGTGCTTAGGCCTCTTGGATGGCAGAGGCATGGGGTGGGGGAGGATTGGAGCACTGGGGATGATAGTTTAAGTTTTGGGTTGAGGGAAAATTCAGGGGGTTTGCTTATGGATTCTGTATCTGCTTTGTAATATATATCTGTAACTCTCTCTGCAAATATATTTCTGGTTTTTTCTCCAATTCATTTGAGAGCTTTACTCTGTCGGTTCTGTAAACCCACAACAAGTGGGAAGCAGGTTTTGAGGTGCTGTAGATGAGTGTAAGTCCACCAATAACCGCAAATGAGGTTACCAGTTTATAGTAATCATAAAATCATAGAATGATTTGGGTTGGAAGGGACNATATATCTGTAACTCTCTCTGCAAATATATTTCTGGTTTTTTCTCCAATTCATTTGAGAGCTTTACTCTGTCGGTTCTGTAAACCCACAACAAGTGGGAAGCAGGTTTTGAGGTGCTGTAGATGAGTGTAAGTCCACCAATAACCGCAAATGAGGTTACCAGTTTATAGTAATCATAAAATCATAGAATGATTTGGGTTGGAAGGGACACCAAGTGGTGTCCTTCAGGGATCAGTGCTGGGGCCAGTGCTGTTTAATATCTTTGTCAGTGACATGGACAGAGGAATGGAGTGCACCCTCAGCAAGTTTGCAGATGACACCAAGCTGTGTGGCACAGTCGACTTGCTAGAGGGCAGGGATGCCATCCAGAGGGACCTGGACAGGCTGGAGAGTTGGGCCCAGGCCAACCTGATGAAATTCA
>VWZE01007794.1:74854-99152 GCA_013396675.1 Eubucco bourcierii
AGGTTGGATGAGGCCTTGAGTGAGCTGTACTAGTGGGAGGTGTCCCTGCCTATGGCAGGGGATTGGAACTGGATGATCCTTGAGGTCCCTTCCACCCTTACCATTCTATGATTCTATGATTCCAAAGGTCATCTAAGTTCAACCCCCCTGCAGTCAGCAGGAACATCCTCTGCTAGGTCAGGTTGCTCAGAGGCTTGTTGAACCTGACCATGAAGATGTCCAAGGATTTGGCCTCAAATCCCTTCCTGGGCAACCTGTTCCATTGCTCCAGACCCTCATGGTAAAGAACTCCTTTCTAACGTGCATTCTAAATCTCCTCTTCTCCAATTTCAAACCATTGTCCCTTATCCTATCACTGCAGCCTTTTGGAAACAGTCCCTCTGCAGCCTTCCTGCAGGCCCCCTTCAGGTACTGGCAGGCTGCTTTTATGTTTCCCTGGAGCCTTGTCTCCTCCAGGCTGAAGAACCCCAGCTCCCTCAGCCTGTCCTCACAGGAGAGGTGTTTCAGCCCCCTGATCATATTTGTGGCCCTCCTCTGGACCCACTCATCAGTAGTCTTAGCCTGTAATTTCTGTCCTCTTTTATGCTGACTGTTAAAATGCACTAATTGTCTATAAATAAATAGATAAATAAATACAGTAGGTGAGAATAAACATTTCTTCCACAGTTTAAGTTAGAGGATTTTGCTCTCTCCAGAATAGGATTTAACAGGCTGGTTTTCTCCTTATTTATATATCTCTCCTCTCCCTCTCAAAACCCACAAAATATCTCTGCAGAAAAGAATAAGAAATGTGAAGTTGTCATGAAAAAGAAATCTATTGCCTAAACTGAGCTTGCAATATGACTTTCACAGCTAAGCAGTGTGCCCTCGTGGACTGATCTCTTTATATCCATTTGGAGAAGCAATCTGAAAACAAAGACTTGTGCAGTCCCTCAGGCCGACATACTGTGCCTCCCTTCACCGCCTGAACCCTAGCAGCAGAGAGGAAAAAGGAGGCTCTTACATGCAAGTCACTACAGGAAGCCAGGCCTTTGTTTTTACACAATCATCTCAGTTCTGAGCTCCGTGAAAAGTTCATCAGAGGGAAGGAACAGAAAGCCACAGTGACAATGCAACCAAAACTCAGAGATGCGGTGCAGTACTTAGTGGTGTTTACCTGCTCCAATAATTCTGATCCCAGGGCAGAGAGCCGAAGATTAGCTCCAGACCTCATTAGGCAGGATAGAATTATGTGGGTTAACAAAGTAATACTCTTGGCTTTCTTCCACATTTTAAAAGTGGCTTGAGACCTGTAAAATCCCTTTGTATTTTATTAAAAGTCTTCTGCAATCATTTTTCATCCTGCAGCCCAGTTGAGCTGAACTAATAAATTAACATGTTATCTGTGTGGAGATCCACTAGAGCTCCAAATGAAGATTATTACAGCCCAAAACCTGACAACACTACTTACAGCTGGGGAGGAAGCAAGCTCTTGCATCAAGCAATGGGCACCAAGGACAGTCAGTGAGGGATGCATCTACATTGAGCCCACAGGAGATGGGGACCAAGTGCATCTCTGGCTGCCAAAAGGGCAGGCTTTGGAAACCTTGAGCAGGCAGCCAGGGGCAGGGAAAGTCAGACAGAAGCTCAATGGATATGAAAGCCTCATACAGTGAAAACTCATCAGGGTTATCCTTACTGCACAGCCCAGGTGAGTTTTTGCTCACACTGAAACCCAGCATTGGTTATCCACAAGCACCTCTTGGCCAGACGAGATCTGAGGTCTGCTCTTCAGCTGAGTTGGCTGCCTCACCTCAAAGCCTGCTAAATGCAAGAAGACCGCAGTGTGAACATATATCACATGACTTTCTGGTTGCTACAGCTCCAGCCAGTGGCAGACATGGTTTAAAGTTGAAGTGATGTAGTTTTTACTTGGCATTAGCTTCCCCCAAGTCTTTTGCTTTTCTTCCTCGCACACTTTGGGACTTCTGTTCAAAATGTCAGTACAAGTAGACAGTAATATTTTTCTGCTCTTTTGTAAAGCTCATAAACAGGCAAACTTAAAATATGAAGCCAGGGTGTGAAAAATAGGTGTAAGATGGAAAACAGCTGCTGTGAGATTGTCTTTTTAATGAGCTTCAGCAGCAGTGCTCTTGGTCCAAGTGCTGTTTGCTCAGTGAAAGCTGTCAGAATGCTGGCTATAGATCTCACTATCCTGGTCAGCAAGCAGAGCATAGCAGTGAGTGGCTGGATCTGAAATCCATCAGGGTAATGGACCAGAGATGCCACAGGCCTCTGCAGGTCCTGAGTGAAGAGTGGGATTGTGCACCCAGCTGGGAGGCTTTGGCTGCTGGGAGCTGCGTGCTGCTTCCCAGTCCCCAGAGGTTCTCCAACAGAGGACCTAGAAGGGTCACAAGGAATCAGGGGTTAAAAGGGCTTCACACAAACACACACCAAGCCTCAAGAGATCTGGCCATCAAACATGACCAAAGACCTCCTTCAAAGGGAAAGGCACCATACAAACATTTTTCTGTCTTCTTGGTCATGCTCCTCTAACATGCCCTATCACTGCAGGACTCATTTTTCTCCCTGCTTACCTGCCTTCCCAATATCCTCCCATTTCCTTCTTCTCACTGATTTATTTATTTCTGTCTCCTATTGAAGAAGTATCTGGGTTGCTGGTCACCAATATAAACAGGGGCCTGAGGGCTAAGGCACTAAAATTGTCCAAGAATATACAAGGCAGGGTAGCGCAAAGGTAGATTAATTTATTTGCTCTTCAAAGTACTTTACAAGGATTATTTTCAGCCTCTCAACTGCTCCAATTCCCATGACCCTGTCTCCCAAAGGCCAGGCAGCCAGGCAGCCCAGGCACATCCCTCAGGGTGCTGTGCAGCCAGGCGCTGCTCTGCTGTGAGCCACCAGCATCTCAGCTTCCTCAGAGCAAACTCATCACAGGACAGGGATTTCAGGGAAATGTCATCACACACTGCCTGGCTCACTGAACTACAGCAGTTTGGTTGTGCTTCCCTGGACTTTCTCTTTTCCAGCTCCCTCTTCCAGGGTACCAGCCACACACTTGCTTCTGCAGCCCCCACATGCATCAACACTACCTCGACATTAATGCAGGCACAGGTTGTTCTTCCTCAGAAAAAAGCTTCTGCCTGAGCTGAGCCTTGTGATGTGCTACCCAAAGTGAATTTCAAGATACATCTCCAAGCTGCTGCTCTTCCCCTAGGGTCATACAGACACCATTTCAGTATGTCTTCATTTTCAGCCTTTCCCCTCTTCATCTAATTCTCTTTTACCTCCCACTCCTATCCTTTATTGCTCTTTTTTTTTCCAAGACGAAAAATGTTTCTTTATATTCTCAATTTCTGGTCCTTTCCTCCTGTTATTCTCTTCACGTCTTACCCACGATAATATTTTTGTTCATGGAATAACTAGTTTGCTCTTTCTCCTCTTCCTGCTGGGCTACTTTGATCTACTGTTCCTCTGCCTGTTTTACACATTCCTTTTCCTCCCACATCCAAAGACACATCAATCTGTTCCACATCCCCTCCTCCTTACTCATCTCCCTTTTTCTGCTCTGATCTATTCTTGCTGTTTCAAACTTGCTTCATGTGTGGATAGTTTTAAAACCTGCTCTGCTGCCCAAATAAGCATTGCAATAGGCGCTGGAGGCTACAGGCTCTCAATTCAGTCACCCTAAATCAACACAGGATGCCACTCTTAACACTCTGCCTTAGCCATGCTTTATTAAGAAGAACACCTGACTCCCACAGGAAAACCTAACCCAGGGAGAGCTTAGGACGATAATCCCCTGGTCACTGCAAGTTCAGCAAATCACATTGCAGCACAACCCTGGAAGAGTCCCAGGGGACCTGTTCCAGTCACTGCCTGGATCTTCAACAGGAAACATGCCAGCCCACAGGAATGGCCTTTTCTTTGTCCATAATCAGGAAAATTGCCCAGGGAGGTTGTGGATGCTCCCTCCCTGGAGGTTTTTAGGGCTAGGTTGGATGACGCCTTGAGTGACCTGTACTAGTGGGAGGTGTCCCTGCTTATGGTAGGGGGTTGGAACTGGGTGGTCTTTGAGGTCACTTCCAACCTAAACCATTCTGTGATTGTAAAATCCCCTGAAAATGAGTAAAATTCACAGGTTCTGAGCTAAGAGTTGTGTACTCGGAGTTATAAATCACAGCAAGATTCAGTGTCAAGCAGCAGGGAAACTATTGCCCTCATGCAAAAAGAAACTGGATGGTGAAAACTACTTTTCCCCTCCACAGGAAAGCTATTTACTAACTTGTCTCTTGGCCCGAGAATCTGTAAGCAAGGAGAAGCAGCAAAAATCTAAAAATCATGGTTTTCCACCCTGTATCAAACATGACATTAGCACTTTCTGCAATGTCTCCTCCTGTGATGAAAACTCACTGCTACCTGACCTGGCCACTTTGGGGAGAAAGCAGGTGAAGAGCAGGAATATATGTAGCATGGAAACTGCTGTAGCATCCCTTCCCAAGACTGTAAGAAAAGGTCTTTTACTGCCAGAGCATTTGGACACAAAGCACAAACATCATTTGTTGCCCAGTGGGTACCCCTGGGCATTTGGGCTGGCTGCCGGCTGCTGGCTGCTAGCCCAGCTGCCTTACCTTTGGGATTTGAAGAGCAACACTTCTTCTGAAGCAGACAACAGAGCATTTTGGCCACTACAATTCCTAGAGTATCATTCAACGATTTCATTAATGCTGCAGAGCTGTGTGACTGGCACAAATGTTGACATCAAGGCCTTGAAAGGAGAAAAGCAAAAAAGGCTTGTTTCAGTTTTGTTTTGTTCCGAAGCAAAATGATGTTCTTGTTCTGATACGACTAATTTGTTAGCAAAGTCAGCCTGAGTTAAAACACCCAATTGATAGTAAAGTGTACTGTTAATAGAACAGAGTATTTACAATGTCACTCCCAGAAACTTGTCATTGCTTTCTTTTCCCAACATGTTGACTGCAATGAGAGCCATGACAAGACTAAGTTTTCTTCCCTGATCTCCAGCCCTGAATCCTCCAGACTCACTGATAGCAACTCACAAGTGAGCTCTGCAAGTACTCAGACATCCATGCCATAATAAAGTGGCCACAGCAGTCTTTATGTCATTGCAAAAGTTAAGTGTAGGCTGCCCTTTGCACATCTCAAACCAAAGCTGATCTGTGGCTGAGTGAAAATAAAAATGTTAAAACTATTAAAGGCTGATATGAAGCAAGTCTCAGTGGTTGCTTCAGCTGTACAGACCCAGTGTGTTATTTGATAGCAACAGCCTAAGACACTGTGCTTCAACAGTGCTGGAACAGCATCCCTTGGAGTCAGTACACATACATAATGCAGGTCAGCTTGACAACAGGTGACTTCCCCTGATATTTTCAGTAGAAGAAGGAAGAACCAGAAGCCTTTTGAACTTTTGTGTGCCCATCCTAAATAGTTTCACTGAAATATAAATTACTGTGCCTAAAGTCAGCTCAATCTCCAGGAAATTAAATTAGACCACTTATTGAATAAATATTTCTGTACACAGGGGAACAGTTTGGGTACCTGACAAGCATAACCACTTTGACATCCTCCTGCCAGTGGGCATAGGTCTTCTGTGTCCTCGATGATAACCATATGGCCACATCTCAAACGCTCTAGGGCATCTAAAATGTCACAGGGCATCTACATTTGGGCAGCTGATTCACTCCTACATGGCCCTGCAGCAGCAGGTAAAGTACATGATAAATCTTAGTGCGGAAAAACTCTCCTCTGCACAATTCCTAACCTGCTTCTGTCCACAAGCTTACCGGGGCCTCAGAAAATTACCTCTTGGTACCAACCCATCTGATTTAACTAGGATGACATAATAAATATTAAAGAGTCTATATACGTGTGGCATAGATATTGCAAATACTTGTGCTTCCTCTTTAAAGTTCTGCTTAACAATTGTGGCCAAATTCTGTCCTTGGCAATGCAGTGAAAACCTGTGGACTCAGCTCAGGCTACAGTCAAAGGCAGCATTTGTTCATAAATTGAAGTGACACAGGTTAATGGAGAAGAAAGATAATTTCATTATCTGAATCTGAACAGATCTCATCATATAAAAAGAAAAACCTTAATGTGGTGCTGATGGCAAATATAAGTAGATACTTTAACAGCTATCGTCAGTGACTGAAACATAGGAATACCTAACACAATTGCTGTACTGGAAAACAGCTTTTGACCTGCCAGCAACATTTCATTTTGAAGTCAGCACTAGCCACAAAACCCAGAGCCTTTTGAACTTGTAAAGCTGTACACACTGCACGTGCAGCAAACTCCCAGCCTTGAGGCTGAATGTTGCCTTATTTGGTGAAAATTGATTAGATTTGTCAGGTGAATAAAATTCTTTATTAAATTTGCCTGGTTGAAAGTATGCCTGTGTATTTAGTTTTTCATTAGAGCACTGCTGCATTTGTCTGGAGTAGTTAAGAATATCCTAAGTGATAGATCGGTAACAATTGGACCAAGCCACAGCAGAAACCCCCCCAGGAGAACATGCTTTCCCTATGAAACTGAAGTCTAAATGCTGCTGGTTTCAATTTCTCCCTGCCAGGGGGGGAACAGAAGAGAAATTAGACTAGAAAAAATATTTGGCTTCTACAAAAGAGAAAAAAGAAAAACCTCAGAACCACCTCTTCTCAGACACACAAACACTGCCAGGAGGGACAGCACAAATTTCAGAATTAGCTGTCAATTTCAGCAGCAAGTATTGGAGCACAGCACTCAGCAGAGCTGCCTGCTCACCTTCCCCTGTTCTGCTCCCCACCACCATCTCCACACTGACTGTGTCCAGCATCCTGCGCCTGGGGAATTCATTGGAGTTGCCTCGGTCTGATTTCTAATTATGATGCAGGATGCGCAGTGATGAATTTCCTATGGGATACTCATTATATAGAGCATATGAATGTGCTGTAATCAGGCGTATTTGTTGCTATGGGAAAGCACAGCAAGCATGCAGAGCCTTCTGTGTGGCATCTTTAGTGTCCCTGCACTCAGAGTGCTGAGATGCCTTGGCAGCGCGTGGCATAGCAACATGTCATCTGGCACAAAACCCAAGGACGTTACAAGTTCCAACTGAAAAACTTGCAGGGCTTGTTAGCCCTTTGCATCTTCAAAGGGCATTTCACCTTTTAAAGCAAAAGGATCAAAGAAAAGTATCACAGCCAGAACAGGGTCGAAAGCGTGACCTTCCCTTTCTCCTTCCTAAAAAGCCTGTTGTCTTCTCCATGGGTATATAAACTGGCCACATCTATCCAAGGGTGGTTGTAGCCAGGAGGAGGTTGCTTTCTTCTCTCAGGCAACCAGCACCAGCAAGCAGCACCAGAACAAGAGGACACAGTCTCAAGCTGCACCAGGGGAAGATTAGGCTCGAGGTGAGGAGAAAGTTCTTCACTGAGAGAGTCATTGGCTACTGGAATGGGCTGCCCAGGGAGGTGGTGGAGTCACCGTCCCTGGAGGTGTTCAAGGTGGGTTTGGACGTGGCACTTGGTGCCATGGTCTAGTCTTGAGGTCTGTGCTAACAGGTTGGACTTGATGATCTTTGAGGTCTCTTCCAAACTTGGTGATACTGTGATACTGTGATTCCCTTTGGATCTGGTCCTGTGCCACCTGAGCTAGATTTTATGGTCCTTCTCTGGCAGGGGGATTGGACTCAATGATCTATGTAGTTCTCTTCCAACCCCTAACATCCTGTGATTCTGTGATTTCAGAATCGTTGGACCATAGCTCCACATCTTTCCATGCCATGATTACACAGGGCTCAGCATGGCACTTCCTGTGCCCAGAGAAGGGAGTATCATCTTGAAATACCACACAGGGCAAGGACCAGGTAGGACATGCCATGCTGATTTTTTTAAAAATTAAAGGAATTATAGGGAAAAAATGAAAGAAAGTCACCATTTATTAATTAAATCCACTGCTAATCCCTTCAGTGAGCAGCTGGTGGAGGCAAGGAGGATGCCAAAGTGCAGTCCTCTCTACAGCACCAAATTAAATAGATCTCAACAGTGCATGGAAACACTCAGCCCATTTGTTTTATGCCTCCCTTATTTTAAAACACTTAACCTGTGGCCCAGGCTCGTGTCACATTCCTAGGGGGCTGGTGCAGTCTCCATAGAGAGGCAGGGACAGTGGTGAAGCCATCTCACTCCACAACCTGCCCCATCTGCTCCTCCAAAGAGAGGAGGAGATAGCACTCCCTTCCATTCCCTTCAAACACCCAGCTCTGTGACTCTGGGGGCTTTGACCCAGAGACAGCTTTCTCTGATGGTGTGCTTGAGAAGCAAGATGGTGTAGCTAAGAGCTGTCAGTTGCAGGTTGGTGGCTGGAGGATCAGTTACAGAAAAAACATTGGAGGTGCTGAGCTGCCAGAATCTCAGCTGTGAAGCACCATTAGCAGTGTATGCTTCTAATTCCATGAGAAAATTAGTTGCAACTCTGGGAGATTCCTGCACTTCCCTTTGCAGCAGGCAAATGGGGCTATTTCGTCTGGAAATAAAGAAGACCAGCCAGGCTTAAGCTGCCTAATAACCACTTCTGTTTAAACTCTTCAATGTGAAATGCAGCTGTAACAAAGCATGGGGTAGGTGTTTCTCCAAAACCTGAGGTTACTCACATCACAACAGCACTCACATTTCTCATCACCTTAGGTTGGAGGACAGATCCAATTTGCACTTGTTGGCTCAGCCCTGATGACCCTATGAAAAAAGTAAAAACACACCAAATTGTTCTATTTTCTCTAATTAAATGGGCATCAGTTCATTGGATCAAGTGGAGTACTGTGTGCAGTTCTGGAGCCCCCACCACAGGAAGGACATGGAACTGTTGGAGTAGGTCCAGAGGAGGGCCATGAAGATGATCAGAGGGCTGGAGCAGCTCTCCTATGAGGACAGGCTGCAAGAGCTGGGTCTCTTCAGTCTGGAGAAGAGAAGGCTTCGAGGGGACCTGATAGTAGCCTTCCAGTATCTGAAGAGGGCCTACAGGAAGGCTGGGGAGGGACTATTTACAAGGTCTTGTAATGACAGGACAAGGGGCAATGGGTTTAAACTGGCAGAGGGAAGATTTAAACTGGATGTTAGGAAGTTCTTTACAGTGAGGGTGATGAGGCACTGGCACAGGTTGCCCAGGGAGGTTGTGGCTGCTCCCTCCCTGGAGGTGTTCAAGGCCAGGTTGAATGAGGCCTTGAGTGACGCCATGTTGGGCGCCAAAATACAAATGATGTGATGGTTTGGGAGTTCCCTATCCCCCACACTTTGTAAAACGACCCAGACTAGAACTTAGCCAGCTGGAAGTTAAGGACTGAAGCTCTATTTACAGCTCAGCACAATGTACAAGCAGAGATAGACACAACAGACAGGAATAGTTACAGAAATATACAAGTTAAAGGTAATACAGAAACACAACTCCCCTCCCAGAAATCAGAGAGCCCAGGAGGGGCTCCCAACCACCCTTCCACCTTCCCCCCACCCCTACACCTTACCCCAAGCTTTGCCTTACGAGCAAGGTAAATTAGGAGGATCGGCCAGGGGGGTTCGAAGGGAAGTGGTTAGTGAAGATTAATTGGCAAAGAGGCGCCAGAAGCTAGACTGCCCGAGACGCTGTGCCCCCAGAGAGAGACAGACAGCAAATGCTTTATCTATGTTTTGGTTTCTTTTCCCAAAACAATCTCAGCAAGCCTATGAGTAAAATAGACATCACCATGTTTTCCTTTCACAACCTATAGTATAATTTTCTCTATTAAAATATTCCAATTAGCCTCAAAACAGCACACCTGTACTAGTGGGAGGTGTCCCTGCCTATGGCAGGGGGTTGGAACCTTGGAACCAGATGATCCTTGAGGTCCCTTCCAACCTTACCATTCTATGATTCTGTGATAAACAGATCTGCCACAATGATTTCTATTGAGTAATAACTCCTTCAGCAGAAGGATTTTGATAAAATAGAAACACCCCTGTGCCTGAGAGATACTGAAGTAGACAGGCTCAGAGAGATATTCTACCTTCCTCTGTCCCATTTCCTCACCTGAACTCCCCAGCAGTAACACCATGCTATGAAATTCAGGGATGGGGCTGCCCAAGTCATGACAACCACTTCTGCAAACATCTAGAGCAGGACCTCATCAACATGTTACATGATTCCTCATACTCTCCTTGAAATTAATCCATTCTTGTCCAATTCCTCATTATACAGTGCCCAAGAGCTCCTCAGAGGGCCCAGGCATGTGAAGGTGGCACCAGGAGTTGCAACAAGCCAGAAGATTAAGAATACATGTTCCTGCACACACACTCGAGAGACACTGGCCATGCAGCTGTCCGTTTCACTGCTGGACACTGACTGAGCTGAGAAATCCTGTAAGGTAGGAAATCCAAGGAGGTGAGTGAGTAACGAATAGAGATCTCCACATCTGCATGGCCCACATGCAAGTTAACAAAAAGAGACAGTCTTTTCCAAGAGTTCTCTGCTGACCTGGCCAACAACACACCACAGGGGATGTGTGCCCTCCCAGACCTGGTAAGCTTGGTCCAAATTGCTGCTGCTGCTTGGCTCTTTCTGGCCTGCATGCAACAAGTTGGGATCAGGCCTGTTCTTATGTATAATACTGTACAAACTGGTTTCCTCACAGTGCAAGGTTTCATAGCATCCTGAGAGGCTTGGCTGTGCTTGGAGTCTGGCCACCCAGAGTAGAGCACACAAACAGTGAGAAACATAACCACTTGAGGAATGCTGTCGCATTGCTACGTCTCTTGTGCTTATTCTCACCCAAGTATCTCAGGTTATTCTACAAAATCAGGTTGATATCACCAGTCCTGTTGCTTTTGAAGACTGACAGCTGGGAAAGAAAATCTAGCATGTTTTTTGAGAATCACAAATGAGGTAAGGAGGTAGTGACAGGTCTCAGCTCAGGCTGGCAACCCCGTTGGGAGAAGTGGCATTTCCTCCAACCCATACACCTTTAGCCACAGCACCCCAACCCATCTTCTCCAAAGCCTGAGCAGAACCACTGCAGAACTGTGTAAGCTGAAGGTTAGCAGAAGCTTCTGCTTGATTTCTACTTCCTACTAATTCTGAAGAAACCTTCACTCACCCAAAGAAGCTGTGTTTCATTTACCTGATAGCTCCTCCAGTCCATAATGTATTTTGTAATGGGAGGCATCATCGCTCAAACATTCGTAGATCACCTCACACAATGCCATCCCAACATCTTACAGAGTGTAAAATATAAGCCTGCTAAAAATTTATCAGCATCTCAAGCTCATAACTCTCTCCAGAACAAGTGCATCAATGAAAACTAACATCTCTACAAAGAGGCTGTGATATAAAACCAAGCTGACAACAGACCAGCAACTGCCACACTCCAAGCCCCTGGCAAGCGGGCAGGCTGACAGAGAGGTGTTATTCATGGCACTTGGAAGGAAAATGGTTCAAAACATTCTTGGCTTTGTTAGTGTAGCTTTCCACAAAGCTTACAAACAAGAAGCTGGGCAAGAAATGCGAATGCACAATTTCTCAAACAATGCACACATGAAAGAGTAAAATTCCCCTTCAGCTTCAAGGGAAAAGTGTCTAATTCGCTGATGCCAAGTACTGATTTAAAACACTGACAGATACAGACCACTAAAACTTCCCGTAATGAACTGTGGTTTTCAGTGTTGGTAAGAAACCTCAAAACACAACAGGAAGTGAGGCAAAGGTTTTGTTTAGTTTCTCTCACTGTTCTTTATATAAAAAGGAAATTGTTATTGTTTACTGCTAAAATCCATAACTTGGAAAAAAAGATGGGCTCTTTCCATCCCTATCCCACTATCCCCCAGCACAAAGTGTGTCTAGAGGAGCAGCAACAAAAGCAGCATAAGGCTAGGTCATGAAAGGTATAAGTGAAAGTAGAAGTTCCATTCCTGATTTAAACTTTTTCAACTGCTGCTTTTTGAGGGAATTTTTTTTTTTAAAATATATAAGGGGAAAAGGGAAAGAAAGGGGGAAAGGGGAAAAGGAGGGGAAAGAGGGGAAAAAGGACATAGAGGAAAAAAGGAAAAGCCAACAAAACCCACAAATATTTTTGCTCTGTGTCCATTTTATTTTGCCACCAGCTGTGCCGTGGCTATCATCAGGGTTGCAGGGGCTGGTTTTAGTACTTTTCAGGGCCTGTTTGACCCTCTGCTGAATTTATCTTTTTTGTTCTTTTTTTTGTTTTTAATCTCCCTACTGAAATGTTTGATAATCATACAGTGCTTTTCCTTCCCCAAGCAGAGGAAAGTTTTGGAGAAGCAATTTTTGTCTTGCCTTTTTCTGCACATGCAGCCTCCTCACGGTTCTAACCTCCTCCTTTCCATCCCAACAGCTTGATAATGAAATTGCAGCATAAACCAAGACTGCAACATGATGAAGCACAGAGGGGTAAAAGCTTCTAAAGGATGAGCAGTCACAAGAGGGAGAGGTAGAGAGTCCATCAGGTTGCATTTGTTTTACATACTGGGTAACTGAGCATCTATTCATAGAAGTAACAAGTGCTAACCTCAGCTCTTTTGCTCCTTGTCTGAGTGTGTCCATGGTGGCAGATATTAGGATCGTACCAGTAAATACATACTGGAAAAAAATCAAACAAACAAACAAAACCAACCCCAAAACAATTCAACAAACCAAACAGAAAGATGAGCCTAATTCCTACTTTTTAGTTCTGGGCCATGCATAAAAACTTCTCTGCCTTCAGTGCTCAAAATCGGTGACAATTTCATCATCCTTCTTCAACTCTGAATCAAGCGTAAATAAAAATATTTAATACTGCATTCACGGTCCTGGGGACTGATCACAGAATCACAGAATTAACCAGGTTAATTAACCAGGAAAACACATCCAGGATCATCGAGTCCAACCTATCACCTAATGCTTCTAATTAACTAAACCATGGCACTAAGTGCCTCATCCCTTTAAACAGCCTCCTTTTAAACACCTCCAGCGATGGGGACTCCACCACCTCTCCATGCAGCCCATTCCAATGCGAATCACTCCTTCTGTGAAGAACTTCTTCCTAACATTCAGCCTAAACCTGCCCTGGCACAGTTTGAGACTGTGTCTTCTTGTTCTGTCCCTGAGTGACTGGGGGAAGAGACCAAGCCCACCTGGCTGCAACCTACTTTCAGGTAGTTGTAGAAAGTAATAAGAGCTCCCCTGAGCCTCCTCTTCTCCAGACTGAATACCCCCAGCTCCCTCAGTCTCTGCTCACAGGGCTATGCTCCAGCCCCCTCACCAGCCTTGGTGCCCTTCTCTGGACACTTTCAAGCTCCTCAACATCTTTCTTAAACTGAGGGGCCCAGAACTGGACAGAGTACTCAAGGTGTGGCCTAACCAGTGCCGAGTACACTTTTGGGCTAAGTGCAAATCTTGAAGACTAAAATCTACTTTCCACTAAAATTTGTGCAAGTTTTAGAAATCCACAGAAATATCTCAGACAATAGTTCCTCAACCACATTCAAGTCAGCTCTGAATCCAAGCTATTGACTAAGGCTGACTATTGACATTAACACATCTGTATCAGAGCAGCTATCAGCACTACTAGTACTAGTCTGCCTGTGTCACAGGGCTCTCGTTCTCAGGTGACAACAAACACAGAGAGCCAGCTCTCTCAAGCAAGCATGAATGTTGCTATCCCACGAGCAGAATTCAGCATAAGCAGTTGTACACAGGGAAAGAAGAAAGAAAGAAAAAAAAAATTACTTTGATTATGAGGACAGAGTCTAAAGAAAGAGCAGTAAAGATCCCAGGGCTGCGTCACTCTGGTAACATAGCCAGAAGGTGCCATAAATAAGCTCTGGAGGCCAGGATACATTAAGGAGGCATGAAGACAGCTTTCCCAGGGACAGAGATGGTAATCTCTGCTCAGCTGCAAAGGGCTGCAGCTGCTGAGTAATTGCTTCAATACCAGTGGTTTCAGAGACAGCTTATCAGCCTGCCCTGTCCTGCCCTTGGAGTGGGAGGTTAAGGTCCAGGGACAGAGACAAATTTAGAGGGACAAAGAAATGATAAGTAGAAGGAAGAGGAAGGCCCCTGTTTGCTTCCCATTACACTTCTAGTTTAGCGAGATAAGGATCCTTTTTTTTTTGTTTGTTTGCAATAGAAGGGGAAGTGGATTAGCTGTGTTGTCCAGGGTTTTCCTCTTAAACTGGAGGGAGCAGGAAGCAGTGAGCTTAGGTTGTCTGACTCTCTCCCAACATCCAGCTACTGCAGTGACACGAATGATACAAACTGTCCCAGAGATGAATAAACACTCTTACAAATGGGGATTCACCCCAAGCTGGCTACTCCCTACTTAAGATGAAAAAAAATCTATCACAAGTTTCTACCACTTCTGCCAGATCTGGGATTTTTTAAGCAAGAAATAGCATAGATTTAGTAATACAGGGAACAGCACAGAGCTGTTTGAACAGTCATGCTCAACATCTTTGTCAGTGACATGGACAGAGGTGTTTGAGTGCACCCTCAGTAAGTTTGCTGAGGACACCAAGCTGCATGGTGCAGCAGACACGCTGGAGGGAAGGGATCCATCCAGAGGCACCTGAACAGGCTGGAGAGGTGGGCACAAGCCAACCTCAGGAGGTTCGACAAGGCCAAGTGCAAGGTCCTGTATCTGGGTCAAGGCAATCAAAAGAACCAATACATGCTGGGCAGTGACTGGCTCAAGAGCAGCCCTGAGGAGATGGACTTGAGGGTACTGATGAATGAGAAGCTCAACATGAGCCAGCAGTGTGCACTTGCAGCCCAGAAAGCCAATCAGATCCTGGGTTGCATCAGGACAAGTGTGGCCATCAGGTCAAGGGAGGTGATTCACCCCCTCTACTCTGCTCTGGTGAGACCCCACCTGGAGTACTGCATCCAGTTCTGGAGCCCCTATTACAAGAGGGATGTGGACATGCTGGAGTGTGTCCAGAGAAGGGCCATGAGGGTTCTCAGAGGGCAGAAGCACCTCTGCTATGAGGACAGACTGAGGGAGTTGGGGCTGTTCAGCCTGGAGAAGAGGAGGCTCCCAGGTGACCTTATTGTGGCCTTCCGGTATCTGAAGGGGGCCTACAAAAAAGCTGGGGAGGGACTTTTTAGGATATCAGGTAGTGGCAGGACTAGGAGGAATGGAGCCAAACTGGAGGTGGGGAGATTCAGACAGGATGTAAGGAGGAAGTTCTTCACTGTGAGAGTGGTGAGACACTGGAATGGGTTGCCCAAGGAGGTGGTGGAAGCCCCTTCCTTGGAAATGTTTAAGGCCAGGCTGGATAAGGCTCTGGCCAGCCTGATCTAGGGTAGGGTATCCCTGCCCATGGCAGAGGGGTTGGAACTAGATGATCCTTGTGGTCCCTTCCAACCTTGGCTGGTTCTATTCTATGATTCTACACTGGTTCCAGGTAACACTAAAGCAACACCCAGCAGTTCAGCACACAGGAGTTTAGCCTAGAACAGACACAACTGAATGAAGACATCTTAAGACACCATTAAGACCAAACATTTATAAAAATACCCCTTTTAAACCTGTACCCAGGAGCAGTGAGACAGAAGGCAGGTGGGTGGGAACAAAGACCCTAAAAGCTTAAATGAACCTTCTGTTTACAGGAGGGCAATGCAGACCAGTGCCTTGTACTAACACAGTGCTACTGTACTTGGAAAGTAGCTTTGCAGTAGATTCTCTTCTCTTGGCAGCAGGACTGCATCCTGCTTCTGGACCAAAAGGTTTTGGAGTGATGGGAGCCTACTGCATACAGGGCATGGGGAGCATGGAAACCCTATCCTGGGACCTCTCAGATTAGATTTAGCTTCAGCTCCATGAGAAGCCCTGTGGAGAGGTACAGCAGATGGTTTAGAACGTTATTTTTTAGTGGTTATCTGTGGTTACACTCAGTTTTGTCAGACAGTAGAGCATGGCAATGATGTCACTTCTTAAACCACAGTTTAGCATAATTCTTAGGTGCCTGGCTAAGTCTACCTGAACTCACAGGAAATTAAGCAGATGATTATCTAATCAAGAGCAGAAACAGCAATAAATTTCCCTTATCTCCCCATCAGCCTAGGATCTCAAAGCAATTTACAAAATGAGTAAGTCAAGACATGTAGCTAATCTCTGAGGGGTGGTGCTGTGCCCATTTTACAGGTAGGGAAACTGAGGCATGGAGTTTCCAGGCAAAGATAAGTATACTTTGCCATTGCACTGTCAACAGACTCCTTGAACCCAAGAGCATGACCTGAAATGGGATCATTTGTCTCAGGAATGAAAGGAATAGACATAGGCCTGGAATTCTGCATGAAGCCACAGATGCAAGCATGGGTCAGCCAGAAAAAGACCTAAAGAGCACCCACCCATCGCTGCTTCTCAGGGCAGCACCAGGGCTGCCTCTTGCAGGCAGGCAGAGAAAGTCTCTGCATAGGTACCTATGGATCTGCTCACACCGCACTGCTGACTTGCCAGCCCTCTGCGGCGAGGCAGGGCTGATGGATTCACATTAATGTGCATCCCGGGAAGCGAGAACCTCCCCAGGGGAGCAGCATGATTCATTTTTAATGATACTTCCCTGAGTCTGCAGGCCCCATAGGCCAAGAATTACAAGCCTTGAAAGTCATCATCGCTGGCTGAGCTGTTGTTGGCGAAGGAGGGTTCCCAGCCCAAGTGGGAGTCGTTACAGCAGAGGGATCATTTTAAACTAAGTGACAAGAATGTATTAGGGGAAGGGAAAATTACACTTTTCAGCAACTGAAGAAAATAAAAAACCACTTCCTGCCAGAAATTCTGATTCAGAAGCAAGGCAAGAAGGGAAATTGTTTCTTTCTGTCTATGCTGCATGGAGCAAACCTACACACATAGGTCAGAGGCCTAGCAAGTGCCTGAGGCTAAACTAATTATTGTGATTTGCTCGTCTTTTGTAATTAATCTAGGAAAGGCTTAAGGCTGTTAGCAGCTTTAAAGAAGTAAATCTGAAGGACCAATTAATTAAAAACAGCAGTGCTTAATGAGGACCTTTTGGTTCTCTGTGTTGATTGTTATATTTGCTGAAAGTTAAGTTTCCGCTGTCTGTCAGATCTTGTCTGGTCTTGTAAAATAGATCTTCTTACTTGGTGCTTAACCACTTGACACTGGAACAAAAGCTTTCGATTACAAAGCAATTTGTGGGGATTATAATGGAATGAGCTACACCCACGCTCCCTGATTTAACAATCAATTTGAAGCAATGCTCAGTTCAACCAAGAAGCCTTAAAGACCCTGAAACTACAGTTTGGATGCTCAGGCTCCTCTTCTCTAGGTTGGATCCCACAGGTGTTAATCACAGACGTAGGCTTAAGCATGAACCTCATATCTTGTTTTGAAAACAAAACTATAGACACACTTCCCTTATCCAGTCTTGTCTAAAAGTGACGATTAAGGACCCACCTTATGTATGAGAATAAATCCAGGGCAGAGCAGAAGACTCAGGACTTGCTTTAACCCAGAAGTCAAACTCAACTGAGCACCAGAGACACAATCGTGGCTGTGTCTTCTTACTCCTGATATCACACAGCAGAGAGTCAAACCATGAAAGTGAGCTCATACCCTTAGGTGTACTGTTACTAACAGAGTCCTTCCTCTGATGAAAATGCAGTTGGGTGCCAGAGAAACAAAGGTGCTATAAAGGTCACAGTCAGTATCTCAGATAAATGGCCAGCTCTGTTTCTGCTGTGTTCTCAGGCCTGCTAAGTTCAAGATACCTTGTTCCATTTTCTTATACATATGGAAAAATGCTGATGCTTTGGTTTGCTTAATCAAGGGAACAAGTCATTCATCCCAAAACCATCCTTTTTTTGTTTCTGTTAATCAGGATCTACAAATAAAGTCCTAACATCAGAGCTCATGGGGAAACTTGGACCTATGTGTTACCTAAAGACTCTGAGCCTCTTATAGAGGACAATGCTGTTACCAAGGGAATGAAGCATCTCTCATTGACAAAGACCAAGACCCTCTACCTATTTGATGTCCTTCTATAAGATATGCAAAAGCATGCAACAAATGTGTAAGGAATAAAGATTAGGTTATCAACTTAGCCCCAGAAACACCCCTTTGTGAACAGAATTGAACTGTTTTGCCTGGCAAGGTAGAGGAAAAATATTCAGAAACCTCTGTCATGTCCCCACAGGTAGCATTTTTCACATGCAGCAAATTAATTTTACATTGTCAGCAGGCATCCCTTTAGAGACCAGCCAGCTTCCTGATATTTTGTGTTCAGGTTTTGGTTTGGGTTTTTTCATTGTTTGGAGGTTTTTGTTGTTGTTGTTGTTGTTGTTGTTTCATCAGCAGATCTATTTTAAATAAAAAGCTATGTATTTTACAAAACAGGAGTGCCAGTAACACAGAGGGAAAATGTGACATTTTTCTCCTCAGGATATTTTGACTGACACATGAAAAAGTCTATAATCTCACACAGGCTCAAGCTGCTCATGTTGACATCCAAATGTTTGGTGAAAAAGAGCTTGATTACTTTCCATGAAAGGTGTAGGCTTCTGGTTTAGTCTTTCCAGCCCAGAAAAGATCCTGACCTCGAGCTCTTTCTCAAGAGTATTTTATTTTATTCACCTATCACAAATGTAGCAGATGAGTTGTGGGTGAATTCATCATTCCACTGCTTAACTGAGTCTCTACACAATATCTTGCTTATTCTCATCACATTCTCATGCTACCAGCTGCTTATCTGAGCCAGCTGAGCCTATCCCAAAAGCCATCTCAACTCGTTGCTCAGCTTGGTGGAAATACTCTCTAGCTTTTGTGATTACTTGATCCTTAGCTCACTAGCCTCCCTGAAGGTTTCACAGCTGTGATTCATCACCATGGGAGAAGATCTACCATCCTGCTACAGAGTCAGTCACCCTTTGCAGAAAAGAAGAATCTGAATTGTCTATGGAATCAAAAATCACAGAATCACAGAATGCCAGGGGCTGGAAGGGACCTCAGAAAATCATCCAGTCCCACTCTCCCTGCCAGAGCAGGATCACCTATACCAGATCACATAGGAACACATCCAGGTTTTGAGTATCTCCAGAGACGGAGACTCCACAACTCCCCTGGACAGACTGTTCCAGTGTTCTGTCGCCTTCACAGGAAAAAAAAATCCTCCTTATATTTACATGAAGCTTCCTATGCTTCAACTTCCCATTGCCCCTTGTCCTGTCATTGAGCATCACCAAGAAGAGCCTGAACCCATCCTCTTGTCGCTCATCCTTTACATATTTATATACATTGATGAAGTCACCTTGTAACCTCCTCTTCTCCAAGCTAAAGAGCCCAAACATCCTCAGGCTCCTCTCGTAAGAAAGGTGTTCCATTCCCTTAATCATCTTTGTGGCTCTGTTCTGGACTCTCTGAAGCAGTTCTATGTTCCTCTTGAACTCAGGGGTCCCAGAACTGGACACAGTACTCCAGATGTGGCCTCACCAAGGCAGAGTAGAGGGGCAGGAGAACCTCTCTCGACCTACTAATCACAGCCCTTCTAATACACCCCAGAATGGCATTGGTCCTCCTGGCCACAAGAGCACATTGCTGGCTCATGGTCAACCTCCTATCTACTAGGACCCCCAGGATCCTTTTCTCCTTCACTGCCTTCCAACAGGTCAGTCCCCACCCTGTAGTGACACCTGAGGTTGTTCTTTCCTAGGTGAGAAAGTCTTCCCCATCCCACTCAGCTGCTGTGCTGCCTCATCTCAGTGCTATTCAAGACCCTCCTAGACAGCAGCACAGAGTTTACTTGCAGTCTGTTGTGAAACTAATCAAGCTCCAAGAAGAGCCAGAGCAAAACTCATGGTTCTGTACTTAAGTGGAAGTACTCCAATACCAAAACAAAAAACATCCCCTAAGTGTTTTTCCCCAAAAACACCACAGTGGAAACTCCATGATCTTTGAGTCATTGTTTTAGTTATTATTTCATAGAATCATAGAACGGTAAGGTTGGAAGGGACCTCAAAGATCATCTAGTTCCAACCCCCTGCTATAGGCAGGGACACCTCCCACTAGTACAGCTCACTCAAGGCCTCATCCAATCTGGCCTTGAACACCTCTGGGAGGGGAGCAACCACAACCTCCCTGGGCAACCTGTGTCAGTGCCTCACCACCCTCACTGCAAAGAACTTCCTCCTAACATCCAGTCTAAATCTCCCTTCTGCCAGTTTAAACCCATTGCCCCTTGTCCTGGCATTACAAGACCTTGTAAATAGTCCCTCCCCAGCCTTCCTGTAGGCCCCCTTCAGATACTGGAATGCTACTCTAAGGTCTCCTCGAAGCCTTCTCTTCTGCAGGCTGCAGAGCCCCAAATCTTGTAGCTGCCCTTATAGCAGATCTGCTTCACCCCTCTAACATCTTTGTGGCCCTCCTCTGGACCTGCTCCAACAATTCAATGTCCTTCCTGTGCTGAGGACTCCAGATCTGAACACATCTCATCAGTGATTGGAAGAAACAGAGGCAGCTAGAGGTGATGGAGAACCTGCTGGAACTGGGTTTCACTGTACAGGGATGCCCAAACTCAAGCTCTGCCTCCAAGCAATGTGCAAGTAGACACATTACCAGTGTGAATAAATTGCTAATCTCACCAGGATTATCAGTGAACAGATTTCTGACTGGGTCCTGTGTACATGTGTCAGCATTTACCAGTTAAGTTTATGGCTGAGCCACATCAACACATAAGACAAGGATTCATACCTGAAAGTGAAAGTGCTTATTATACTTCAGCATAGAGAGAGGTTTTCTGCCCATGCTTCAGACCACAGGTTCATGTGAATCTAAGTTTTGGGGTGAAGAAAGTTGGTAGCTCACTGCTGTATTTATGGACTCAAAATGTTGGCTGTGTATCTGTGCCAGCAGGTCTTAAAGAGGCTCATCCTTCACTTCTGAGCTAGACAGACACTTGGAAAACGCGGTGGAAGAGAGAGATCTGTTTCTGGTTCTTCAAGATTCACAGAAGTTTACTGGAGAGGTTGATATGAGGAGAAAATGCACCTTGTCTGAATCATTGGAGTACAGATAACCCATCACCAGCTAAAGATCCTGGGCTTGGACGTGGGTAAGACAGTTTCAAAAAACTGGAAAATTATAGGGCTAGAAGAGAGTGCAGCAGACTCACAGCAGGGATAGTGCTTGAAAAGATCAGGGCTCTAGGATTAATCTCTGAGCCTCTTATGGTCATTTAGCTGTGGTTAGCCTTGGATTGATTTAGTTTTTTGTAAAAAAAAAATAAAATAAAATGGAAGGGGGTAAGGATAGTTCACTGCTCAGCTGTCGAGAAATAGGACTAGTCTGAAGAGTGAGGCTGGGAAAACCTTACTGCTTAATGTTAGTACAAACACAAGTGAGCATTGCTAGACCCAGCCAGCCTCGGAAATGCAAGGGATGGTGTTGGGAAGGGCTGAATGTTTATACATGCTCTGCGACCTGCTTTGAGGAAGAAAATATTTACACACAATCTTTCTCCTCCTTAAGTCAATGCCCCCCAGCCTGATGCTGCAGGTTTCTGTTCTGACCCATTTGGGCATCCATGTGGAGCCACTGTCATGTCACAACCATGCTCAGACAAGGCCCCCAGAACCACCTTGCTCCAGCTCCCATGTGTTTGTCAGCCCTCCCAAACAACAAGAGTAAATACAACCCTCCATGGAGCAGATAAATGTGCAGAGGTGGAGCCAACAATTTTTGTTCATTAATATTAAATGATGAAACAAACTGAATGCCTCTGTCACAATGCAAACAGGAGTCCTGTCCTGTGTTATAGCTTCACTTTCTGAGGAATACCAGAGTGTTTTTTGGTTTTTTTTCAGCTCAGAGGCATGACAGGGAGTATGATCTATTTAGCTGAGTGCTAAGAAGCAGTCATTTTATGACATTTTCTTTCTCAGCGTAAGGTTTCCCAGATCCCAGTTTCCAGCAGATCTTAGCTTGATGTTGTCAGCAGCATTACATACACACACACCTCAGACTCTAAAGCCTGGGGAGAGGCATTTTAGACACTCATGCCTGCTGAAGCCTGTCATAAGGGTAAAAAGAACTACCTACAGTGTGCAGCTTTGACCTTGCCATTACATACCACATAGCTTCCAATGGTTGTGACCACCACCAAGCCCAGATACAAATGCAGATCTCCAGGGAGCTTGCCAAGAGTAATGGGCTGAGGAACCATCATGGAAGTCTTTCCCTCATTAAAAAAAAAAAAAATAAAAATCAGGAAGATGTCCAAAGCCAACCAACAGTTAACTCACCTTCTCTCTTTCAGCAGTTCAAGCTGAAGATCCCAAACAACAAAGTACATTGTACCACTGCTATGATTGTTTCACCTTTTGTTTTCTCACAGGACAGAAGAAAAGCAACATTTCTAGCCACACATGAATCCACAAAACTGTTTGGACACCTGGTCTCCATTTATTTCACCTATGCAACCAAGAGCCTTTAAGATTACAGTTACATAACTTCTGGTAATAGTTATAACTGCCCCAGTTGCTTCCTAAGTGAAGATTCCTCTCAGAAGCAGGCCTTGGGGAAGCTCTGTGCCAGATGGGGTGAGGCTGCACTTGATGCTCTGGATTCTACCTTTATTTACATTATAGCACTACAGAGCATCACATTACCCAGGAATAGGTGGAGATTCTCTCCATGTTGGAGGGCTAACACTCAGGCCCTTGCTCAATAGCAGGCAGAGAGAGGAGTTAAGACAGACCTATGGAGAAATTCCTTCTCCCCTCAAAATGCAGCCTGGCTACACATTAGTTTGTCTCCTAACAGTTGTGCCAATGCTGTGCAAGTCCATACAGCAAAGTGGGTTATTAGACTGACCCATTACAAACTGTGTATAGACAACTTTACAACTTCCCAAGCACAAATCCAAGGCAGGCAGAAGGCTGGTAAGCTGGTAATTGTTGAGGCTAGATGGCTTAACAGCCCTTGTCCAGAGTGACTGGGAAGGGAACAAAAGATCCTGGTCCAGCAACATTGTTTTCGTGTTTGTTTAGTTCAACTTGGTACAGAGAAGGGCAGCATCTATCTGCTTTTAATCAGAAGGGACAGAAGCACATGAATATGAGATTTGTTGAGTATTATCCCTCTAAATCTGGACTCAGCAACTCTCTAGGATTGGGATTTTTGCAATTTGCTTCAGAGCAGGACCCTACTGGGAACAAGGGAATCCAGTGATTGCTGGAAACATTAATCTCTGACTCCCTGCAAATCACAAAGCAAAGCTAAAAGGTAATGTGCCTAATGTTGGTTCTTCCCATAATCCAAAGTATATAAAAAATCTAGTAAGATATTCAGGAAAGGAACACCTAAATGCTGCCTCTTAGGCCAAGAAAACGTGCTTGGAAGCAGACAGAAGATGGTTGATAACATGTTCACAGCTATGTCACTAGTGACCTATCAGTCTCCTTACATATAAAGATAGATGTCAAGGCTGAGCCTTTGTGTATTCCTCAGATACAAAGGAGAATACTTTGAAAAGTAGTCCCAGAGCACTCCAGTCATCACCATGAGATGAAGCACAATAAGACGTCTGAAAAGCTGTGGCAGTTGTTTTATGTCTGATATGTGTTTTTGTGAATAGCGGCTTCAGTAATTTATGTTCCCAGCTGAAAAGCTTTTTGTAGTCTTAATACACACAGTGGTTAACCCTTCTACTCCTCAGCTCAGGGATCTGTATGAGTCGCCAAAGACAAACAGCTCTATCCTTGGCTCTATCTGCAGTGTCCTTTTGATATCTATGCACTAACATCCTTTATTTTCCGTGCATGTAAGACTAGCTGTATCCCTGAATCACAGAAGATGGCACTGAAGAATCCTGAGGTACCAGCACCTGACCTTCTCCACCCTGCTGCAGCCTACCACTCCCTCAACATTCTTCATTTTGTTCCTTTGGGACTCCCTCCTCTCCTTCCTGAGGAATCCATCTTTCACATTTGCTGCCTGTAAAACACTACCATCCAACTCTTCCTGCCAGCGTTTTGCAAGGGATCAATACTCTAAAGATCAATTCAACAGAATTTCCAGGCTTTCTGGAGAAAGACAGGGTTTGAAGAATAACTTCTACAAATTCTTCCCAGGTACAAAGCTAAGTTCTACCCAGCAGTGACTAATGTGTTTTAGCTGGTGAGATCTCTAAGTTCTGCTAAGGCTAATGGAAAACAAAGCAGAGGTGATTGGTGGGAACCAGCAATGGCTTCACCAAGGGCAGATCTTGCCTGACAAATTTGGTGTTTTTTTATGATGAAGTCACAGCGACAGTGCACAAGGGAA
>VWZE01007794.1:101038-115693 GCA_013396675.1 Eubucco bourcierii
AAAAAAAAAAGTCTTTCAGTCTGCTCAAAATTAACTGGGGCTAAATAGGGACCAACTCTTGCTGGTGTCTTGGCAGTCCATCAGAAGAACAAGTCTCTCAACAACACTGCAATAGCACAGCCTAAAAAGGCATTATCAGAACTGTCCCTCTCGAGCACAGGAGACCTTTTGGCTTGGTGCAGGTCCTAAACCATCTTGTGGCTGGCCTCTTTGTTGTCCTCATTTCTGGCTTATGAGATCTGGGAGACTCACTCGAGATTAAACAAAGGACTACAGATTAGGTGTTCCGTAATTTAGTACTTCCTTTGCCTGCTTTCTGTTTAGCAGGCTTTGGCAGAGAAAAGGAACAGCAGCAGCCAAGATGGGTTCTCTGTGAATCTGCATGACCTCAGCAGAAACAAGAGCATGTCACTTGACTCTCCTTAGCAAGAGGAGGCTTTCATCCAGGGTCCCCTTCCAAATGCTACACTTGCGTTCATTTTGCCATCAAGCCATGTGGTTGTTTAACTCGACTCATGGAAAAAGCATTGAAAAATAAACCACAGAGCATATCCAGATGTTTGGAAATGCTAAACTTAGTACCTCACACTCTCCTCATCCAGCTTAAAAAAAAAAAAAAAAATCCTAAAAAACTCAAAAGCATTCCTGAGCTGGCTTGTAATGAGCCATTACTTCATACTAAAAAGTATATGCTAACACAGGCTTAAATAATCAGTCTTCTAGCCATAAACACAATTACCAAAACACTTTGAAGGCTTGGATCAACTTCATGAAAGGATAAAAATTCTTTGTTTTCCATACTTTAAATAAGACTCGTGCTTCCAATAAAAGTTAGATTTCACATTGAAAATACACACAAGAGGCAAGATGATAGCCTTGAGAGCTCATCTCAAGATGTAGTACTCAAGGAAGGCTTGCAGGAAAGGAGGCAAAGGAGGCTTGCAGGAAAGGAGACAGTTTGCACTTGGTTTGCACTTGATTTTAAAGGTGTTATACACAAAGCAAGAGAAGACAAGTACAACAGCCTGCCTTGTTCAAACCATGCAGTAAGCACCTACAGTCTTGGCCCTCACCAGTTTAATTATCACTCTTCTTCATCTTACAGGTAGGGTTTGTTGCTAGAGGGTCGTAGGACACCACTAGCACTTCTGTTATCCCTAAAGATCTTTAAACCTTGTGTAAAACTACATTTCTTAAACCCTTTCTGGTTTTAAGAACCTCAAATTCAAGTTAGTACCTCCACTACTAGATCAGTCCCCAGTACATCAAACAGCCCTCACTCACTTTAAACCCAACAGAATTCCATGGTCCCAAAAGAAAAAAAAAAAAAAAAGGAGGGGCAAGAAGCTGCTGACAGAGCCACCTGTCCTGACAGGTAGCCTCCATGCACCACAAACAGGTATGGGTTCATCAGGCCTTCTGCAGAAATATTCACATGCTTTAGTTCCTTGAAAGAGAAGGAACACAACTCCCTGCTGTATAGCATGAAAATGGGAAGGAAGAAAGCAAGCCTTTACTAGTTTTACACAATCTTGAATCATATAGCACTTGCACATTACTCCTTTCTCCCATTCCTATGTCTTGTTTCCAGTGCAAAGATTTTTTAACTTGATCTGGTTCTCTAGAACTGGCCAGGAATTTCCTCAACTCCCTCCCCGTAACAAACGTAAAGACTCACAGCTAAATAATTGCCATGCCAGAATCAGTTACATCATTTCCCCCCCACCCCCTTTTCCAGGTATTCTCTAATATTTCCCAAGCTCTCACCCTATGATACAGCTTCTTAGAGCTTTCAGGCAGTCTGAGAAACAATGGAGATGACGATTTATTTTTTGTAATCCTCGACACAGTAATTGAAGGCTTACATCCCTGAAAAGCAGTTGAGGGTTATTCACTGGATGAATATGTCAAGTGCATTAATACATCCAGCCTTATGCTCAGTCACAAGAAGCTTTACTGGGAAAGACATTTAGACTGGGTCACCAGGATGAGACAGTTGAGATGATAGCCATCCTCTGTGTCCCTCAGGCCCAGTTTGCAGGCTTATTTGTGCACAAACACAAAGAATGAGCTAGTGACTCAGCATGCTCCTGTACTTTTCAGAATCCCCTTAAGGTACTCATCAACAGCTATGAGCACTTCACTACCTTTGAAGCCTTGACCCACAAGCTCTTCTCTGCATATGGAGTGCAGAATCCCCAGAAGCTATCTAAACTTACTAGATGAGAAAGTGTTTCTGACCAGTGAAGTGGTCTCACTTCAAAATAATCTACTGAGATACACTAAGATCTAAGCTCACAGTAGCTTTTTGTGCTTCAAAAAGAAAGGGGGAAATCAACATTTTTCTAATAAAGTTTGTGTCAAAATTGTCCTTCAAATCTTCCTAGCATCGCAAGTTTGTTCATGTCTGTGTCTTTTCTGCATTTCACTCTCTCATAGATTCATACAATTCATAAACTCATACAATAGGTTGGATTGGAAGGCACCTTAAAGATCATCTAATTCCAACTCCCCTGCTGTGGGCAAGGACACCTTCCGCTAGCCCAGGTTGCTCAAGGCCTCATCTAACCCATCCTTGAACACCTCCAGGGAAGGGGTATCCACAGCCTCCCTGGGCAACCTGTTGCAATGCCTCATCAACTTCACTGTAAAGAATTTCTTTCTAATATCCAGCCTAAATCTACCCTCCTCAAGCTCAAGCTCCTCCAGCCCAGTCCAAGGTGCTGCTTCACCCAGACTAGTTTGCAGGCACTGTAAGTCTCATGAATCAATGAAGATGTCCCCAACAGGTTTTACTTAAAAGGTGTGTGCCCAGCTGCCAAAGCACTTCTTCAGAATCTGGGCCTTTGAGAATTAACTACATGTTGCAGATCAGCTTTAAAATCAGCTCCAAAACATTTGGAAATTATTACAGTCCACTAGCTCTGTAATTATAAAAAGCTGAAATTACTTTGAAGCTTCAGCTAGAGAAGACTAATGCTGCAATTACTCAACAGAGCCATTTGCAGCCTGATTATTGATGAGGGTCATATGTTCATATCTGTGTATCAACCTGAACCACCGAAGGGTTGGACACTATGAACCACATACCTCCAAGCATCTCTGCTTAATATGCTGCCCCATAAAACTGTAACTTAGAGAGGAGTATATTACCTGCTGGTTTAATTGTTAGTTACAAGTTGCTTGTAAAGCAATGTTTATAAGAAGGCATTTCCTCCCTGCCCCAGACACACACATGCAACAAGGAAGAGGAAGGTGACTTCCCCATCCAGTCACCTCTTGCAAGTTTTGTTCCAGTTCTCCTTACAGGCATGCAGCCCATTTTCATCAGTGGGGATACAGGGACACTGCTGGAAGGCTCTAAGGTCTTCTGTGTTGTTAATACTGACCACCTTGAAGTGTGGAAAATGTCATTCTGCCTATTCAGTGCCAGGGAGATGACAACTTTGGTAACAAGCAAAAGCAAGCAGCAGGATAATAGATATCTCCATCTCCCACTGCAGGTAGGGAGTTGAAAAAGACCTGACATCAGCTGTGGTGCTGCTCAGTGGGGCTGTTGATGCCCTTTACAGCTGAGTCCTTTGTGGCATTTGGCTGTTGGACTTCAGCCCACAGCCTCACTGAGCTCACGGAGCAGACACAGGTTTCAGCTCCCAACCAGTCCCCTAAATCTAACACTCTTCTGTGGCATGAAGTGTCATGGCCCCAACACCATCACAAATACCTCTCAACTCCTGCAAACTCCTTCAGCTGGTAGGAGAGCTCAGGCAGACAGGGTGTTACTGCATGGCTCCAAGTAGACACTGCTTAATGAAGAATAAAAGACAGCACTTTGTCTGGGTAATACTGCCACTTTCACTTAATTAAAATCTTTTAATAGGCATCTCCCTCCCTCGCACCTCTGTTAGCAGATGTCCTATTCAGAGTAGGGAGACTAAAAGCATTTTCCTTACTTTGATGTTACTCAGAACAAATTAAAAATGTAATGACTGGTTAAGTCACTTTGAGAGCATGATGTCTTTCATATTACCTTACTAGTTGACATTTTTTAACTCCTAGCCTGACACCCAAGCTAGGAAGCAACTGGATATTTGTGTGGTTTGCAGCATTTGGATTTTCTGCATTAGTGTCTTAAAGTTTTGAATCAAATCATGAAATCACAGCAGGGCAAATAATGTCTCTCCATTCTACAGTGATATAGAAAATGATTGAGATCACTGGTTAAAAGCTTTGGTTTTCCATGGGGCTTATTTCAAGATCACGTCGTGCTGTTTGGTACGTTGACTTTGAACCAGCACCACAGTAAGTGCAAACTCAACCTGTCAGCAACAGGGAAGTCACTCAGATGTGTCACTAAAGCTGTCAGATTAATAGAGGCTGGAAAAAACTAACACTTTTTGGAAGATCTTCTGAGTGGAAAGTATAATAAAGTATGGGAACAAGAGAGGATATGAAAATAAACCAAAACAAACAAAAGCCTATTTGCTCGCCTTTAAAAAACAACAAACAAAAAACAAACCCCACACCAAATCCACGTAAAGAAACAAAAATGCAACCAAACATTAGTTTCAACAGGGTTTTGGGTTTGGTTTCTAGTAAAGCTTCAGAGATGTTCCTGATTTTCCCTTCACCTTTCCAAACTGTGTGTGCATTTCACCACCAGTCATAAAACAATTGCACACTGAGATTGTCCATTCAGTCTTATTTTGTGCATTAAAAAAAAAAAAAAAAAGCATCTATGGGCTTGATCCATCCATCTGAAGTCCATCCAAAGCTTAGTATCTGCAACCAGTTCTTACCCTCACCCTGACTTGCCCTAGCTTAGAGATACTTATTACTGTCAGGTTAATCAGATCCCCACATCCATCTAACCGCAAATCCTGTTCCTTGCCTTACATGGTAGGATGTGTCTCAGAGGAAGATATGAGGACTCAGTTGGGGCAGAGGCAGCTGCCCTTGCTGAGTGTCCTCTGACAGTAAGACTACAGAAACAAAATCATTGAAGTTGTTCCAAATCTGAACAGTATAAACTGCAGAGCCAGAGCATGACATGTTAAGGAAGGGACTGGGTGGAGGTTTCTGGTCCAACACACCTGCTCAAAGCACTCAATTAGCTCAGGCTTCTCAGGACCCCCGTCAGGTAAATCCTGAGCATCTCCAAGGATGGAGATCCTACATCCTCTCTGGAGCCACATCCCAATGTTTGACACCCTCATGGGGACAAAAATTAACAAAACAGCAGCAGCTCTAGCATTGTAAGGCCAGTGAAGGGATTCAAATGTGAATTTATTATCAAACGTGCAATCTGCAGCAGCAATGATGTGATTGCATTACTGCCTGAACCCCTGACCTCTACTAAGTGAGGCTCAAGGAACATGTGCACAACAGGGTAAGAGAGACTATTTGAGGAACATCTTTGCTTACTGTCCACTTGGTGGCTGAAGGGTAGATTGTTCCTCTCCCTTCCACAAAAAAATCAAGCTCTGATAAAGCTGTTGGTATGGCAGATCCAGCACTGAGATGCAGAGAGTTCACCAGTTGTAAGGCAAGAACTGCAGTTATTCCTGTTAATGGGCTTCTTACAGTAAGTCAAACCACACTGTTCCTCTCTAAATATTTATCTGGTCCTAGAAGTGGGGGGAATTGGCTGCTTCCTTTTTTACTCACATTTTTAATAAATAAATGAAGCAACAGGGGGAACTACTTCCCCAGCAGCAGCACAGCCACATCAACTTTAACCAATCCTCCAGGTTTAAGGGTGCAGTGTTAGAGAAATCAGATTGATGGGCTGAACAAGCACTAGTGTGCCCATGTCTGAGCACCCAGATAGGATGCCCAAGCACATCAGACAGACAACAAGCTTCAGCTCCAACAGGACCCTAACACTGCAAGCCATTACCCTTCCTTGCATCTACCACCCTCCTGGCTTCCTTTCACGGGATCACAGAATTGCCCAGATTGGAAAAGACCTTTAAGATCGTTGAGTCAAATCATTATCCCAACACCAGCAAGTCTTTGACTGAACCATATCCCTAAGCACTACACCTACAGGACTCTTAAATACCTCCAGGGATGGGGACATCACCACCTCCCTGGGCAAGCTGTTCTGATGATACCTGATAACCCTTCCAGTGAAGAAACTCCTAATGTCCAACCTAAACATCCCCTAGTGCAGCTTGAGGCCATTTCCTCTTATCTCTTGTTACCTGGTTAAACAAACCAATCCCTTTCATGGAGCTGTAGAGAGTAATAAGGTCTCCCCTCAGCTGCCTTTTCTCCAAACTTAACAACTCCATCTCTCTCAGCCACTCCTCATAAGATTTGTTCTTCTCACCACCACTTTTGTTGCCCTACTTTGGAGATGGTCCCGGCACCTCAGTGTCCCTCTTGTAGTAAGGGGATCAAAACTGAATCCAGTATTCAAGATACAGCCTCACCAGTGCTGAGTACAGGAGTCTCTCTGCAGAGCAGCTGCCCCTCTGCAAGGCCATGGACTGCCACATTTCCTTATCTCTGCATAAAGGCTCCACCTTTTCCTCCCTAAGGTAACCATCTGACTACAGTAATGCTCCAAAGTGAAAAATCCTATAGAAGTTACAGTCATTAAAATTCCACTTTAATTCCTGTGTGCAGAGGAGGGAGAAAAGGCCTCCAGCACATGTTTTCCCACTGCCACAACAGTTTGTGCATTGTGTTATAAAATTTTTCAGTGCCATTTATTTTTATTTGGCCTGTGAAATACTTTGGGGAAGGCCTCCTCGTAAATGGCCCATAAAGTTTGACAGGAACTAAACCTCCCACTGTTTTTGTGACTGATATAAAAAAGAACCAACTTAGTTGGCACCCTTAATGCCTGTTTTATGGGAAAAGGAAGACTGTCCCTCTGTACAAGCAGCCAATTCCTGAGCAGACTGAGCTCAGTCCTGTAAGCATCTTTTGTGGCCTTTTACGAGGTAAGGCTTTCCCTGTAAAGTTCTGGCCTCGCCTCAAATCCACTTCCCTCTGGGCTCATCCATTAATAAGCACTTTCATTAAAATTCCACCTTTCTTGGAGAAACAGCCAAGCTAATTTAACAGGAAATTGACTTTCTCCATCACCCTCACGTTTCTGACTGCAGCGACACAATCCAGCGGTGGCCAGAGACATCCTGCCGGTTAACATTTCTTCATCATGCTTCTATTTGTAACAGCCACACAGTTCCCTGCACTGTTCGAGGGAAGAGGAAAAGGGGAGATCTCAGGACAGTCACTTCAAAGATGTAGTTACTTTCAGAGAAACACCTTGAAATGATTAACCCAATGCATCTTTCTGGGCACCGCAATACAAGAGAGATGTGGAGGTGCTGCAGTGGGTCCAGAGGAGGGCAAGGAAGCTGGGGAAGTGTCTAGAGAATAAATCTTAAAAGGAGCAACTGAGAGAGATGGGGATTTGAAAAAGAGGAGGCTGAGGGGAGACCTGTTTGCTGTCTACAGCTACCTGAAGGGACATTGTGGAGAGGCTGCTGCTGGGCTCTTCTCACAGGTAATTGGAGACAGAATAGGGGAGAATAGTGTCAAGCTGAGACTGGGGAGGTTTAGATTGGACATTAGGAAAGAGTTCTTCATGGGGAGAGTGGTCAGACACTGGAACAAGCTGCCCAAGGAGGTGGTGGGGTCATCAGCCTTGAATGTGTTTAAGGGTCACTTGGACATAGAGCTTAGGGATCTGTTTTAAGGTGAATCTTGTAGAGTAGGGTTCTAGGTTGGACTTGGTGACCTTGAGGGGTTTTTCCAACCTAGGCGTTTCTGTGATTCTGTGATCATCTGCTGTCGCCAGCTTTGAAGTGAGCACGATGTTGGTTCCATAAGAGCACAGGAATAATGATGGAGCACGAGAGGACTGGGAGCAAATAGACACAGCATTCATCTGAGGATTAATGCTCCAGTCAAACACAGAGAAGGTGGACAGCGAGAGGCGATCAGTTTAAAAGAAACTGAAGGACAGGGCACAGAGACTGTGGGCAGAGCTGTGGCTCTCAGTCTGCTATACACTGCCGTCACCCTCCTGGAGGTGCTGACCTATCACTAGCCAAAGGCCCATCCAATAGAAATAAAAGAAACCCCAAACCTCAGGACATAGAATGTGTACCAGAGAATAAATTTCATCTGCATGCCAATACTTCACAAGCTGGTAAGGAGGCTGAGTTTGTTTAAATACACTCTCTGCATCCTGTATACTGGCAAACTTACACAAATGGAGAACTTTTTTGGCTTTTATTGTAAAAATCCATTTTGTTCTTTTTTGGCTTCCAAGACAAGCTTTCAGGTGGAAGGCTGTACATAACACTGTATTTAGAAATGAGGAATGAGAAACGACATTGACTCCATCTGTCCATAAAAGAACATAGAATTTTAAAAAAAAAAAATCCATATGAATTTATTTTGCATTCCAGTGACGTAGCTCTCTGCATTTCACAAGAAAATGTCCAGAGAAAGTGACAGGTTTATTTTTAGCCCTTCTCTAATCTTTGCAGAGCATGGCAGCAGATTGCAACCCATCATAAGTGTCCCAAACTAGGCTGAGATATGCTGCTGAAAAAGAATGAGTTTGGATTGACAGTCATACTGCAAAGATATGGAGATGTTCTTAACAACCAGCCCCACTCCAGCTATAAGAAATTTGATCATATGCATTTCATTCTCGGTGTCACATATAAGTGGGAGATACATTTGTCACTGGATAATACATTCAGAATTAACAAGAAGAACTTGTCAGGTTTTGGCTGCAGCCACTGAAGCTAAAGCCTAGAGCAAAATAAACTGTCAGATCAGAGCTTTGTTAAAAGGATTAAACCCGTTCTTAAGGGTGGAGCTGTGGAAAAGCTTTTAAGCCTTATACTTACACCTGAAAGGTTTTATACCAGGATTCTAACAAAGACTGACACGAAACAAATATTTTACAAAACAAGAGCTAATCTGACCTCATGAGTGGGACCATCTCCAGAATCAGCTGAGCTGCAAACTGTGGACTGAGCAAATGCTGTTGAGAAACCCTAAATCTGTCAGACGGTCACTAATTATTGGCCACGTTTTTTGGCATCTGCTCAAGTTGCTGTAGAATCAGTAACCAGTTTGTAAGTTAGTCTCATTACAGACCTACTACAGTAATTGATTTGCACAGTGGCCATGTGGTAACTCATAAAACTTTGTACAGGGGTTCCAGTTCTGTAAATATTTCCTCCTGCACTTATGAGGGACAAAGCACCCTCTGGAAGTCAACGAGTTCAGCCACAATCCCAGCTTGCAAGCACACATGAGGAGGCTCAGACCATTGCACTGCGCTCTTTATACCACGAGGGTAAAGAAAAGGAAAAAAAAAAAAAAAAATAAGAGAAGCCTTTTCCTACATTCAGTCAGTTACAGAATTGCACTGCATGATACTCTTGTGAATGAAGGAGGTGTTAGTGTACTGCTCATTTTGCAGTTGGGGAAGCGGAGTTATGACTCAGAGGTGCAGTGAGCTCAAGGTCACACAGTAGCTCAGTCATAAATAGCACCCAGGTGCTGCTGTCCGCTCTTGCCCAACTCTGAGTTTTCTCACGCTGTTGCAACAGTATTTTGGGAGCTTGACTTCAGCTTCAAAGAGGTTTTGAACCCAATTATTGTCTGGCCTGTCCTCCATCTTCTTCATCAACCCCTTCACTCAAACCTGCTTTGCATTCCTCTCTCTTCTTCATCAACCCCTTCACCCAAACCTGCTCTGCACCATGGTGCAGGAGGGTTCATCACCACCTCCTGTCACCTCAGCTAGTGAAGCCAGGCACAGGCATCTCCTTGCCAGCACTGTGGTAAGGAAACACGTAGTAACAGGCACTGGGTAAGATACAGCAAGCAGCACAGCAACACAAACATGGCAGTACACAGCAACTAACAAACTCTTGAGTCTGGAGGCTGACAGACACCGAAGCAGCTCATACTTATGAGCAGCTGCTGTTTGCTGTGAAGAGGTTGCCAGGGTCCCCTCGCATAGGCCCAAGAAAGCTGTGTCAAGAGACTCATCTGGAAGCAAACAGAGGAAGTACCTGCAAGCCAAACCATCCTTATACAGTTCCAACAACAACCCTCCTACCAAAGAGGCCATAAATCCAGTTGTCAGATGGGATATTCCGCTATCAGATGTAATCTGGAGGCAAAAGCTTCATAGCACTTTGGTAACCTACAAGACTTGTACATCTGTGTAATATGTCAACCAAGGCCAAGCTGGATGGGGTTTGAAGTAGCATGGTCTATTGGTCTGCTGCCCATGGCAGGGAGGTTTTCTCTAGGCAGTCTCTAAGATCCCTTCCAGTTCAAACCATTCTACAATATTATGATCATTAAAATCCAAAGCTAGAGCATTCAAATGCATTGCAAACTCCCAGTCATTCAGTTTAAGATTTTCAGCTAGCTGAGGGTCATCTTTTTCTCAGCTATTAGGGCTCACAGTAGGAATTCTGAGTTCTGCAGTTGTGGGAGCTTGAGGGTGCTGAGCTTTACAGGACTGTGCCCTGAGGAAGAAGAACACACCAACTACAGACCCTCTGGTTTTGCAGAGGTTGCAATCCAAAGGCAGAGATGAGTCGAGTCTGCATCACACAAGTATGATGCTTTTTCTAAAAGTGACATAAAACGGATCCTAATAAGACTAAAGTTTAATGATTCTGAGAGACATCAGATAGTACAGCATCTATGGTCTGGGATTGGAGAACTGAGGTCTAATCTCATGTCACAGGTTTAAAGAGCTGACAGAGTGAAGCTCTCAAATGAATTGGAGAAAAAAACAGAATTATATTTTCAGAAGTGTTACAGATATAAATTACAAAGCAGATACAGACTCCATAAGCAACCCCCCTGAATTTTCCCCCAACCCAAAACTAAAACTATCATCGCCAGTGCTCCAATCCTCGCCCCCCCACCCTGCCATGCCTCTGCCACCCAAGAGGCCTAAGCACAGCCTCTGGAGACCCCAAACAAGGCCTGTCCTTACATGTGTGTCCCAATAACACAGCTCCTGCCCAACACAAGGCTGGAGGGGGAGGAAAGGAGAACAAGCTGGCCTTGTCGTGAGCTTAGGAAGAGATAGCAGAATTATGGGATTGAATAACAATCTTCCAGTCCCCAGAGGACTCTTTGTAACCTTATAGTTCCCAACCTGGGACATCTCATTATGGTATTCTTATATTAACCTAGGAATGATGAGCAAGTCTCTTAAAATTCCCTGCATTGAAAGCATGTCTCTATTGGCTTTGTCTGTCCAGGTTATGCAGTCATCAGAGCACAGCCTGTTCTCAGCAGTACAACACCTGCCAGACCTGTAAACCTGTAGGTAGCCTCTGACCACCCTCACCTTTAACACTGGTCTAATGTAGCGTAGGCATTACTAACTCATCTTAAGAGACACACCTGTTGTTTGAAAGCAAGGAATTGTTTCATTTTGAAGACAGTTTTGGTCCAAAGAGGCCCATTTGCCCCAGCTAGGAAGAAAGGCACTGTGCCATCACACCTTCTCCAGTCATCAGAGCAGGCTGTGATCCATCAATCCTCCAACACCTCTAATGACTGTGTGCCACAACTGTGTGGTATCACTCTTTGTATAAAGCTGTGGCATCACCTCTGTTACTGAAGGGCTGGAGGGATTTTTTTCAGTGTGAAAAAGCTCAGTTGTGCTAAGTACTGTACACTCACTGAAATATCAATATACCCCTGGTGACCATCCCTGCCAGGTAATTAGGTTTGTTGCTTTCACAAAAAAATGAAAGCAAATAAAATAAAAAAGGGAGGGGGGAGGGAAGAAAAAAAGGAAAGAAAAAGTGTAATTATGGTTTGGAGAGCACTGATCTCAATTTTTCCATTCTCAAAAGTCCTCCAGGGAAACAAAGAATGAGAGCTACTTATTGATTTCTTCCTCCTGCCTCTTAAGCACAAGACTTGCTGGAAAACATGCCCCCTTGCTAGAAATCACCAGTGTCCTCAGCTCCCCCAGGGACGCAGCGAGGGGGAAGCAGAAGTGAAGGCACTTGAGTTTGAAAGGGAGAAAAAAAAAATTTAAAAAAGAAAAAGGAAGGCAGGAAAAAAGAAAAAAGAGAAGAAAAAGAACGAGGGCAACAGTTTCGGCTTTCATTATAAGCACTGTTATATCAACAATGGCTGGGGAACAAAGGAAGCCATTTCCACTAGTTCCTGCTTCAATTAGTTATTTGAACTAGTGAAGATTGTGCCACTTTATCTCCCCCTTGTAACATAATCATTGTATTTTACATCTCATGAGAAAAAAGGCCTGCCAGAGGACGTTATCTGGCTCTGGGTCATACATCACAGGAGATAACATCGTTATTCATGTCAAAAGGGATGATCAAGGTCTTCCTGTTTTATCAGCGATTAGCCAGGAAAGAAAAGCTGCTGCTGCTCTTGGCAGGTAGCCAGGCGCTGTCTGAGCATTGCCATAGCAGTGCAGCCAGCACCGCTCACCCGGCAACTGCGCTGAGCTTCAGAGCCGCGCACAAACGGCTCCTGCGAACCCATTAAGAGCCCTGCTAATGGGGAAGGCGCTGAGCTTTCATTAGACGGCAGCAGCGGGAGACGGCCTCTGCCAGGAGAGGGTCTGCTCCTGCTCCCACGCAGTACCTGTGCCCTGGCACGCTGGAGCTCGGGCGGAGGGAAGCTGGCAGTCAAGCCAGGCGCAGTGCAATGCAGGGAGGCATCTAAATCCCTAAATCCCTGGGGCTTGAACAGGAGTCCTCCCTCAGGGCCACCAAGATGATCAGAGGGCTGGAGTACCTCTCCTACAGAGACAGACTGGGAGAGTTGTGGTTGTTCAGCTTGGAGAAGAGAAGACTTTGGGGACGCCTTACAGCTGTATTTCAACATCTGAAGAGGACCTACAGAAGGCTGAAGAGAGACTGTTTTTAGAAGGGGTTGTGGTGGCAGGCTGAGGGCCAATGGTTTGAAACTGCAGCAGGGGAGATTGGGGTTGGACATCGGGGGGATTTCTTCACAATGGTGGTAGTAAAATACCAGAACAGGTTGTCTAGAGATGTGGTAGAGGCCACATCCCTGGAGACATTAAAGGTCAAGCTTGATGGGGCCCTGAGCAACCTGATCTACTTAAAGTCCCTGCTCAATGCAGGGGGGTTGGGCAAGATGAACTTTTAGAGTCACTTCCACCCCAAAGCATTCTATGATTCTTCACCTCAGCTGTCCACATCTTCCTTTCTACCTGCTTTTTATACCATTCTTTTGTATTCTGCCCTCAGATGGCAGCACACTGAAGCTGGGGCAGAGCTCAGCCTCCGGCTTTGCCACTCACTGAATTATTTCACTTCCCAAGCAGTTTCCCTTGAGCTTAGAGCTCTTCACTCCTGAATGCTTACCATATTCCCAATTTCAACATCTCGGGCAGTTTACCTAGTGTCTGAGAGCAGCAGTAAAATCTACCCACCCTATCTCAGCTACAAGCCCAAAGGGACCTAGAATTCAGTGCCTTATGCCTTCAACCCTAACAAAAAGAAGAAAAACACTGCTGTTTGAAAAATACACCATGTTGAACTACAGAGGTACATTCCACAGTGCCTTCCTGAAGAGACTTATCTTTATGTGCCTGATTCAGGCTTCATTGAACCAAGAAAGTCTTTGCATTCAGTCACTGAGCTCCGGTACTGTATCCTTCAGCAGTAACACAGCATCATGGAAATTCAGTGCCTCAGATCACCAGGTAAGACTCATCTGAGTAGGTTTTTACTGTCTTCTCCCATCTAATTGATGGTGGAGAAGTACGTTCAGCATTAGTACTATTGTAAACCAAAGCACACAGAAGATTCTGTGCATGAGCCAGGTAAGTCGTGTAAGATCACATCTGTACAAGTTTTAGATGTCACTAAAATGCAAACCCAAGTGTGATTAACAAGCACAGAAACACAGTCTCCTACTAGGGGGGAAAAGCTTCCTTCAAGTGCAGATTTTGGATGGACCCATTGTGTGGGTTTTAAACCTCTCCCCACGTGTCAGTGACATGGACAGAGGAACCAGTGCACCCTCAGCAAGTTTGCAGATGGTACCAAGCTGTGTGGCACAGTCAACTTGCTAGAGGGCAAGCATCCATCCAGAGGGACCTGGACAAGCTGGAGAGGTGGGCCCAGGCCAACCTCATAAAATTCAATAAGGCCAAGTGTAAGGTCCTGCACCTTGGTAGGCACAATCCCAAGCACAAATACAGGCTGGGTGGTGAATGGCTGGAAAGCAGCCCTGAGGAAAAGGACCTTGGGGTGTGGGTTGATGAAAAGCTCAACATGAGCCTGCAGTGTGCACATGCAGCCCAGACAGTCAACTGAGTTCTGGGTTGCATCAAGAGCAGTGTGGCCAGCAGGGCAAGGGAGGGGATTCTGCCCCTTTACTCTGCTCTCATCAGACCCCACCTGGAGTACTGTGTGCAGTTCTGGAGCCCTCAGCACAGGAAGGACATGGAAGTGTTGGAGCGGGTCCAGAGGAGGGCCACAAGGATGATCAGAGGGCTGCAGCAGCTTTCCTGTGAGGACAGGCTGAGAGAGTTGGGGCTCTGCAGCCTGGAGAAGAGAAGGCTTTGAGGGGACCTGATAGTAGCCTTCCAGTATCTGAAGGGGGCCTACAGGAAGGCTGGGGAAG
>VWZE01007795.1:5335-15776 GCA_013396675.1 Eubucco bourcierii
GGAAGGAAAAAGAGAGAAAGAGAGGAAGGGGGGGGAGAGAGGGAGGGAGTGAAGAAGGAAAGGAGGGGAGGACAAGAGCTGTAGTGTAATGTTTTATTCCCTTATCTCATCACATTAAGGGATTTCTAGCACCTTAAACAACAACAACATTTGAACTCCTTAGTATTTCCATATTTCTTCTTGTTTTTAGAGTCTCACAGCTTCTGAAAATCCCAGACTACAGCAACCAACTTCCCCTTTCTTCCAAAAGCCAAACTACAACCAGGTTGTCCCTACGTAGCATTTGTGGCCAAATTCTTCTGCTTCCAGCAAGCTAAACCTAAAGGTAATGTAATTAGTGTAATTACTTTTGATTGCACACTCCAACCATCACCTGAGAAATCAACCTAAGATCTCTCATATCTCACATATGCTCAAAACAATATTCCCTGTAGAAACATGTCCACGTTCAGGGTGTGAATTGTACCTAACACCTAAAAACTGATGAGAAAGCTGCTCAGAACGATCCTGCAGCTGTGGCTGAGAGATTTGGGGGGCTCATACATGAACATGAACACAGCAGATGGAAATTCCAGAGATTAGTTTAAATTAAAATTCAAGGTTTGAATGACAGATGGGCTGTGCATTGATGCAGAGAAGATGGGCTAAAGTCAGTGGTGGCATGCATGCTTTAGTTTTTTTTTCTGGGTGAAACTGGGGTATCAGCAGCTGTAGGATAAGTTTTTGGCTTTGCTTTGGGAAAAAAAATGAAATTAAAAAAAAAACTAGAGGCAAGGTTATCCTCTTGTAATTAGCAGTGACAGGATGAGGAGAGCTTTGGTCTGTGCCAAAAGCATTCATAGGGCACGTGAGGTCTGCACTGGGAGAAATTTGAGCAGGCATGGATAGCATCAAGGCTAAAGTTTCCTAAGAGAACATCATGAGTGGTGGCTACAGTGGCCAAGCCAGCATGGGAAGCTCCCACTTTTCATGTACTGCCTTTGGTCAGTAGTTAATGGTTGGACTTGATGGTCTTGAAATGCTTTTCCAACCAAATTGATTCTGTGGTTCCATGCTTCACTACACTGTTGTGCTGTCTGCCCAGTTGTAGCACTGAGAAGATCATCACCATTGCAAGGAGATGAATCATAGAACGGTTTAGGTTGGAAGGGACCTCAAAGCTCATCCAGTTCCAACCTCCAGCCATAGGCAGAAAAACCTCCCACTAGAACAGGTTGCTCAAGGCCTTGAACACCTCTAGGGAGGTTGTGGAGTACAGAATCACCCAATGTGATCTTCAATCACATTTGGTGATTCTGTGATCCACAACCTCCCTGGGCAACCTGTGCCAGTGTCTCGCCACCCTCACTCCAAGCAACTTCTTCCTAACATCCACTTTCAATCTCCCCTCTGACACTTTAAACCCATTAGCCCTTATCCTGTCATTACAAGATCTTGTCAATAGTCTCTCCCCAGCCCTCCTCTATTCAACTTCAGATATTGGAAGGCTACTCCAAGATCTCCTTGAAGTCTTCTCTTCTCCAGGCCACAGAGCCCCAACTCTTGTAGCCTGTCCTCATAGCAGAGCTGCTCCAGCCCAAGGCTGTGTTTGAAGTGCACAGTAGCTCCTGGATGCTAAACAGAAACTGGGATCTGCTCCACACCTGGGCTGGTGTCTTCATTCCATCCCTCAAAGCACTGGCAGGGGCCACATTCCTGCTTCTGTAGGTTATCATGCTAGGCTAAGACGAAGAATTTGGTGACATGATGATCTGGTAAGAGGAGGAATTTTGTCACCATGAGAACAGACAGACATTGGAATCATCTCCCAAGTGAATGAAGTGCAGTGGACAGTTTGAAGACTCAGACCATGAGAGAGATTCTCCTGCCCCTCTACTCTGCCCTGGTGAGGCCACATCTGGAGTACTGTGTCCAGTTCTGGGCCCCCCAGTTCAAGAGGGACATAGAAGTGCTTGAGAGAGTCCAGCACAGAGCCACAAAGATGCTGAAGGGAATGGAACAGCTCTGTTCTGAGGAGAGCCTGAGGGAGCTGGGGCTGTGCTGCTGGGAGAAGAGGAGCCTGAGAGGTGACCTCAGCAATGGTTCTCAATATGTGCAGGGTGAGTGGCAGGAGGCTGGAGCCAGGCTCTGCTGGGTGATGCCCAATGCCAGGGCAAGGGGCACTGGGTGGAAGCTGAGGCATAGGAAGTTTCGTGTAAACATGAGGAGGGATTTTTTTCCAGTGAGGGTGCCAGAACCCTGGAACAGGCTTCCCAGGGGGGTTGTGGAGTCTCCCTCTCCCACAAAACCCACCTGCATGTGTTCCTGTGTGATCTGGTGTAGGTGCTCCTGCTCTGGCAGGAGGGTTGGACTGGCTGAGCTTTGGAGGTCCCTTCCAGCCCCTGACAGTCTGTGATTCAGCTTGCCAGGCTGCTGGGTCTGCTCAGCTCAACTCCACTACCATCTAAAAAGTTTGGACCAGGTGATCCTTTAGGTAACTTCTTACCTAGGATCCTGTGATTCTATGAATCTGTGAACACCCCAGGAACATATATTAATCTGCTCTTACTTACCATGCATATTATAAGCTGCAGTAATAGAATAATTAGAATTCTCTGTGTCTAATAATTCTTTTTTAAACTAAGCAGCTTAAATAGTTCAGTTTCCTAAGAGGGATTCTTTGGTGAACTTATTTGTTGAAATTCCTCTGTCAGCTCTTTTCATTTACAAATGCTTCTGCAAATAGTTCTGAAAGACCTGAGAAGAACTTTTAGTCTTGGAGTTTTTGTGTTTGGTTTTTTTTTTTCCCCTCTACCCTGCTGCTTGAAAAGATGGTCTAGGAGCCATTTAACAGTGTAATTATTTCAGTATCATGCAATAGTGCAAGCAGGGTGCCTGAATACCTGTGGCTATGTAGTCACACAGCAACACAAGGCGAAAGGAAAGAAACCATGGCAACAAAGAAATAACACAGATTGGAACAATCAGTTTAGGATGGAAGAATATTGCAGAAATTATGCAATTTATGGATAGGGTTGGAATAATATCTGCCAGCAGGCAGCTTTCACAGAATCAGGGAACTGTTTCAGTTGGAAAAGACCTCCAAGTTGATTGAGTCAAACAATCAACATGACAGCAGCCACCAAAGTGTGTCCCCAAGTACAGCAGCCACATATTTCTTGAGCACCTCCAAGGATGGGGACTCCACCACATCCCTGGGCAGCCTGTGCCAATCCCTGACCACTCTTGCAGCAAAGGAATTTTTCCTCATCTCCAAACTAACTCTCTCCTGGCACAATTTCAGGCCATTTCCTCTTGTTCCATCACCTGAGACTATGGGGCAGAACCCAACCCCTACCGCTTTTCTACTTGCTTTCAGGGAGCTGTAGAGAGCAATGAAGTCTCCCTCAGCCTCTTCTCCAGACTAAACACCCCCAGTTCCCTCAGCTGCTCCTCCCCAGACCTTTCTCCAGAGCCTTCACCAGCTGAGAGGGAGTTCTGAAAAAAGCAGCAGCAAACACCTCCCTGTCTTCAGCATCCAGAACTCTGCAATCCAAGCTGGCTAATGGCAGTGCAGCATCTGACCCACAGCAGGCTTCAGCTTGCTTGCAGAGATGAAATGCTGCATATGTAGCCAGCTCAGAACAGTTTTTCCTTTGGCTTGGGATAATGCTGGGTTTACAAAGATTTATTTTTTTTTGCCTTTTTTGCTACCTTTATAACAGGGTGAGGGAAGTGATCCTCCTCTACTCTGCATTGGTGAGACCTCACCTGCAGTACTGCAGACAGTTCTGGAGCCACTTTTACAAGAGGGCTTATGGATGTGCTGGAAGGTATCCAGAAAAGGGCCATGAGGATGAGCAGAGGGCTGGAGCTGCTCTGCTGTGAGGAGAGCCTGAGGGAGTTGAGGCTGTGCAGTCTGGAGAGGAGAAGGCTCCCAGGTGACCTTATTGTGACCTTGCAGTATCTTAAGGGGGCTACAAGAAAGCTGGGAAGGGATTTTTTTAGGCTGTCAGGCAGTGATAGGACTGGGGGGAATGGAACCAAGCTAGAAATGGGTAGATTCAGACTGGATGTTAGGAAGAAGTTGTTCAGCATGAGGGTGCTGAGAGCCTGGAAGCAGTTGCCCACGGAGGTGGTGGAAGCCTCATCCCTGGAGGTGCTTAAGGCCAGGCTGCATGAGGCTGTGGCCAGCCTGATCTAGTGTGAGGTGTCCCTGCCCATGGCAGGGGGGTTGGAACTGGATGATCCTTGTAGTCTCTTCCAACCCTGATTGGTTCTGTGATTCTGTGACTTTCTGCCTCCTGTTCTACTGACTGGCCTGAGGTCTGACTGCTAGAAAAAGTATGCAGGAATCAGCTGAAGGTTTCATTTGAAACAACCTATTTTGATGTTGTCTAAAGGGATTCTGTTACTCAGAGTCTACCTCTTCTTACACTCTTCAAATTACAGCTGCTCAGACAATCCTCTGACATTGAAGTCATTCAGACCAATCAATACTGTACACATGCAAGAGTGGCACAAAATGTCTTTATGTTCCTTCAGGCAATATTTCAGACCAATGAGGCTGCCAATTCACCCTCAGTTCACACATCTTAAGCAAAATATGTTGTTCTTGAAGGGAAAAGGAAAGCTTGTGCAGTTAGAGGTGAAGCCTGAGGTAGGTGCAAAGGAAACTAAAGTTAACTGCTATGGAATGGCAGCTTGGGGGGTTGTGTAGTCAAAAATGCCCTTGGTCTTACTCTGAAAGCAGCATTTTTTGCTATGGGAGAAGTTTCTTTAATATATATATATATATATTATTTTTTCTTTGCCATGAGAATGCAAATCAGTGTCCTCTTGAGCAGGAACACAAGTTTGGTAGCAGTGCTGTTGGTAGCAGTGCTGTTATCTTTCTCAGGAAAGATTAAATTGAACGTCTAACCATGATACTCACTTGGAACACAGCACAAGCCCCAGAGCTGTTTCACTGCATTAAGTACTATTAATGTTCTTCCTCATCTGAAATAAGGGGAAAATATTGACCCTAAAGGGGCAATAGTCACTTGAAGTCTACTCAGCTTCACAGAGTCGAAGTAAGTTTCAGCCCCCTTTCATTTTTAATAGAATCATAGAATCATAGAATGGTAAGGTTGGAAGGGACCTCAAGGATCATCTAGTTCCAATCCCCTGCCATAGGCAGGGACACCTCCCACTAGTACAGCTCACTCAAGGCCTCATCCAATCTGGCCTTGAACCCCTCCAGGGAGGGAGCAGCCACAACCTCCCTGGGCAACCTGTGCCATTGCCTCACCACCCTTACTGCAAAGAACTTCCTCCTAACACCCAGTCTAAATCTCCCCTCTGCCAGTTTAAGCCCATTGCCCCTTGTCCTGTCATTGCAGGACCTTGTAAATAATCCTTCCCCAGCCTTCCTGTAGGCCCCCTTCAGATACTGGAAGGCTACTATCGGGTCCCCTCGAAGCCTTCTCTTCTCCAGGCTGCAGAGCCCCAACTCTCTCAGCCTGTCCTCATAGCAGAGCTGCTCCAGCCCTCTGATCATCTTTGTGGCCCTCCTCTGGACCCGCTCCAACACTTCCATGTAGTGGAATACGTCCAGTAGGTTTCATTTCTTGTTTCTCTTCTCCTATAGCTGTAAAAGTGGAATCATCTCATAGAATTTTAGAATCATGGAACTGATGAGGTTGGAAGAGACCTCTGAGATCAAGCCCAGCTGCTCACCCAGAGCTCACAACCCCACTATTGCTGCTGAGCCACTACCACTAAGCCACATCCCTCAGCACCACATCCCTGCACCTTTTTAATAATCCCAGGGATGGAGATTCCAGCACCTCCCTGGGCAGCCTGTGTCAGTGCTCAAGAACCCTTTCTGGAAGGAAAATTTTTTTCATCTCCAACCTAACCCTCCCCTGGCACAATTTCAGGCCATTTCCTCTCCTTCTATCACCTAATCCTAGGGAGAAGAGCCAAACCCCCACCTCACTGCAGACTCCTTTCAGGGAGCTGTAGAGAGCAAGCAATGAGGTCTCCCCTCAGCCTTCTCTTCTTAAGGCTAAACAGCCCAAATTGTTTCAGCTGTTCCTCATCAGATATGTGTCCCAGGTTGGGACTTCACCAGCTTGGTTGCTCTACTTTAAACACCTTCCAGTACCTCAATGCCCCTATTTGAGTGAGGGACCCAGAACTGAACACAAACCAAGGAGACTGGAAAAGGCAAAGCAATAAACTGCATTTAGTGGCAGCAAAACTCTGAATCATTCATCACTGCCAAAAGCATTTGGTGTAAATGATGAAATAGGTCACTTCTTATGGCACCAGGCCTCCAAATGACAAAATGGAGTAGACCCCTGCACCCATCTCCTGCTGAGATCCACATATCCCAAACAACCCCCTGCTGAAAGAGAGGACAATGAAACATCTCCATACTTCTGGCTTTAATTTCAACTCATTGCTTTTCTTGTTGTCCAATTTCCTGACTGCAGTTATATTTGTATTGCTACTCCCTCATGCCTAAATTGCATTCTCCTGCTAAATATTTAAGCAACTCTCATGCTTCCTAGTTGACTTTTGGTGACTCCATAGCAGAGAGGAGTAAAAACTGCCAACTAGATCAGGCTGCCCAGAGCCCCGTCAAGCATTACATTGAATATATCCAGAAATGGGGTCTCAGCTACCTCCCTGGGCAACCTTTTCCAGTGTTTCACCACCATCGTGGTGCAGAACTGGTTCCTAACATCTAATCTAAATCTTCTCTGCTCTACTCTGAAGCCATTGCCCTCATTCTGTCACTGCAGGCTCTTGTGAACAGTCTCCCTCACTCTTGTAGATGCCCTTTGGGTTCTGGAAGGTTTTTATTAGGTCTCCCTGTAGCCTTCTCTCCAGGCTGAACACCCCCAGCTCCCTCAGCCTATCCTCACAGTAGAAGTGCTCCAGCCCCCTGATTATTTTTGTGGCCCTCCTCTGGACCTGCTCATTCAGGTCCATGTCCTGCCTGTATTGAGGGCTGCAGACCCAGATGCAGCATTCCAGTACTCTTCCACTAGCCCAGGTTGTACAAGACCTCACCCAATCTGCATTTGAACATCTCCAGGGAGGAGGAATCCACAACCTCCCTGGGCAGCCTGTTCCAGAGTCTCACCACCCTCACTGTGAAGAATCTCTTTCTGATATTCAGTTTAAATCTCCACTCTTTCAGATTAAAGAGAGGGAGAAGAACCTTCACACTTTACATTGCAAATAAAGGGAAACCAAACAGTTTGTCAAGTGATGCTGGAGAGGCTTTATTTCAGGATTAGAAACAAGCTGAGTAAAAATCCAGACAGGGGCTTGATTTGTTTTTTCGTTGTGATGGCAATCTTTCTTATTTAGAATATCAAACAGCATTTTCCTTACAAACTAGGAGAAAGAAAAAAAAAATCTTATTTCTCAGTGATTTCTCATAAAGCAAAAGAAGAAGTAGAAAAAAAATCAAGAAATCTAAAAGGAATTCTAAAGAAAAAAAAGGTAGGAAGAAAAATGAAGGTACCCTCGAGTCAATGCATTGTAATGAGAATATTCAAACTATTTTCATATCTCAGCCTATTAATTCTGGCAGTTTTCTCATGACCTCTCCTATAATCTATTTATACTGTGCCTGCCTGAATGATATGTGACAGGGAATGGTGTTTGTTTTACTTTTACAGCATGCTGGGAAGCGTTCATTGCCCTCTTTTAAACATGCATTTTAGAACTTCCTGCTCCTTGTGAAAAGAAAAAAGAGTAAAAAAAACCCAGAAATAAACCAGCTTTCTGTTAAGTGATTAGCAAAGATGAATGAATTTGGGGAGGGGAAAAAAATCACACTGAATTACTTACTAAAACTCATGGTCAATAATTTGCTCGACCTTGTGGTGAATAACATGTTCCAAAGAGAAGCATTTATGACTCTTGCCCCAAAGAGGAGACTTGATGGTCCTGTACCTGGGTGGGTGCAATCCCAAGCACAACTGCAGGCTGGGTGGTGAATAGTTGAGAGCAGCACTGAGGAAAAGGACCTGGGGGTCTGGGTCGGTGAAAAACTCAACATGAGCCTGCAGTATGAGTGCAGCCCAGACAGCCTGGAGAAGAGAAGGCTTCCAGGAGACCTTAGAGTAGCCTTCCAGTATCTGAAGGGGGCCTACAGGAAGGCTGGGGAGGGATTATCTACAAGGTCTTGCAATGACAGGACAAGGGGCAATGGGTTTGAGTTGGCAGAGGGGAGATTTAGACTAGATGTTAGGAGGAAGTTCTTTACAGTGAGGGTGGTGAGACACTGGAACAGGTTGCCCAGGGAGGTTGTGGTTGCTCCCTCCCTGGAGGTGTTCAAGGTCAGGTTGGATGAAGCCTTCAGTGACCTGTACTAGTGTTTGGTGTCCCTGCCTATGGCAGGGGGTTGGAACTGGATGATCCCTGAGGTCCCTTCCAATCTTACCATTCTATGATTCTATGATCTATAATCACCTACATATTTATCTGTGTATATATATTTATCTTTGTATTTACCTTAATTTATCTTATATTGTAATATATTGCACAAAATCATTATACCATTCTATGATTCCATGATTTTATTATCATTATTCCCATTCAATCTTCTACAAGCCACATTTGTTTATTTGCTCCTTTCTTTTTGAAAGGAACAAATTTCAATTTGTTATTTGCTCCTTTGTTTATTTCTTTCCGCCTTCGTTCCCAGATACCATTTCATATTTACAGCAGGAGCAGAAACTTTTATTTTTTTTAAATTTTTTTTTCCCTTCCAGCAATTCAAGGGACACATTTTTGCATGCTGCAATGCCTGACATTTTGTAGCACTGTAACGAAGAGAAGCACTTCACCTTTTCCATACCCACCCTCCAAGAAAACCTCTGCTGCTGCAAAGTGTCCTTTCGATGGCAGAAAAACCTCTGCTGTCTCTGTACATCTCTACAGCCCTGCTCAATGGCTGCTTTAAAGTCACTTGGTTATCCTTCCACATCTACAAACCACAGCAGTGCATCCCCCAGGGTTAATATGGCCCCTCCTTAACTGCTTCACGCAAAATGGGTTGCTAAGAGCTTTGCAGCCATGGTTTTATCATGAATCATAGAGTCAACCAGGTTGGAAAAGACCTCTAAGATCATCCAGTCCAACCTATCACCTAACACCTTCTCATTAACTAACCCATGGCACTAAGTGCCTCATGCAGCCTCCTCTCACACACCTCCAGGGATGGGCACTCCACCACCTCCCCAAGCAGCCCATTCCAATGCCAATCACTCTTGCTGGGAAGAACTTCTGCCTAACATCCAGCCTTAACCTGCCCTGGCACAGCTTGAGATTGTGTCCTCTTCTTCTGTCCCTGGGGGCCTGGCAGAAGAGCCCAACCCCACCTGGCTACAACCTCCCTTCAGGTAGCTGTAGAGAGCAATGAGGTCTGCCCTGAGCCTCCTCTTCTGCAGGCTGCACACCCCCAGCTCCCTCAGCCTCTCCTCACAGGGCTGTGCTCCAGGCCCCTCCCCAGCCTTGGTGCCCTTCTCTGGACACCTTCCAGCACCTCCACATCTCTCTTGAATTGAGAGGCCCAGAGCTGGACACAGCACTCATAACTGGGAAGAGAAAAACTCAGATGCAACAACACCGTGAATGTAGCCCATGCAGTTTTCACTTCAGACACATAGGAAAAGAGAAGGATCTGACCCAGTCAGATAAACTGCAAGATCCTAAGTGGACAGACAGGTTGGGCTGGATGTTAGGAACATCTTCCACTAGCCCGGGATGCTCAGTGTTTCATCCAGCCTGGCTTTGAACACTTCCAAGGAGGCGGCATCCACAGCCTCCCTGGGCAGCCTATTCCAGTGTCTCCCCACCCTCACTCTGAAGAATTTCTTCCTAATCTCCAGTCTCAGTCTCCTCTCTTCCAGCTTCAATCCATTCTCCCTCATTCTATCACTACCAACCCCTCCCCAGCTTTCTTGCAGCCCCCTTCAGATACTGGAAGGACACTATGAGGTCTCCTTGGACCTTCTCCAAGCTGAACAGCCCCAAATGCAGAGGCACAAACCCTTTTGTAAAGGTCTCTCTTTTTCTGCTCTACTCTCTTTTTCCAGGACTTTCCTAAGCATTCCAGTCATTAGTTCCCCCTAAAACAAAATTTGTGATGACTAAAGTGGAAGTGAAGGATGACTTGGCTATTCACATGTGTTTCATAATCTGGGAACAGGCTGCTCAGAGCTGGACAGGATGTGTCTCATTTTGAATGCTGGTTCATAACCTAACCCCTGAGTAACATAGGACATGCAAGGAGCAGAGTTCCAACACTTGCATGAATTACTCTCATCCTTCTCTAGGGCATTGTGCAATCCAGCTGGGATGGCAAAGCTTGTCCAGAGTATGCTCTAAGGACCATCAAATTGAGAAATTAGTTTTTTCACTTGTCTTCCTTCCTTCCTTCCTTCCTTCCTTC
>VWZE01007795.1:16402-27486 GCA_013396675.1 Eubucco bourcierii
TTCTTTCTTTCTTTCTTTCTTTCTTTCTTTCTTTCTTTCTTTCTTTCTTTCTTTCTTTCTTTCTTTCTTTCTTTCTTTCTCTCTCCTTCTTTCTTTCTTTCTCTCCTTCTCTCTCTCTCTTTTTCTTTCTTTCTTTCTTTCCTCTGAACACTGCAAATGCTTTGGCTCCCACTCAAGGTACTGCAGAATACAAAGAAAGGCCAAAATCTGAAGAAGCAGCTGCCTGTTGAAATTTCATCTCCTCTTGCCTAAAATAAGCCCCTCTCCTCTGCAGTCATCACTCCCTCTTCTGTGGCCCACACTCCCAGAGCCACACTCTTTCCTGGGAATGTCCCTTTCACAGTAACTTGCAGCTTCCTGGCATCTTTGGTGGGCAGCATCTGCCAGCACATTCATTCCTTCCCATAAGAGCTTTTACCAGAGGACAGGAGGCTGCTGCCACCCACAGAGAGGCCAGGCAGGAGCAAGATCAAAGTCTGTCACCTGGAACACAACAAATGGCCCACCTGAGTGAGAAACATATCAGTCTCTGTGATAGCATCTACTTATCTTTTCTTCATTAATTAGTGATGAAGAAGTAAAAACAAAGTGAAGTTCTGGGTGTGGGGGGGGTTGTCTGACATAATTTTTATTTTTCACTCTGTTCCTAGGATGGCCATGAGCTGGGAGTGCTCATACAAAGTCTGCTTTTACCTATCTGCTGCCTTTGTCAGGGAAAGAGAGGCTGATCTCCAAGTGCATGTCTCTACCACGAAAGCCTGAGGAAGAGGAAGGCTGGGGAAGGGCTGTTTAGAAAGGCTTGTAGTGATAGGATGAGGTGCAGTGCTTTGAAACTGGATCAGGGCAGGTTTAGGTTGGACATTAGAAGGAAGTTCTATGAAGTGGTGAACTACTGAGACAGGTTGTCCAGAGATGTGGTTGAGGCTCTGTCGCTGGAAACATTCAAGATCAGGCTTCATGTTGCCTAGGGCAGCCTGATCTAGTTGGAAGTGTCCTTGCTGACTGCAGAGGGGTGGATAAGATGACCTTTGAGGGTCCCTTTCAACCCAGTGCAATCTGTGAAATTTGTGTGAATAGTTAGGACAGGTGGAAGTTAAGTTCAGGGCATGTTAACTTTGCTCTCCTCGGATCCCACCTGAGGTACCGGATAAGCTTCTGGAGTCCCCAGCACAAGAAGGATATGGAACTTTGGAGCCAGTCCAGAGGAGGCCACAAAGATGCTCAGAGGGCTGGAGCAGCTCTGCTATGAGGACAGGCTGCAAGAGTTGGGGCTCTGCAGCCTGGAGAAGAGAAGGCTTCCAGGAGACCTTAGAGTAGCCTTCAAGTATCTGAAGGGGGCTACAGGAGGGCTGGGGAGGGACTATTGAGAAGGTCTTGTAATGACAGGATGAGGAGCAATGGGTTTAAAGTGTCGGAGGGGAGATTGAAACTGGATGTTAGGAAGAAGTTGTTTGCAGTGAGGGTGGTGAGACAATGGCACAGGTTGCCCAGGGAGGTTGTGGATCACAGAATTACCAAATGTGATTGAAGGGGGGTGGAAGGACAGGCAGTAAAATATAAGAGAATGTAGTAATGGACTATGCCAGGCTAGTAAAACCCAAACATAAGACAGACAGAGGAAGTGTTGAGGGCCCTTGAGAGGCAGCCAGAGTGAATCTAGTTTCATCCCTTCCCTCATGGGTGTTGGCACTTACCTAGCTGGCTCACGAGGGCTTTGAGGCAGATTTGCCTGCCCTTCTTCCTTACCACAACAACCACAACAATGATAATCTTCCCCTGATCATCAAAGCTGGGATCTGCTAGAAGGCAACATAAAAAAAGTGTCTTTTTCTGTAGTGGAAACATAGAATAAGAGAGAACCTGAATCTCTGGACCACCGAGTTTTTACAGGACAGATTCTCTCTTCCTGCTTTAATTTTGTTCATAGATTCAGAAGAGGATTTGGGTTGGAAGGGCCCTTAATGGTCATCCAGTTCCAACCTCCTGCCATAGGCAGGGACACCTCCCACTAGTACAGCTCACTCAAGGCCTCATCCAACCTGGCCTTGAACACCTCCAGGGAGGGAGCAGCCACAACCTCCCTGGACAACCTGTGCCAGTGCCTCACCACCCTCACTGGAAAGAATTTTTTCCTAGTCTCCAGGCTAGATCTCCCCTCCTCCAGTTTCAATCCTTTCCCTCTCATCCTATCACTCCAAGACCTTGCCAAAATTCCCTTCTTGTAAGCCTCTTTCAGGTAGTGGAAGGCTGCTGTAAAGTCTCCCTGGAGTCTTCTCTTCTCCAGGTAACATTCCAGTAATGCTCTGGATTGCAATAAATGCTACCCTTTCTTTCCCAGGCTGCTTTAAAAAAGATAAACTTTTATTTCCAGCCCAGGGGGAAATTATCTTTGCTCCCCATTCTTCTGAGCAGTCTGCAACCTGTACTGGTATTGGGAGTGCTGTGCATGTGCCTCTCTCCCAGCCTAGTCTCATGCTCCAGGAGCTCTTCCCCCAGGGTATGTTTGCTCCTTGCATCTCCTTCCTGCAGAGACTTTCACTGGACCCAGGCAGAGCAGTCAACAGGAGGCAGGCTTCCTGTCTTCTCTGCTGCCACTGCTATTGGAGAGGTGCACACAATAAGCTGTGAGCAGATGAAGCAGATGCTATCCATCAAAATTTAATAAAAGGGACTCTTACATAAATAGCATTAAGATGCAGCTGCCTGGAACTTCCTGGGAAGCAGTATTTGGAGCAGCATGTAGCCCTCTAAGTTTGCTAAGCTGGAGCAACACAATCATCTAGAAACAAAGATTGTTCTGATGATTTGTTTTATTTATTTATTTTTTTTTAGTAATGACAAAGCTGCAGCCAAAGTAGGTCAGAACTGGAAGGAGAACTTATCCATGCCAGGCTCTCTGTGTGCTCATGGGCCTTAAACCTTACTGGGTTTGTGTTGTTGTTGACGTTGTTTTTGTTTGAAGTTGTTGATGTTCTGGAGCCCTCAGCACAGGAAAGACATGGAAGTGTTGGAGCGGGTCCAGAGGAGGTCACGAAGCTGTTCAGAGGGCTGCAGCAGCTCTGCTATGAGGACAGGCTGAGAGAGTTGGGGCTCTGCAGCCTGGAGAAGAGAAGGCTTTGAGGGGACCTGATAGTAGCCTTCCAGTATCTGAAGGGGGCCTACAGGAAGGCTGGGGAGGGACTATTGACAAGGTCTTGCAATGCCAGGACAAGGGACAATGGGTTTGAACTGGCAGAGGGGAGATTTAGACTGGATGTTAGGAGGAAGTTCTTTGGAGTGAGGGTGGTGAGACACTGGTACAGTTTGCACAGGGAGGTTGTGGCTGCTCCCTCCCTGGAGGTGTTCAAGGCCAGGTTAGATGAGACCTTGAGTAAGCTGTACTAGTGGGAGGTGACCCTGCCTATGGCAGGAGGTTGGAACTGGATGATCCTTGAGGGCCCTTCCAACCTTACCATTCTATGATTCTATGATTCTATGTTCTGAGTGACAGAGCAGGGGGCCAAGAGTGGGGTTTAAGGATTACTTAGAATCATAGAACAGTTGAGGTTGGAAGAGGCCTTTGAGAACATCAAGTCCAACCACTCAGCCAGAACTCACAACACCACCACTGCTGCTGAGCCACTGCCAGTAAACCACATCCCTCAGCACCACATCCGTGCATCCTATAAATCCCTCCAGGGATGTTGACTCCACTGGCTCCCTGGGTTGCCTGTGCCAGGGCCTGAGGACCCTTTTTGTTAATATTTTTTTCCTAGTATCCAATCTGAGTCTCCCTTGACACAGCTCGAGGCCATTTCTTCTTTCGCTGCTGCGAGAAGAGGGCAAACCTCACCTCAGTCCAGCCTCCTGTGAGGGAATTGTAGAGGATGATGAGTTCTCTCCCCAGCCTTCTCTTTTGAAGGCTAAACAACCCCAGTTTCCTCAGCTGTTCCTCACAGGATTTGTGGTCAAAATCCTTCACCAGCTCGGTTGCTCTTCTCCTACTTTAATGAAGTTGTACTGGAAGTGAATCAGAAATGATCCCACATTTGCATCAAAGCACACAAATGACTCAAAACAATCAGTACAGCACCACAGAAGTATTCAGTGTTGTAAGTCCTCTCACATTTGATTACTCAGAGCTCCACATACTCCACTGTGCAATTCAGACAGGCTTGGATGCCTAACACATCCTTTTTCCACACCTGGTTATTCACATTTGGCAGGTTGCATTGGGTTGGAAGGTACCCTCAGAGGTCATCTTGTCTAACCCCACTGCAGGCAGCAGGGACACCTCCAACTAGAGCTGCTGGCCAGATACACATCAAGTCTGACCTTGGGTGTCTTCAGGAACAGGGACAAAACCACATCCTTGGGCAACCTGTTCCAGTACTTCACCACCCTCATTGCAAAAAGCTTCCTCCTGATGTCCAACCTAAATCTCCCCTGCTCCAGTTTCAAACCACTGCACCTCATCCTATCCCCACAGGCCCTGCTAAACAATCCCTCCCCAGCCTGCCTGTAGGTCCCTTTCAGATACTGAAATGCAGCTGTAAGGTCCCTTCAAACCTTTCTCTTCTCCAGGCTGAACAATCCCAATTCTCCCAGGCTGTCTTCACAGCAGAGGTACCCCAGCCTTCTGATCACAGGATCACACAGACTCACAGAAGCATCCAGGTTGGCAAAGCCCCTCAGGATCACCAAGTCCAACCTAGAACCCTACTCTACAAGATTCACCTTAAACCACAGCCCTAAGCACCACATCCAAACCACCCTTAAACACAGCCAGGCTGGGGGACTCCACCACCTCCCTGGGCAGCTCATTCCAGTCCCTGACCACTCTCTCCCTGAAAACCTTTTACCTAATTTCTGATCTAAACCTCCCGAGCCTCAGCTTGAGGTCATTCCCCCTTGTTCTGTCTCCAATTACCTGTGAGAAGAGCTCAGCAGCAGCCTCTAGTCCTGGAGTTAACTTCTTTCCCCTGACAAGAGGCTGAACCTAAGCCTGCTAATGACTTTTGTCTTGACAGTTCTCTTGGTGTTCTGAACTCTCCTGCTTACAGCAAAGCCTTATCTCTGCCCAGAAGTATTGCCATGAGGCTTGCTGAAATCTGGGCTGCATCTTAGACATGTCAGTTAGTTGAACCTTGGTCACCAGCTGCATCTGGTGTTTAAAAAAAAAAGCAAACTAAAAACATTTCAAAGCAAGATTTTTGATGAGGAACAGGTCAGGGTAAACTTGTTGTCAGTTTGCTTCACAAAGCCCATTCATGTCCTTTCCCAGTAAAATTAGGATACATCAGTTCTGTTACCTGTTATGGGGTTGAAAGGGTCTACAACTGCAGAGCTCAGTCATTTCTTTGGAGGCACAGGAGGGGATGGACAACCACTTCTCTTTCTTTTGGTTTGGGTTTTTTTTTTTGGTTGGTTGCTTGGTTTTTGGATTTTTTGTTTCTTTTATTTTTGTTTGGTTGTGGTGTTTTGTTTCTGGTTTTTTTTTTTTTTTTTTTTTTTTTTTTTTTGTCTTAGGTATTAGGGAGAGTCAAATAAAGACATAAAGATCAAGGTGGGAACAGGTGGAGCACACAGTCCCTGCTTGGTGGACTAGGAGCTCCCAAAGGAGTTGTTGTCTGGGGAGGGACAATCTTCCTATTTGTTTTGGTAATGAAGTCTATACTAAGAAGCTCAGAGGGAAAAAGTTGTTACCACCTTATAGGAATGATGGAAACATCTTGTCTACTCTGCTCTAGTGAGACCTCACCTGGAGTACTGTGTCCAGCTCTGGGGCCCCCAATGCCAGAGAGACATGGAGTGGGTCCAAAGGAGAGTCAGTGAGCTGGTCCAGAGGAAGGCAGTGAAGCTGGAGAAAGACCTAGAGAGTAAATCTGATGAGGAACAACTGAGGGAGCTGGGGATGGCTAGTTTGAAAAAGACAAGGCTGAGGGGAGACCTCATTGCTGTCTACAGCTACCTGAAGGGATATTGTGGAGAGACTGCTGCTGGGCTCTGCTCACAGGTAGTTGGAGACAGAACAAGGGGGAATGGCCTCAAGCTGAGGCTGAGGGGAGGTTTAGATTGCACAATAGGAAGAAGTTTTTGATGGAGAGAGTGGTCAGGGACTGGAATGAGCTGCCCAGGGAGGTGGTGGAGTCCCCCAGCCTGGTTGTGTTTAAGGGTGGTTTGGATGTGGTGCTTAGGGCTATGGTTTAAGGTGAATCTTGTAGAGTAGGATTCTTGGTGATTCTGAGAGGCTTTGCCAACCTGGATGATTCTGTGAGTCTGTGAAGTAACGAACCTCAAATTTTAGAGTGGACTCCCTAACTTAGCCACAATTTGTCTGATTACATCTTGGTGCAACACTGACCAAACCCAGCAACTGATGGTTCTGCCAGGTTGTATTCCATAAAACGAGGCAAATTCTAAGGGCTGCATTAATGGCCCTGCTTGAAATCAAATGAAGAGCTTACATTTCCAATTTCTTATCTTTCTACAATTTTCAGGCTTTGCTTCAACACAATTCCCCTTTTTGCAGGCTTTAATTTCAAGTTTTGCACCTGGCCTTAGCCTAGAGGCAGAAAGAAAAAGGATGCAAGTCAAAACAAAGAGGCAGAGGCCTCCAGGAGTTAGATAGGACAGCTAACAGCAGAGAGGGGAAAGCTGCACACGTTCACAGTGTGCTTGGGGTGACTGAATAAAGTAGTCATTGTTGGATTTGCTCTCCTTTCAGCTTGCTGGACCTTTGAAATAGGGGAAATACAACTCAATTTCCTTTCTCAATAGGGGAAATGCAGCTCAGTTTCCTTTCTCAATAGGGAAAATGCAGCTCAGTTTCCTTTCTCAATAGGGGAAATGCAGCTCAGCTTGCCTTTGAAATAGGGAAAATGCAGCTCAGTTTCCTTTCTCAAAAGGGGAAATGCAGCTGAGTTTCCCTTTGAAATAGAGGAAATGCAGCTCAGTTTCCTTTCTAAATAGGGAAAATGCAGATAAGTTTCCCTTTGAAATAGAGGAAATGCAGCTCAGTTTCCTTTCTCAATAGGGAAAATGCAGATAAGTTTCCTTTCTAAATAGGGAAAAATGGAGCTCAGTTTCCTTTGTAAATAGGAAAATGCAGCTCAGTTTCCTTTCTAAATAGGGAAAATGCAGCTCAGTTTCCTTTCTCAAAAGGGGAAATGCAGCTCAGTTTCCTTTCTCAAAAGGGGAAATGCAGCTCAGTTTCCCTTTGAAATAGAAGAAATTCAGATAAGTTTCCTTTCTAAATAGGGGAAATGCAGATAAGTTTCCTTTCTAAATAGGGAAAATGCAGCTCAGTTTCCTTTCTCAATAGGGAAAATGCAGCTCAGTTTCCCTTTGAAATAGAGGAAATGCAGACAAGTTTCCTTTGTAAATAGGGGAAATGCAGCTCAGTTTTCTTTTCAAATAGAGGAAATCCACTTTAGGTTTTTTTCCCAATAGAGGAAATGTTGCTCAATTTCCTTTCTAAATAGAGGAAATGCATCTCAGTTTCCCTTTTAAATATGGCAAATGCAGCTCTATTTCCTTCCTGAATAGAGAAAATGCATCTCAGTTTCCTTTCTAAATAGAGGAAATGCATCTCAGTTTCCTTTCTAAACAGAGGAAATGCATCTCAGTTTCCCTTTGAAATATGGGAAATGCAGCTCAGTTTCCTTCCTGAATAGAGAAAATGCAGCTCAGTTTTCATTTTAGAGGAAATCCACTTTACTTTCCTTTTAAAATAGAGGAAATACAGCTTATCTTCCTTTTTTAAGCAGAGAAAATGCACCTTAGTTTGCACTGGGTATTTGCATTAAAGCAGACATTACCAAAATAAAGAGTAAAGAGTGAGGTATAACTTTACTTTCATGCTATTAAAAAAGAAAAAAAAAAAAACAAACCCAAAAAACTCCACTGTCTTTAAAGAGTGACAATGATAAAAAACTCCACCCCCAAACCTACCATTTTTAAAGCTGATTTCCTCTCTGCGTCGTTGTCCTGGGGAGAAAGCAGGCAAAGGAAAAGCAGCAGCAAAGTTGCTATAAAGCAGTTCTGGCCACGGATGTTAGAAATAGTTCCCCTAATAAAAACATGATTTCATGAGGTTCATCTCTATCAAAACCATGCTGCAGGCTGAAGAAATACATAAACCCTTGCTCCCCCCCACCTCCCTTGTTATTAGCCAGGATAATTGTAGATTGCACCTTAGACTACTTGGTTTGACTGATTACAGCCATAAGTAAAGGCAGGTTGATATCTGTTGAAATAGTTTTACCTAAAGTTACCCCTCCCCCTCTTCTCCCCCTCTCTCTGATATTAATCTCCACTTTAACTAACTCCAAGATTAATTTTAGATCATTTCCTTGAATCACAAAGATTTAGAACTGAGAGGAACAGCCAAACATAATTTTTTTTTCTTAGTAATGAGTCAGGAAAAGAAAAAAAAAAGAAAAAACAAACAAAAACACAACCCCACAGGGTTAAAACCAGAGAAAAAAACCCCAACAACAACAACAAAAAAAACCTTCCTAAAAATGTGTCATAGGGACATAAACAAAAAGAATTAAGATGAATTGCAGCTAAGCATCTGTTTCGCAGTGGAAAAGTAGTTCGGGGGAGTCTAAAAAAGAAAGCAAGCAAAGGAAACAGGGGAAAGGAGGAAAAAGAAAGCAAAAGAGCTGATAAAGTTGCTGGCTCCAATACAGGAGACATATCATTACCATATGATCTAATGTGGGTGTCAGCCTGGATTGTGTTCATTGAGAGAAACCTTATTTTCTAACTGTGCTATGGAATAGAAGCAGGAGGTTTTTCCACCAAGTGACAGTCGCTGAGCAGAGCTTTACCCCCTCCTCCTTTCCACACCTGCAAGCTCCATTTTTTCCCCCCTTCTTTTTTTTTTTTCTTTTTTTTTCTTTTTTTTTTTTTTTGGCTGGCTTGAATATTTCGTTTAATTACATCTCAGCTTTGAGAGCTCCTGTTGCAAATCCCTGGATTAAAAGGTATGGTTTTCAGTAACTCTCCTTAATTTGGTTGCTGCATTACTAGAACTTCAGGCAAGTCTAGGGCAAGGAGTAGCTGAATTTGAAGGAGAAGCAAGTTTAAAAAATATCCTACTAAAGGTTTAGCAGCGTTTTGTGTCCAGCACTTTTGTTCCTGGGGAACATGAGACTGCATTCTCCAGGACTCTGCAGACTTCCTACTGTTTATTTGACTGTTCTATCTCTTGTTTGGATTTGTAGAAGCACTGCTTTAATCCTTTCTGGTTTTTTTTTTTCCTTACTCTAAGTTTTTTTTTTTTTTTTTTTTTTTTTTTTCAGCACTTACAGTCTCTGTTTGCAATCCAGTGCGTAGAGGGAGTGTAAAAACTGAGTTGTTGCGTTCCTCTTTTAAGCTGCACTCTGTGAGTTCCTTTTTCTTTTGGATTTCTTCAGCTGGGTTCCAACTGTTAGTGAATATATTTAATTTCAGGTGAAATAAAACACTTCTGTAGTGGCTAAAAGGGGCTGAGTGTGTGGCTTTGAAATGTTCGTTCTGTGTTGCAGCGCAGGAGCAAGGGACTCTCGTTTAACTCTCCTTTAAAACTCTCATGGAAAGGAAGTTTCTATGAATGAAATAATAGAAAAGAAAAACTCCTGGAGTAGAAAACTCCTGTTAACAGAGTTTATACCTCTTGGGAAAACTTTTATATGTAGACATTTAGACTTTATTACAGAAAAATGGGTAAAATAATTAAGTAATGGGTAAGATATTTAAGGAGTAAGATAGTTAAGTAATGGGTAAGATATTTAGATAATGGGTAAAAATGTTTCAGTAGTGGCTAAAATGTTTCAGTGGTGGTTAAGTATGTTTCAATAGTGGCTAAAATGTTTCAGTAGTGGCTAAAATGTTTCATAGTGGCCAAAAAGTTTCAGCAGTGGCTAAAATGTTTCAGTAGGGGCTAAAATGTTTCAGTAGGGACTAAAATGTTCCAGTAGGGGCTAAAATGTTTCAGTAGGGGGCTACAATGTTTCAGTAGGGACTAAAATGTTTCAGCAATGGCTAAAATGTTTCAGTAGGGACTAGAATGTTTTAGTAGTGGCTAAAATGTTTCAGGAGTGGCTAAAATGTTTCAGGAGGGACTAAAATGTTTCAGTAGTGGCTAAAATGGTTCAGTAGTGGCTAAAATGTTTCAGTAGGGACTAAAATGTTTCAGCAATGGCTAAAATGTTTCATCAGTGGCTAAAATGTTTCAGTAGGGGCTAAAATGGTTCAGTAGTGGCTAAAATGTTTCATCAGTGGTTCAAATGTTTCAGTAGGGACTAAAATGTTTCAGTACTACCTTAAACGTTTCATATTGGCTAAAATGTTTCAGTAGTGGCTAAAATACTTAAATAATGGAAAGATTCCTTTGCTTTTGTTGGGGTTTTTTTGTGTGTTTTGTTTTGTTTTTTAATAAAGTGCCCATATTGTTTAACTCGGTTTTAGTGGCACTGCGAGAGATTTCTGACAGTAGGTGAGCTAATAATTAACTAATTGAGAAGCCAGCATTAAACTGAAGTGACAAGAAGACCACCAATAGAGCGGTGACGTGAGTGGCTGCAGCCTGTTTGCAGCGGTGTTTGAAGCTGGAAATGTGGCCAGCTCTATGCTATAGTTTCCTCTGTTTGTGGAAAAGTCTTCCTCACTGTAAACACACCATTAAGGCAGCTTTAAACAGCCAGGTCCTGCAGACATAAATATTGTGTCATAGACCTTTAAGAATTCAGATTGTCTTTTTTTTTTTTTTTTCTCCTCATACTTTTTTTCCTCCTCTTATATTTATTTCTGTTGCATTTTTTTCCTGCTCTTGTAGTTTTCCTCCTCTTGTGTTTTTTCTCCTCTTGCATTTTTTCCTCTTCTTATATTTTCCCTCTTCTTATATTATTCTTCTCTTGCATATTCTTACATATTTTTGTCTCCTCTTACATTTTTCTCCTCCTATTCCCTCCCTCTTATATTCTCCCCTCTAATGTTCCCCCTCTTATATTCCCCCTTTTATACTCCCCCCCTTATATTCCCCCCTCTTATATTCCCCCTTTTTATATTCCCCCCTCTAATGCTCCCCCTCTTATATTCCTCCCTTTATATTCCCC
>VWZE01007795.1:31537-41841 GCA_013396675.1 Eubucco bourcierii
GCAGGGGTTTGGAACTAGATGATCCTTGAGGTCCCTTCCAACCTTACCATTCTATGATTCTATGAAGCCCCATTAGAAAGCCTGCTGACAATTCTACGAGCATCAATTAAAATGCGCGAAGGAGAGGATTTTCAGGGTGAATTCTTTGCTCTCATAAAATCCCCTGGCCAAAACTGTGGAAAGCAAGCCAAGAATATCCAATGGGACACAACATTTTAGTCTGTTTTATTGTGCTGTTTAAGCAGCAGACATTTTTATTCCATTTTGTTGTGCTGTTTAAGAAGCAGAGCTCATTTCAGCAACCCAAGATCTTCCCTTCTCTCTTTCTCTCCATCCTGTCACTATATCCTACTCTTTCCCAGTAACTTTTCCTAGGCTATAATTTAAAACACACAGCAAGCTGGCTCTTAGAAATAAAATAATATATACATATATATTTCTCAAGGCCTGACATGCTGCACTAGAATGAGTTTGGGCTCCTCAGGTTCAACCCCAGGGGACAAACTCTTTGCTCTGAAACAAAATGCTAATGAACCGAAATGGACTGTGACGTTGGCAGGACATAGACACATGGAAAATGTGGCTTATTGTTTTGACTGTTTTGCATAACAAAGTTGACAGCACTGCCTGTTCTTAATAAATATTACTCCAAGGATGCAGACAGATGTGTTTACAGCTGCTTTTAAACTGCTTCGTAACAACAATGACAACAACAACAACAAAAAAAAGCCTATTGACCAGCAGTTACTAAGCTCCTATCACATAACTGCCCTACTTTCAACAGTTCAGTTTTCATTTATTGGAAGGAACAGTTATGCAATTGGTGGATGTGCTGGACCTCCTCCAGCAGGAACTGTGCAGCTATGGGAATCTGGTGCTTTGGTTGTAAATCTCCTGCTTTGATCCCCAGGTCCTGCCCAGAATCGATGAACTAAACCATGAAGCTGGCACTTTTCTTCGTCCTGCTACTGCCAACCTGCTTGGCCAAGCCCTTCCACCAGCAAGGCCTCTTTGACTTTATGCTGGAAGATGAAGGCTCAGCTGATTTACCTTCTACAGATGATCTGGTCATATCTGGATTTGGACCAGTGTGCCCCTTCCGCTGCCAGTGCCATCTCCGCGTGGTGCAGTGCTCTGACCTAGGTAAGCCCAAGACTCTCCTCATAGGGTTGGTGTTTGCCTTGTAGCCAGGACTTTGCAGCTGAGGTGAGCCCAAGACTCCCTTCATAGGGTTGGTGTTTGCCTTGTAGCCAGGGCTTTGCAGCTGAGATGAGCCCAAGACTCTCCTCATAGGGTTGGGGTTTGCCTTGTAGCCAGGACTTTGCAGCTGAGATGAGCCCAAGACTCTCCTCATAGGGTTGGGGTTTGCCTTGTAGCCAGGACTTTGCAGCTGAGATGAGCCCAAGACTCTCCTCATAGGGTTGGGGTTTGCCTTGTAGCCAGGACTTTGCAGCTGAGATGAGCCCAAGACTCTCCTCATAGGGTTGGGGTTTGCCTTGTAGCCAGGACTTTGCAGCTGAGATGAGCCCAAGACTCTCCTCATAGGGTTGGGGTTTGCCTTGTAGCCAGGACTTTGCAGCTGAGATGAGCCCAAGACTCTCCTCATAGGGTTGGGGTTTGCCTTGTAGCCAGGGCTTTGCAGATGAGATGAGCCCAAGACTCTCCTCATAGGGTTTGTGTTTCCTTGTGGCCAGGACTTTGCAGATGAGGTGAGCCCAAGACTCCCCTCATAGGGTTGATGTTTGCCTTATAGCCAGGGCTTTGCAGCTGAGGTGAGCCCAAGACTCCCTTCATAGGGTTGGTGTTTGCCTTGTAGCCAGGGCTTTGCAGCTGAGATAAGCCCAAAGCTCTCTTCATTGGATTTATGTTTGCATTCTAGCCAGAGCTTTGCTCAGATATGCCTTTAATCTGTCTGGGAAACTTCTGGTGGCTTAAAGAGCCCAAGCCTTGGGCAACCTCGCTTGCTTTGCCTGGGAACAAGTAGTAGGGATTCCTGATGCTTCCCTGTGCATGGGGAAGAAAATTGGGTTCTGAAAGGCATGAGGAGACAATTCAGAACCAGTTCTAGGTGACCATAGCTAGAGCTAGTAAGTGATTGAGAAGTGACCTGCAAGAAAAAGGAGGATTTGGATATCTGTGATGAGGAAAGGCTGAGAGCCCTGGAGTTGGTTAGCCTGGAGAGGAGAAGGCTGAAAGGAGATCTAATTAATATTTACAAATATCTGCAGGGTAGGTGTCAAGAAGAAGGGGCCATGCTCTTTTCATTGATGTCCTATGACAGGACAAGGGGCAGTGGACACAAACTGGAGCCCAGGAAGTTCCACCTCAATGTGGGGAAAAAACCTTTTTACTGTAAGGATCCTGCAGCCCCGGAGCAGGCTGCCCAGGGAGGTTGTGGAGTCTCCATCTCTGGAGACTTTCAAGCCCCATCTCTATGTGTTCCTGTGTGACCTGCCCTGGATGATCCTGCTCTGGCAGAGAGGTTGGACTGGATGATTTCCAGAGGTCCTTTGCAGCCCTCCCATTCTGTGATTCAACAATTCAATGGTGAGGCTGTGCCCTCCCAGCCTGTTACTGGGATTGTGGCAAGGAACTATGCAGCCTCTTAACTGGAATGGACCATATGAAGGAGGCCACAAAGCCCTGAGCAGATGGACATTTGCTGTGATCACAGAGTAGGTTTGATTGATTTCTTTAATGCATATCCTAGGTGTGTACATTTCACTTCTTCTTCTAGAGGGCACAGATTTCTCAGTCAAAGAGAAAAAAACTGTTCAAGGCTGTTCCTTCAAATGCCTACTCAAGAAATTCAAGTGAGGGCAGATGTGTGGAATGGAAACATTTCAAATGGCTCTAAATTGCAGGGCCCAAGCTATAACACTCTTAATCACACTGTCTACTACCTCAGCAGAGAAATCCTCACTTTTCCATTGCAACACAAGAGCATGGAGTCTCCAGCTCTGAATCATATATACTGGAACCAGCCCTTTGGAGCCAAGAGCTTGGAAGCACTCCCAAAACAATGAACACATTTTGGAGCTCCTTATTGAAAAGAAATTTCTCTTAGACACTGCTCAAGCTGGAAACATGAGAACCATTCTCAGAAACTCCCCTTCCTCCCTCACATCCTCTGTCAGAGCAGCAGGATGTGAAGCCATGGCTGCCATGGCTCTGGTTGACTTTCCCAGGAGGAGTTCTCAAGTAATGAAGATGCCTTCAGTGGGACTGCTCTTGGTTTAAGGCAGTATTATTCAATGTCAGTGTGCAGTGCAGGAAATCAATTACCAGTTGGTTTTGTTCACCAGGAAATCAGGCAATTTAGTCAGTGGACAGACAAATAGCTTCTCTTAGGTGTCCCTGCCCATGGCAGGGAGTTTGGAACTAGATGACCTTAATGGTCCCTTCCAACCCTGACTGATTCTATGATTCTCTTATGATTTTAGAGAGCTTGTTTTATATATAACCCACTTCCCTCAGCTCTGTAAATGTCTAGATGGGTGTTTCCATTTTCCTAGGCTCTAGCATTAGCCTTGATAGATGCTGTAAACCATGGACCTGGATCTCATTATGATGGGTGTCATCTAACTCCAGAAATGAGGCAGAAACATCAGCTACGCCCCTAGAAACTTCTGTGAATTTATTAAAGCATGCCACATCCTTACTCAGCAGATCTGTTTGGCAGCCCCAGTGAACAGTGCAAACCAAGTTGCACAACTGGGCAGGGGCTAACCTAGGCATGCACCCACACAGCTCTCACACTAATATCCCTGTGGAAAGATACTTTCATTTCTATTTTCTTTTACCATTTAGGTGCTAGGCAGTAACAGACATGGAGCAGGGAGTGAGGAAGAGGTTGCTCCACATGCCACAAGAGCCTTAGGTTTTATTGTTGTTAAACTGGCTAATGCTGATGGAATTTAAGTTATTTTGGGAGCTTGTCCCCAGCCTGTTTCAATTCTGCAGAATGTAAGGAGCTTTCACTTGGGGAAAAAAACAAAAAAGCAAGCAGAGATAGTCACACAGGGGCCCTTTGTTGCTGTACTTACTCCCATGCTCATTCAGTTCCCCTTCACACGCATGTGGTTTCATTGCAACCTAAATGCTTTGGGGTTCTTGGGGTTCCATAGTGGTGAAGAGCCTCAGAAATCCAGCAATTAAGGCCCCAGGTCTGTGTTTCTCAGCTAATTTTGAGAGAGGTGATGAGAAAAAGATATATTCTGAGCTTAGTTGAAAGCCACAGGCTGCAGCTGCTGCGATGAGAAGGTTGTGCTTTTGAAGTGGCTGAGAAGCTAACAGCCAGCCTCTGGGCACAAAGGAGGAGCTGGTATCTGCCAGGGTTTAAAATATGCAGTTCTGGGAAAAAAAAAAAAAAAAAAGGGAAATAATGGAAGTTCTTCACTGGAGGGGTGGGGAGACATTGGAATGAGTTGCCCGGAGAGCTTGTGGATGTCCCTCTCCCTGGGGCCTACAAGAAAGCTGGGGAGGGACTTTCTAGACTGTCAGGTATTTGAACAGACGTGGATAGCATTAAGGCCAATGTTTCCTGGGGGAACATTGTGAGGTGGTGGCTACGGTAGTGAAGCCAGCATGGGAATTTCTCACTTTTCATGTACTGCCTATGGTCAGTAGTTAATGGTTGGACTTGATTGTCTTCAAGACCTTTCAGTGTCTTAAGGGGGCTACAAGAAAGCTGGGGAGGGACTTTTGAGGCTGTCAGGTAGAGATAGGACTGGAGGGAATGGAACCAAGCTAGAAATGGGTAGATTCAGGTTGGATGTTAGGAAGAAGATCTTCGGCTTGAGGGTGGTGAGAGCCTGGCAGGGGTTGCCCAGGGAGGTGGTGGAAGCCTCATCCCTGGAGGTGTTTAAGGCCAGTCTGGATGAGGCTGTGGCCAGCCTGATGTAGTGTGAGGTGTCCCTGCCCATGGCAGGGGAGTTGGAACTAGATGATCCTTGTGGTCCCTTCCAACCCTGACTGGTGCTATGATTCTAAGTGTTTTAGACCTGGCTGGGTGAGGCTTTGAGCAGTGTGGTGTAGTGGAAGGGGCTGCAGCTATAACGTTTTTAAGATGTCTTCCAGCTCAAGCTATTCTATGGTCCTGTGTTTGATTCAGAGCTCACCAGAGTTGCCATTAAGTTTTATCCATCCTTGTCATGTGTGGCGATGACAAGCCCTGATGGAGAGTGGCCCAGGTGGGAGTCCCACCAGGGTGCAGGTTCCATGGCCACCACTGTGAGCAGGGACAGGACTGCTGTGTCTGCAGCCTTCTTGCAGGCAAACCAGTTCTCTGCTCTTCTCTGCTCTGACCTTGAATTCATTTCTGAGTGACTCAGACTGAGACAAGGTCAGATTTACCTATGGACTTGAGGAAAGCCAGGAGCTGGTCCCAAGAGCTCAGAATTTTGCTGCAGGCTGTGGAGGTCCTGCCGGGAGGGCCTAGCATGGTCCTGTGCTGCGAAGGATGCTTGGGAAGGCAATGTGCACACTGCAGCCATGAAACCAGTACTGACAGTTTCATTGCTCTGCTAACCATCACTCCTGATCCACCTCTGCACTCAGCTCCAGGCATTTCCAGCTCAGCTAAATAAGCTCTCTCCCTCCCTCCAGAATGATTGGATTTAGGCATCTAGTCCCAAGGGTGCTAACTGAAGGAAACTTGTAGGCAATTAGAAGTCTCCTCCCTGGGCTATGTTAAAAGCTTACTAAGACAAGTCCCACACAAGAGAGTGGAAATCTGGGTGAGTATTCCTTGTTTTGCTCACTCCCTGGGGTGGAAGGAGGATTTTTTGCAGCCTCCAGCCCCTGGGTACAGAGGGCATGTCCAGAGCAAGGCAGATGAAAGATCCTAACATGGTCTGGTTAAGTCTCCTCTTCCTCACCATGCTTCCTTTTGTGCTCAAAGGCACATCTGCTCTTTGTAAAGTCCTGCTGCTTAAGGGAAATGCCAGCTGAGTTACAGGAATAAACACCAGGAGAACCATCACATCCAGGGGCCAGAGATCAGCTTTGCCCCTTGTGTCATGAGCACTGGATGGGAATAATAAAAGCAAATAACAACCCAAATTCAGTAAAAACATTGGGGGGAAAAAAAAACAACAAAACAACAACAAGAACTCAGTGGTCCAATTACACCCTTGTCAGCTGGATTTTGGAATTCCTCTTCTGCTAAGCTTCAGTCCCGTCTTCATAAGCACATACCTCAGAACTAATTTCTTCTGCCTCCAAGTCAAGAGCTGAGTTAGCAGGAAGCAGAAGGCTGTCTCCTCATGTCCCAAAGAAGAATTCTCTCTGAGCTGCAGTTACTGACAGCTCCAGAGCACAGCCCCATGTGCCTGCCTGCTCTGAGATGCATTCATGATCGTGGTGCAACAGACTCAAGGGTCTCATCAAGGAAGGCCACCACAGTATCTTTCTCAAAGTGTTACCTCTCCTCAATCTGCCTCCTGTTGCTAAAAGGAAGCCACAGCTTCACTTGCTGACCGTGGCTAAGCAGAAGGCATTGCTGTGCTACAGCCAGGCTTTGTTCAGAGGGATCACCAACATTCACAGGTTGGGTTGGGTTGGAAGAGACTCTCAAAAGTCTTTTTATCCAACCCCCCTTGCAGGGGGAAGGGATGTGTCCAACTAGATCAGGTCGCTGAGGGCCAGGTCAAGTCTGATCTTGAATGCCTCCAGGGATGAGACCTCAACCACCTTCCTGGGTAGCCTGTTCCAGTCTCTCCCCACCCTCACTGTGCAGAACTTCCTCCTGATGTCCAACCGAATTCTGACCTGCTCCAGTTCCAAACCATTGCCCCTTGAACTATCCTTACAGGCCCTTCTAAACAGTCTCTCCCCAGCCTACCTGCAGGTCCCCTTCAGATATTGAAATGCAGCTCTAAGGTCTTCCTGAAGCCTCTTCTCCAGGCTGAACAGCTCCAACTCCCTCAGCCTGTCTCCATAGTAGAGGTGCTTTAGCTCTCTGATGAGCTTGCTGGTCTCTGGACCCACTCCAGTAGGTCCATATCTCCCTCATGCTGGGATCCTGCAGCTGGACACAGCACTATAGCAGAGCAGAGGGGCAGGATGCCCTCTCTCCATCTCTGCTGCCCATGCTGCTTTGGATGCAGCCCATGCTGCCCTTGGCCTTCTGGGCTGCCAGTGCCCATTGCTGGCTCCTGTCCAGCTTCTCACTCATCACCAACCCCAAGCCCTTCTCTGCAGGGCTGCTCTCAATCTCACCACCTCAATCCTGTATTGATATCAAGGAGTCCCCTGGCCCAGGTGCAGCACCGTGCACTTTGCCTCATTTAACTTCATGAGAGTCTCCTCAGCTCATCTCTCCAGCCTGTCCAGGCCCTGTGCTTTCACCTTATCAAACACACCACTCAATTTGGTATCATCTGCAAACTTGCTAAGGGTGCAAACACCTTTGTTATCGGCACCCACTGCAGCTGGGGAATAGCTGATCTAGCTGATCAGGGGCAGCTCTTCATGTTCTGCACCAATAAATACAGGGAAGATGAGCAGCCTGTTGGCCAAGCCTTGGAAAAGTTCTAGCAAGGATTAACTGTACTATTTAGAGCCTCATCCTCCCAAAGGGAGGCTCAAAGTAAGGATCCTCCCAGAGCTCTCTGGTAGACAGGAGGACATATGAGTGATTACTCAACCCTGCAGCAGATGCAGAATGGTCTAGGAGTGCATTCAGAGGTGGTGGTTAGGGCTTTATTTCAACTTCAGAGGAGTCTGGCAGGCCTTTATGGAAGTGAACAGTGTCTGTGATCTGCAGGGTGCGATGAGATCACCTTCCCTGAAGACTTCACAGGATGCAGGGAAGTCCCTCCAGCTCTCTTGCTATGAACATCAGTGGAGGTTTTGTGGTCTCCAAAACGTGTGTGAGAGATGGATGTCAGCAATCAAAGGTCAAGCAGTGGTACAGCTGCTGTCAGCATCAAATCTCTTTAAAGACAAATGATATGAACCTTGTTGGTGATCAATCTTGGTTGTTTCAAGAGTTCAAGAGAACAGGGAGGATTACTTAATGTTCTACACTGAACTGTAGAATCCCTGCCATTATATGAATCACAGGATCACAGAATGGAAGGGACCTCTGGAGATCATCCAGTCCAAAGCAGGGTCACCTAGGGTAGGCCACACAGGAACACATCCAGATGGTTCTTGAAAGCCTCCAGAGGAGACTGCGGAGCCTCTCTGGGCAGCCTGCTCCAGGGCTCCAGCAACAAGGAAGTTTGTCCTCACATTGAGATGAAGCTTCCTGTGTTCCAGTTTATGTCCATTGCTCCCTGTCCTGTCACAGAGCACCACCAAAGAGAGCCTGGCCCCTTCTTCTTGACATCCACCCTGCAGATTTTCTCTCAGCCTTCTCTTCTCCAGGCTAACCAACCTCGGGGCTCTCAGCCCTTCCTCATCACAGCTGTCCCAGTCCCTCCAGCATCCTTGTAACCTCCATTGGATTCTCTCCAGTAGTTCCCTTTCCCTCTTGAACTGAACAGTGAACTGGAAACAATACTGCAGATGTGGTCTCACTAGGACAGATTAGAGGGGCAGGAGAACCTTGCTTGACCTGCTGGCCACACTGTTCTTGATGCACTCCAGGAGACCATTACCTTTCTTGGCCACAACATGGCCAAGCAATTCTTTACTTTGAGCCACTTGGGACATGGTTTAACGGCCATGGTGGTGTTAGGTTGACTGTTGGACTTAATGATTTGAAGGATCTTTTCCAACCAAAACAACTCCATGAGTCCTGAACGTGAAATGGAAAATCTTAGGGGTTTTCAAGAGAAGCTATAGTAGAAATTGCTTTTCAAAAGAGAGATCTACAGGAAATTTCAGGAAAGGAGAAAAGAAGAAGGACCTTAAGAAATTAATGAAAAATCTGACTCTTTTCAGAGTTAAGGGGTAAAATCTATTCCCTTTTCTTTGTTCTTTAAGGTTGAGAGAGCTGGAACCATTCAGCTTTGAGAAAGGGAGGCTTAGGGAAGAGCTTATTGCCATGCAGCAGCACATTAAGGGTGACTGCCAGGAGGATTGAGGCTCCCTTTGTACAAGGGGTCCTGTGGGCAGCACAAGGGGTGATGAGAACAAGAAATTACTACTGGGGAGATTCCCATTGTACTCCAGAAGAAAATGTTTCCCCATGAGAACAGTCAGACACTGGAGTCATAGGATCACAGGCTCACAGACTGTCAGGGGTTGGAAGGGACCTCCATGGATCATTGAGTCCAACCCCTGTGTCAGAGCAGAACCACAGAAGCTAGCGCAGGTCGTGCAGGAACACAACCAGACAGGATCATCTCCCAAGGGCAGTGGTGGATCCCCCTGCACTGAGCAGGTTTAAGACTCATCTTGCCAGGTTGCTAGGACAGTTCATTGCAACTCTACTACCACCTAGAAATATTGGAGCAGATGGTCCTTGGGGTCCTTTCCAACCTGGAATTCTGCAGTTCTTTGAACCCTAGGGCAACAAGTTTAGATCCTCTGGGTAGGACTTCATTGTTACAGTGAAAGCTGAGCTGGGGAAGGTCTAGCACTCAATAACTAACAAAATAAACAGATACCAACCCAAAACTCTCTAAGAGCACAAGGCTATCTACAATACAGCAGTTACCAGAAAGAGGTCTACAGGTTCCCCATTTCACTCAGGAAATTCTCTCCCATTGTTCACTTCACAGGCTCACAGATGTCAGGGGTTGGAAGGGACCCAAACAGATCATCCAGTCCAAACCCCCTGCCAGAGCAGGACCAGACAATTCAGCTCAGGTCACACAGCAACACATCCAGGCAGGCCTTCAAAGGCTTCAGAGAAGGAGACTCCACAGACTCTCTGGGCAGCCTGTGCCAGTGCTCTGGGAGCCTTAGAGTAAAGAAGTTCCCCCTTGTGTTGAGCTGGAACCTCCTGTGCTGCAGCTTCCATCCATTGCTCCTTGTCCTATCTCAGGGAGCAAGTGAGCAGAGCCTGTCCTCCCCCACTCCTGACCCCCAGCTCTCAGATATTTATAAATATTTATTAAATCCCCTCTCAGTCTTCTCTTCTGCAGCCTCTCCTCATGAGGCAGTGTTCCAGTTCCCTCATCATCCTTGGACCCTCCATCTCTAATCAACCACTGGACCTTCTCCAGCAGATCCCTGTCCCTCTTAAACTGGGGAGCCCAAAACTGAAGGCAGTACTCAAGATGAGGTCTCACCAGGGCAGAGGGGAGAAGAACCTTCTCTGATCTGCAGGACACACTCTTCTAAATGCCCCCCAGGACCCCATTGCCCCTCTTGGCCACCAGGGCACATTGCTGTCCCATGGATGTTCT
>VWZE01007796.1:16599-30385 GCA_013396675.1 Eubucco bourcierii
GGTCGAGGTCCCGCTGCAGAGCCCTTCTGCCCTCCAACCCAGCAACATCAGCTCCCAGCTTGGTGTCAGCTGCAAATTTGCTGGTGACTGACTCGATGCCCTCATCCAGATCATCAATGAAGATGTTAAAGAGGATGGGACCCAGCACTGATCCCTGGGGGACACTGCTAGTGCCCAGCCTCCAGCTGGATGTGGCACCATTCACCACCACTCTCTGGGCTCGGCCCTCCAGCCAGTTCCTAACCCAGCACAGAGTGTTGGCATCCAAGCCACGAGCTGACAGCTTAGCCAGCAGTTTGCTGTGGGGGACAGTGTCAAAGGCCCTCCTGAAGTCCAGGTAGACCACATCCACAGACCTCCCCACATCCACCAGGCAGGTCACCTGATCATAGAAGGAGATCAGGTTGGAGAGGCAACATCTGACAAGCTGAGTAGATATCTGAGTAGACAAGCTGAGTTTGATAACCAGAACCTTAGAACCTGGGTGATTTTATTAGTAGGTCTATACAGACAAACCTGGTATGTATAGATCTTTGGCTCCTAATTTAATAGTTCCTGGGATGTATTTGATGTGTGTATGGATTAGCCTTTTTTCTTCTTCTTCTTATTTTTTTTTATTTTTTTACAATTGACTACATGAAAGGCACTTCAAGAAAGGCTGACAATTTGGTAATGAAACTTCAGGCTGCTCCCAATTCGACAGTTTGGATAGTGCAACAGGTTGCTCAGGGAGGTGGTGGAAGCCTCATCCCTGGAGGTTTTTAAGGTCAGGATGGATGTGGCTCTGGGCAACCTGATCTAAGGTGCAAGTTTGGGAGTTACCCAACTCCCCCCCCACCCCACCCCACCCCCCCGCTAGGAATTCAAGGAATTCAATAAACTGACTCAGCTGGCTGGAAGTTAAGGATTGAAGCTATATTTACAGCATGGCACAATTTACAAGCATATATATAGACATATATACAGATACATACATCTACATACAATAATAAAAAAGTTCAAAGTAATACAGAGATACAAAACCCCTCCAGACCAGCTGAGCTGCCCAGGAGGGCTTTCAAACCAACTCACCTCCTTCCTCCTCCTTTCCAACCCCCCTCCCATGTCTCAGGATCACCCTTACAGGCAGGGTGAGCTGGGAAAGGTCTGCAAGAGGTGTTAGAAGGAGGAAGTTTAGATCAGGTTATGGAGGTTCAGGCAGAGATAGTGAAGCAGGGAGCAGCCAGACAGAGACTGACCATGGTCGTTAATGTTGCTTGTTTTCATATAGCTAAGCAAAACCGATGGGTTATGTAGACATCACTCTTATTTTCTTTTCACAGCTAATGATCTTATTTTTCTCATTAAAATATTCCAATTAGCCTCCAACCAGGGAGGCTGGAACTGGATGTTCTTTGTGGTCCCTTCCAGCCCTGACAATTCTGTGGCTCTGTGGTGGTAACAAAAATTTGGCTTTGCAGCATGGCTGAGAGCGGTTGGGTCTGATGGTGTTCTCCGTGTGCCACTGTGCTCTCCTCTGAGGCCACCTGTGATAGGCACCTGTGAGATCTTGACTGGCTTGTGGGGAGTGAAGCAGGGAAGGGCAATGTACTGTGTGTGGCTTCTAGCACAGAAGCAGGGAGCAGCAGATGAGAGCAGTGCACAGGGAGGTGTCTGGGATGGATGTCTTCACACAAGGGATGGCTAAAATGGAAAATGCTTTCTTACAAGGTGTTACGAATGCTAAATATTTATGTGGATACGGAAAGCCTGCTGAAGTCCAGGTAGACCACATCCACAGGCCTCCCCACATCCAATTTTATTTACAGCTTACAACACAAAAACTGTGCTAAAAAATTTGTTTACAGCTTATGACGCAAAAATTCTTGCTAAACATTTTACTTAGAGCTTACAATGCAGAAATTTACAGCTTATGACGCAAAATTTCTTCCTAAACATTTTACTTAGAGCTTACAATGCAGAAATTGTTGCTAGAAATTTCATTTACGCCTTACAACACAAAGATTGCTGCTGAAAATTTCACAAATTTCTTACGATGCAGAAACTCTTGCAAAAAAAATTTCTTTTACAGCTTGTAATGCAGAAACTGTTGATAAAACATTTCATTTACAGCTTACAATGCAGAAATTTGTGCTAAAAAATTTAATTTATACCTTAGAACACAAAAAAATGTTATTTTTTTTTATTTTCAGCTTAAAATGTAGAAATTGTTGCTAAAAATTTCATTTATGGCTTATAATGCAAAAAATCATGCTAAAAATTTAATTTAGAGCTTACAATGCAAAAATTCTTCCTAAAAGTTCATTCTCAGCATTCAGTGTTCTTCCTTTTACTCTGTAAGTCACTCTATAAGCCAAATATTTTGGATTGTCTGCTCTCAGAAGGTGTTCCCAGGTAATTCTCAGGCAGGAATGGAGATGCTAATGAAGCACAGTCCTGGCTGCTGTTCTTGCAGGTCACTCTGTGCCCAGCCTCAAAACTGGGCTCATTTGGAATATGGCAGATCTGTTGCAAAAGATTTACCTGAGCAGTAGTATACCTGATCTACAAACATACCTTTGAGCATGTCCAGAGAAGGGCAACGAGGCTGGTGAGAGGCCTCGAGGATTAAGCCCTACGAAGAGAGGCTGAGGGAGCTGGGATTGTTTAGCCTGGAGAAGAGGAGGCTTAGAGGAGACCTTCTTGCTGTCTACAACTACCTGAAGGGTGGCTGTAGCCAGGAGGAGGTTGCTTTCTTCTCTCAGGCAACCAGCACCAGAACAAGAGGACACAGTCTCAAGCTGTGCCAGGGGAAGTTTAGGCTGGAGGTGAGGAGAAAGTTCTTGACTGAGAGAGCCATTGGCTACTGGAATGGGCTACCCAGGGAGGTGGTGGAGTCACCATCCCTGGAGGTGTTCAAGGTAGGTTTGGACATGGCACTTGGTGCCATGGTCTGGTCTTGAGGTCTGTGGTAATGGGTTGGACTTGATGATCTTTGAGATCTCTTCCAACCTTGGTGATACTGTGTGATACTGCAATTTCTGCCTTGTAAGCTGCAAATGAATTTTTTTAGCCACAATTCCTGCATTGTACACTACCTTAAGGAGCTGGTTTTTACTCCTTTGGGATGAAGTGCTCTGTGTTTCTCGGTTTCCGACCAGTGCAAGCACCGATGTGGTCGAACTTCTCATAACAGAGCTTCACAGCCCTGCTTGTTTGGCTTGCAATATAGTAACACTGATTTCTGTTTTCCTTCTCTCTCTCCATAGGACTATTTAACAATTCACAAGTATGGCAATGCAGCCAGAAATGATCTTTGGAACACACTGTCAAAGGTAAAATGCTTTAATGTAGAGCACCGAGGGAAGAGCAGGAACTTACTCTGACTTTTTGTGTTCTCCTCTTAGCAATGAGTAGCCCACACTGAGCTCTGCAGGTCCCAGGACAGAAATAAAAAAGCTGATGGAAAGAAATTCCATTTGAGTTAAAATATGGGGCTTTTTGGGCAGCATTTCTATTCTTTGGTATGTTAGAATATATTTCCTTGCTTGTGTCATGTCACTGTGGTGCAGTAAAAGAAAGAGTCCAGTGCAAAGCTGTGGCAATGCTGAAGGCAGTGGAAGCTCTTCCTTAGGAGGAGAGCCTGAGGGAGCTGGGGCTGTGCTGCTGGGAGAGGAGGGGGGACCTCAGCAATGGTTGTAAAGACAGAAAGGTGAGTGCCACGAGGCTGGAGCCAGGCTCTGCTGGGTGATTCCCAGTGCCAGGACAAGGGGCAATGGGTGGGAGTTGAGGCATAGGAAGTTCCATGGAAAGATGAAGAGAATTTTTTTTCCCTGTGAGCGTGACAGAAGCCAGGCAGAGGCTGCTCAGGGGGGTTGTGGAGCTATTCAAGATCTGCCTGGATGTGTTCCTGTGTGACCTGCTGTAGGTGCTCCTGCTCTGGCAGGAAGGTTGAACTGGCTGAGCTTTGGGCCTTCCAGCCCCTGACATTCTGTGATTCTGTAAAAGATATTTCATGGACTCAGCTGTCAGTGACTCTAGCAGCAGCATTCTGAGGCACCTAAGCTGGAAAGCACAGGGATGTGCTCAGCTTTGGCATTTACTTTAGCTATGTCTGTGCTTTTGTATGGAGCTATGATTTGTGTGAAGGACAGAACTTTTAAAGCTTTAAAGTCTGGTGTAAACAGATAAGTATTTGCTATAACATTTGGCGTGTTGCAGAAACACGTCACAGAATCACAAAATGTAATCTAACAATGCTTCCCTTAAGTTACCCACTGGAATATCTGACTGAGCTAGAACTGTCTGCTGTAGCTCCACCAGTTCTGCAAGAATGTCTGGAATATTTTAGGACTTCTCATTTGACAGTTAGTGAACAGGAGCAAGTGGAGTCCCAGAGATCTAGTCAGTACAGCCAGCAGAGCAGAGAGAGCAGTTCAGCCTGGCCAGCCACTGAAAGGTGATTTTATAATGAGTACAAACCACTGTGTCTTGTCTGGGGACTCAAGACAGCTGCTCAGATATAGGCAGCTAGCAGCAGATTAGGTGCAGGAGGGTGTTCAAGAGGTTTAGATGGGGCTAAATGACACAGCACCTATGGGGAAATCTGTAGTCCTCTCTGCAGGTGAAGGACAAATCACAGAATCATAGAATCATAGAATCAGTCAGGGTAGAGGGGTCCACAAGGATCATCCAGTTCTGACCCCCCTGCCATGGGCTCTAGATCTCACACTAGATCAGGCTGTCCAGGGTCTTATCCAGCCTGGCCTTAAACACCTCCAGGGATGAGACCTCAACCACCTCCCTGGGCAACCCATTCCAGACTCTCACCACTCTCATGGTGAAGAACTTCCTCCTTACATCCAGTCTGAATCTCACTACCTCCAGCTTTGCTCCATTCCCTCTAGTTGTGTTACAACCCGACAGCCTAAAAAGTCCCTCCTCAGCTTTTTTTGCAGGCTCCTTCAGATACTGAAAAGTCACCTGGGAGCCTTCTCCTCTCCAGACACTGAACAGCCTCAACTCCCTCAGTCTCTCCTCACAGCAGAGCATCTCCAGCCCTCTGATTATCCTCATGGCTCTTCTCTGGACACCTTCCAGCACCTCCAGGGCCCTCTTGTCCCAGGGGCTCCAGAACTGGATGCAGTACTCCAGGTGGGGTGCTGCACACCAGTGCAGAGTTGAGGGGAAAAATCACCACCCTCACCCGCCTGGACACACTTCTCCTGTTGCAACTCAGGCTCTGGTTGGTTTTCTGAGCTGTAAGTGCTGCTGGCTCATGTTGAGCTTCTTGTCCACCAGCACCCCCAAGTCCCTCTCCTCAGATTAACCACCAATGTGTGGGCAGCTGAAGTGAGTTCTGTGTGTGCTTGTTAGTGAGAGTTGAGAAGTGTAACATACAGTAAGGTACCTGTGACTTGAAGTTGAATACCATTTCAAAAGTCTTTGCTCTATTCCCACCTGGTTCTCCTGCCATTGGGACAGGTGTGGGCAGCGGGAGATTAGAGATGTAGAGGTGCTGCAATGGGTCCAGAGGAGGGCAACGAAGCTGGGGAAGGGCCTGGAGAATAAATATGATGAGGAGAGGCTGAAGGAGTTGGGGATGGTTAGTGTGAAACAGAGAAGGCTGGGGGCAGACCTCATTATTGTCTAGAGCTACCTGCAGGGACATTGTGGAGATCCTGCTGGACTCTTCTCACAGGGAATTGTAGACAAAACAGGGGGGAAAGGCCTCAGGCTGAGGCTGTGGAGGTTTAGATTGGACATTAGGACAAAGTTTTTCAGGGAGAGAGTGGTCAGGGACTGGAATGAGCTGCCCAGGGAGTTGGTGGAGTCCCCAACCCTGGCTGTGTTTAAGGGTGGTTTTGTATGTGGTGCTTAGGGATATGGTTTGAGGCGAATCTTGTAGAGTAGGGTTCTAGGTTGGACTTGGTGATCCTGAGGGGCTTTGCCAACCTGCATGTTTCTGTGATTTCTGTAACCTTGAAAGTACAGCAGGGCAACAGGACCCAGTGCTAGCAAACTGAGCACAAAGGAGACTCTATTCTGGTCCAGAGCTCTTCCAGCTATGCTGTATGCTCAGATCTGTCATTAAGGCTAATCATTCAATTTGCCTCATCTGTAAGCATGTTTGTTGCCAGCCCTTTTGTTCCTAATGCATTGCAATTGCAGCTTCAGCTCTGAAGGCTTGTTGCTGGGTTCTGGCTTGCCTGTGACCTAGGAGTATTTGGCAGCCAGGCACATTTTTGTTGCTGAAGAAGGAATGCTGCCTGGCATTCTCACACCCAGTCTCATCTCCTGTGATACGATGTGTCATCATATCCCTCCTTGATTCTAATGGAAATCCACTTGTGAAACAGCAAGGTGCTCTTGTGGGCAGGAGGGCAATGCCATTCTGGGGTGGATTAGAAGGGTTGTAGATAGGAGGTTGAGAGAGGTTCTCAGGCCCCTCTGCTCTGACCTGTTGAGGCTGCATCTGGAGTACTGTGTCCAGTTCTGGACCCCCAGTTCAAGAGAGACATAGAACTACTGGAGAGAGTCCAGTGCAGAGCCACAAAGATGATGAAGTGAGTGGAACCTCTCTCTTATGAGGAAAGCCTGAGAGACCTGGGGCTAGGAGAAGATGAGCCTGAGAGGTGACCTCATCAGTGGTAGTAAAGATGTAAAAGTGAGTGGCAAGAGGCTGGAGCCAGGCTCTGCTGGGTGATGCCCAGTGCCAGCACAAGGGGCAATGGGTGGAAGCTGAGGCATAGGAAGTTACATGGAACCATGAGGAAAATGTTTTCCCTGTGAGGGTGACAGAAGGCGGGCACAGGCTGCCCGGGGTGGGTTGTGGAGTCTCCCTCTCTGAAGATATTCAAGACTACCTGGATGTGTTCCTGTGTGATCTGCTGTAGGTGCTGCTGCTCTGGCAGGGCGCTTAGACTCACTGATCTTTGGAGGTTACTTCCAACCCCTGACATTCTGTGGTTCTGTAGAACATCATTTCATTGACCTACTCTATCAATATGAATCCATTAATCTGTGTGTTATGACAGACGCAGATTATGGAAGAGGAAATATCTTGGTGTCCATGGTCTCACTTTGGCCAGGAAGGACAGCATTTTCAAATCATTGGTCCTTTGTTTTTCTGGAGAGAGAAGCTTTATGCCTTCAGAAATCAGGCCTTTTGCATATGCTTTGCTATAGCCACCCTAGATCCACTTACACAGAGCTGGGCAAGAATGTCTTTTGGAGACAGGCACCCAGTGTTTGAATGGCTCTTGTTAAAACCTTGTAAAGCAGATTGCTGCTTCTGTTGCAGCATAAGTGCCTGAATGATCATAGAATCATAGAATGCTAAGGTTGGAAGGGGCCTCAAGGATCATCTAGTTCCAACCCCCTGCCATAGGCAGGGACACCTCCCACTAGTACAGCTCACTCAACCTGGCCTTGAACACTTCCAGGGAGGGAACAGCCACAACCTCCCTGGGCAACCTGTTCCAGTGCCTCACCACCCTCACTGTGAAGAACTTCCTCCTAACATCCAGTCTAAATCTTCCCTCTGCCAGTTTAAACCCATTGCCCCTTGTCCTGTCATTACAAGACCTTGTAAATAGTCCCTCCCCAGCCTTCCTGTAGGCCCCCTTCAGATACTGGAAGGCTACTATAAGGTCTTCTGGAAGCCTTCTCTTCTCCAGGCTGAAGAGCCCCAACTCTCTCAGCCTGTCCTCATAGGAGTTGTGGGAAACAACTTTCTAAGTGGCACTGTCCTCTGTGGCAAGATTACTTGGAGCTTATATTTAAGATACAGAGAGGCATTTGGTTAAATTATATATTATATTTTATACAGGGACTTTTTGGTTAAGTGATGAATTTTATTTAAGATACAGAGACACTTTTGGTTAAATGATGTGTTATATGTGCCCTTGTGGCCAGGAAGGCAAATGGGATCCTGGGAGGCATTAAGAGGAGTGTGTCCTGAAGATTAAAGGAGGTTCTTCTCCCTCCTCTAACCTAGTGAGGCCCCATCTGGAATATTGCATCCAGTTGTGGGCTCCCCAGTTCAAGAGGGACAGGGATCTGCTGGAGAGACTCCAAGGGAGGGCTACAAGGATGCTGAAGGGACTGGAGCATGGCCTGATGAGGAGGAAAGGCTGAGAGCCCTGGGGCTGTGCAGTCTGCAGAGGAAAAGGCTGAGAGGGGATCTGAGCAATGGATAGAAATAGCTGAGGGCTGGGGGTCAGGAAGGAAGGGACAGGGACAGCCTCTGCTCATTTGTGCCCTGGCATAGGACAAGGGGCAAGGGATGGAAACTGCAGCACAGGAAGCTCCAGCTCAGCATGAGGAAGAACTTTTTGAGTGTAAGGGTGAGAGAGCCCTGGCACAGGCTGCCTAGAGAGGTTGTGGAGTCTCCTTCTGTGGAGCCTTTCCCGTCCTGTCTGGATGTGTTCCTGTGCAACCTGCACTGGATTCTCTGCTCCTGCTGTGGCAGGTGGGTTGGACTGGAAGCTCTCCAGTGGTGTCTTCCAACCCCTAACATCCTGTGAGCCTGTGATATTTAGGATACAGAGAGGCCTTTGTTTAAAGGTACTGCATGTGTACTGGGTGTAAATGTGTGTGCTTGCAGGTGGGATGGATATTTAAACTTAAAAAAATAACTGTGGTCTCTGGGACAAAAAAAAAATCATAGAATGGTTTAGGTTGGAAGGGACCTCAAAGCTCAACCAGTTCCAACACACCTGTGCTAGAGGCAGGGACACCTCCCATTAGAACAGGTCACTCAAGGCCTCATCCAACCTGGTCCTGAACACCTCCAGGGAGGTTGTGGAGCACAGAAGCACAGAGTGGGATCAAAGATCACATTCTGTGATTCTGTGCTCCATAAGCTCCCTGGGCAACCTGTGCCAGTGTCTCACCACCTCCACTGCAAAGAACTTCCTAACATCCACTTTCAGTCTCCTCTCTGCAACTTTAAATTCATTCCTCCTCCTCCTGTCATGACAAGACCTTGTCGATAGACCCTCCCCAACCCTCTTGTAGCCCCCTTCAGATCCTGGAAGACCACTCCAAGCTCTCCTGGAAGCCTTCTCTTCTCCAGGCTGCAGAACCCCAACTCTCTCAGCCTGTACTCAGAGCCGCTGCAGTCCTCTGAGCATCTTCATGGCCTCCTCTGGACTGGCTCAAACACTTCCATGTCATTCTTGTGTTAGGGCCTCCAGAACTGCACAGAGGACTCTGGGTGGGGGTCTCAGAGAGCCTCAAAAATGTCTTCTGTGTTGGATGTTGATGTTGCTTCAACATGCTGAAACTTTTTTTTTTTTTTTCCTTTTATTTTTTCCTCTAAGGCTTTAAAAAGAGTTGGAAAATCTGTAAATATCCAAGAAGTGATGGACCAGTGGACACTCCAGATGGGTTACCCTGTGCTCACTGTCTTGGGAAATGAAAGCACAGACAATGTTATAGTGATCTCCCAGGAGCGGTTTGTTTATGATAGCGATGCAAAGCCCAAGGATGCTGCTCTCGGAGACAACAGGTACCTGTGTTTTCCAATCAATATCTTTCCAGAGGGTGTAGCTGTTTGAAGAAATGTGTATTTTTTTTTGTGTAGAGATCTAGAAATCTCTGACCTTTGCTTGGTATCAGTAGCATGTGGTGATCCTTTTGCCTGAACTGTGGTAAAGGCGAGCTAAGCAAATGAACTGGAAGGAATCATCAGAGTAACAGAACAGAAAGGTAAGACTCTCAGCGTACCCTTTTGCACTGGTGGTTCTCTTGGGCCATACAGCTGTTTCCTCTCTCCTTCTTTTGAATTTGACATGTCCCACGAAGGGATTTGGAATGTGGTTGGAAGGGCTGGTGCTTACAGAGTGTTTTTTTGGAGGCGAGTCCCTTTGCCCATCCATCGAGTAGGCAGATGTAAGTGTGTGCAGAGAATGAATCATGTGAGGAGCGACTGAGGGAGCTGGGGATGGTTACTTTGAAAAAGAGAATCACAGAATCATAGAATCAACCAGGTTGGAAGAGACCTCCAAGCTCATCCAGGCCAACTTATCACCCAGCCCAACCTATCACCCAGCCCAACATATCACCCAGCCCTAGCCAATCAACTAGACCATGGTACTAATTGCCCCATCCAGTCTGTTCTTGAATGCCTCCAGAGATGGCAACTCCACCACCAAAGAGGAGGCTGAGGGCAGACCTCATTGGTGTCTACACATACCTGAAGGGACATTGTGGAGAGGCTGCTGCTGGGCTCTTCTCACAGGAGAAAGAACAAGGGAGAATGGCCTCAATCTGAGGCTGAGGAGGTTTAGATTGGACATTATGACACATTTTTTCATGGAGAGAGTGGTCAGGGACTGATATGAGCTGCCCAGGGAGGTGGTGGAGTCCCCCAGCCTGGATGTGTTTAAGGTTGGTTTGGAGGTGGTGCTTGGGGCTATGGTTTAAGGTGAATCTTGTAGAGCAGGGTTCTAGGTTGGGCTTGGTGCTGCTGAGGAGCTTTGCCAACCTGCATGTTGCTGTGATTGTGAAGCTCATTTGATTTGGGAGGCAGTCAAAAGCTGCCCTGTGCATCTGTGCAAGGCAGGGAGCTCCTACTTTCCTGGTTTTGAAGCCAGCCAAGCTGGTCTTACAGGAACTGCTACACTGACTGAACTCAGGAGACACTTAAAAAGCTCCACCCTACACTTTTGCCACTTCTTAGATTGTTTCCTTCCTGCTCCCAGCTGACTCCATACACTTCTTCTTCCAGAGACAAGCTGCCATTCCTGGCTGATTCTAGGGAATCCTCATCTTGTTAAAAGCAGCTGTGGTGTCAGAGGACAGTGCTGAGGCTGGGGAAGGGGCTAGAGGGGAAGGCTGCTGAGGAGAAGCTGAGGGAGCTGGGCTGGGCTGGGGTAGCCTGGAGGAGAGGAGACTCAGGGGGACCTTAGCACACTCTACAGCTACCTGAAGGGAAGGTGTAGTCAGGTGGGGGTCAGGCTCTGCTGCCGGGCAACTTGTGCCAGGATGAGAGGGAGTGGCATGAAGCTGTGGCAGGGGAGGGTTAGGTTGGATGTTAGGAAGCACTTCCTGCTGGAAAGGGGAATTAGAGACTGGAATGGGCTGCCCAGGGAAGTGGTGGAGTTGCTGTGCCTGGAGGTGTTTAAGGCAAGCTTGGCTGTGACACTCAGTGCCATGGTCTGGTAACTGTGGTGGTGTTAGGTCCTAGGCTGGACTGGGTGATCTCAGAGCTGTATTTCAGCCTCAATAATTCTGTGATTCTGTGATTTTAAGGCCAAGATTATAGAGCTGACACTGGAGAATTAGAAGATAAAAGCTTCTATGTTCACTTACGCATTCTCAGCAGGAAAGAGGGCACACTGCCCACCCTGTGCTGCTTTAGTAGATCTAAAGGATTAAAAGGTAAAATTTAATATCAAATTTTGATGGCTACATCTGGAATTTATAGAATATTTTCACTGAGTAAGGCCTAAAAATACAGTTACATTTATTAGGAAATGTTTAGAGGTTCATTATCCTTTTTTTAAGAGCTTGAATATTGGGGTACTCAAAGATGCCACATGCCACACAGCAAACAGTTGTTTTCCTGCCTCTCTTGGAACAGCCTGGTAGGGTATTAAGCATCTGCTTAATTTCTGAGCTGGAATGAGTTCCTTTGTGAAAAAGGGATCTGAGAAGTGAGTGTGGACTGTTGGAAGTGTTCATGACTCACAATTCAGTGGAATGTGACATGGATTCTTCCCTGTTTACTTGACAACTCTTGTGCAAATGTGTGTGTATATGTATATATATATATATGTAATGTAAGGTGAGTGGATTTTGCTACTCAGAAAACCAGAGGTGATGAGGTTTTTAGCTGATTAAAAGAGACATGATAAGCCTTTTAAGTATGATAGAGGCTTTCTTAAGTAGATTTGGTGGGTGCTCAGTATTGCTGGCAATAACTGCTGCTGTGATTCATCAGTAAAGACTATAGTAGGTGTAGAAATGTTTTGTGAGCTGGAATATGAAGGGCGAGGTGTAAGATAGGATATCAAGGATTGATGTGGTGGATTGACCCTGTCTGGATGCTATTTGTTCACCAAAGCCACTCTGTCACTCCCACTCTTCTGCTGGCCAGGGGACAAAAAACATAATGAAAAGTTTGTGGGTGGTGATAGAGACAGCAAGAGTTCACTCACCAATTACTGTGCTGGGTAAACAGACTCCACTTGAGAAAAGTAATTTATTGCCCATTAACATGAGGGAAAGATAATGAGAAATAAGACTTAAATCTTAATACACCTCACAGCACTCCTCCCTTCTTCCTGGGCTCAACTTCATTCCTAATTTCTCTACGTCCTCCTGTCTGAGCAGTAAAGATGTTGAGGGAATGGAGGTTGCAAACTGTGTCTCTGCTTCTCTTTAATCCCCAGGGGAAGGACATGCTCTCTCCCATGGGACACAATTCTCCATCAGTTTCTCCAACATGAGTCTATCCAGTGTGGGTCCCTTGACAGGTCACAAGTCATAGAATCGTAGAATGGTTTAGGCTGGAAGGGACTTCAAAGCTCAGCCAGTTCCAACCCCCCTGTGCCATAGGCAGGGACACCTCCCACTAGAACAGGTCACTCAAGGTCTCATCCAACCTGGTCCTGAACACGTCCAGAGAAGGTGTGGAGCACAGAAGCACAGAATGTCCAGATACACAAGAGAGGGAGACTCTCCAGAGAGGGAGACTCCACAACCACCCTGGGCAGCATCTCCCAGGGTTCTGTCACCCTCAAAGGGAAAAAAATTCCTCCTCATGTTTCCATGGAACTTCCTATGCCTCAACTCCCATCCATTGCCCCTTGTGCTGGCACTGGGCATCACCCAGCAGAGCCTGGCTCCAGCCTCTTGCCACTCACTTTTACATCTTTACAACCACTGATGAGGTCACCTCTCAGGCTCATCTTCTCCTAGCCCCAGGTCTCTCAGGCTTTCCTCATAAGAGAGAGGTTCACCTTTCTGTTTTTATAACCATCCCTGAGGTCCCCCCTCAGGCTCCTCCTCTCCCAGCAGCACAGCCCCAGCTCCCTCAGATTCTCCTCCTAAGGAAGAGCTTCCACTGCCTTCACCATCGCTTGGGCTCTCTGCTGGACTCTCTCAAGCACTTCCCTGAGGTCCTTCTTGAACTGAGGGGCCCAGAACTGGACACAATATTCCTCTACTCAGCAGGGCAGAGTAGAGGGACAGGAGAACCTCTCTGGACCTCCTACCCACAGCCCTTCTAACCCACCCCAGGATACCATTGGCCTTCTTGGCCACCAGAGCACATTGCTGGCTCATGCTCAGCCTTCCATCCACTAGGACCCCCAGGGCTTTTTCCCCTTCACTGCTCTCCAACAGGTCAATCTGAAGCCCATCCTGATACTGATTTGTGGGTGTGCTGACCATGGGCATGTGTGGCTCTGGGGCATTAAATATCCTGCCATGCCATCAAACTAAGCAGAAAACCAAGACTGACATACAGAAAATAAATTTAATCTGTCTGCCAACAATGACCAAGATATATTTCAGGATTTCCTCGAGCAACCAAAAAAGACTACAGGACCTTGGGGCGAATGATTAGAGACTCAGGGGCACAAATCATCTTCTCTTCTGTCATTCCAACCAATGGCAAAGACATTGGATTAGGCAGCAGGATAGACTCTTTTAATACGTGGCTTTGTGGATGGTGTCACCACCACAAATCTGGGTTCTTTGACAATGCTGAGGCCTTTACAGCACCAGGGTTGTTGAGCCCAAACAGGCCCTCTCGAAGAAGGGGGAAGAGGGTCCTTGCAGGAGGGATTGCAGG